>JAIPUX010001232.1:120083306-120109433 GCA_020142125.1 Phrynosoma platyrhinos
AGAGGGGCCCAGGCAGATGGTCCCGTCGCCGCTGCCGCTGGGGGGGGCTTTTTAGAAACAATTCCAAAAAAGTGTTTTTAGAAACAATTCCAAAAAAGTAAGGTCCCTGATAAGACCAGATTCCACCCATGCAGGAGGCCAAGCCTCAGCAGCCGTTCCAGAAAACTCCAAAGCCATGGGCACCAGAAGCATGAGAATGCACTTGAAAGTCTGCACGAAGCAGTATTTCAGTTCTCCAAAATGATATACCATTATAGTACTCCAAAAAGGAGTTCCAAACCTTAAGAACCTCACGGATGCCCCTTGTGATTCTTATGTGGTGATGCTGAGCCACTAGACCTGCAGTGGCCTTGTAAAGTCTAGCACAAAATCCTTGTCCTGGGACTACTATCCTACAGGTGAAATTTAATAAGCCTGTAAGTGATTGAAACTCAAGCAGGTTAGCTTTCCATTTATTCAGCATAATTTGGACTTGCTGCCTCATGGCCACCAATTTCTCAGAGGGCAATTCCAGCAATAGTGTCTATCACAATGCCCAAAAATGTTAATTGCATGTGAGGACCCTCTGTCTTCTCCTCAGCCAGAGGCACACCCAATTCCTGCATCAATTCTTGAAATCATACTAGAGTATTACGGTATTTAGAGGAATCAGGAGAACCTGCCACTAAAAAATCATCAAAGTAATGAGCAATAGCTTTATTACTAGTTCTCTTAACAGCACACCAATGGAGGAAAGTGCTGAATATCTCAAATGCAGCACAAGAAATTGGCATTGCTTTGTCAAAATAGAATTTTCCATCAAATTGGAAACCCAGCAGATCAAAATCATCCAAGTGTACAGGGAGAAGTCTGAAGGCAGACTTAATATCACATTTAGCCAGCAGGGCACCTGGACCCAAATTCCTATTCATCGTAACTGCTGCGTCAGACGATGTATACTTAACTGAGGTAAGCCCTGGGTCAATGGCATCATTCACCAATTCTCCTTTGGGTATGATAAGTTATGAATTAGCCTAAATTCCCCAGGAGCTTTTTCAGGAACTACTCCTAGCAGTGATAAACAAAGCGTAGGAAGTTATCAAGTTATCATGAGGTCCAGGAATTTTCCCTGCTGCATTTTCTTTAGCTAATTTTGCCCTAACAACATGTAGTAATTCTCTCAAGAACGAGCATTAGGTGCAGAATGATAAACACTAGGACTAGTATAAGGAATGTGAAAGCCTAAAGAAGATTTTCTCTGAGGATGCCAGCCACAGATGCTGGTGAAACATCAGAAAGAAACTCTTCTAGAACATGGCAACACAGCCCGAAAAACCCACCAAAAAAAAAAAACCCTGAAGAAAAACCTTGAAATAAAGATAAAGCACCCTCCTTGTTGGGATATTTTTTTAACCAAGGCTCCATATTAGTCAGATCAATTGGTGATGGGGCCTTTTGCTCCAGGAGGCACCGGCTGGGAAACAGCTCCACCTCCTGTTCTCTTTCCTTTAATGCAAGAATTCCCTGGGTGTCCACCCCCACAGGTGTTACACTTGTGTTCATACCTGCAGGGTTGTTTTTTGCATTTTCCAGCGTTAAAGTCCCAACACAAACCAAATTGTCTTGTATCATCTGTGTTAGGCCTCACATTTGGCCCTCTCAGCAAGGTGACCATTGGTACAAAACCATTGTCACACCTGCTCGAGGGGGAGGCCCCCACCATGACATCAGCCCAGAGCTCAGACTGCGCAAGCCTCCATGATAAAGAGGGATCTTGAGCTGCTCACATTCTAAACTGCTCATCATATTGGAGCCAAGCAGCCCCCCTAAAATTATATAGGCAATTGGTGTAGGCTTTTATCATGATCTCCAGATATTTTGAAAAATCCGGAGATGTAAGAGGCTGTTTTTTTTTCTCAATCACACCTCTGTAAATAGTGAATCCCATGATCCAATTCACAAAATTATGCTCAAGCTTAGGGCATTTGAATGCTTGAAACTCGTTTGGCAGGCTGAAAACGACACCATCTTTAACCATGATCCTTGGCTCAGGATCCCTAAACGTTAAAGTAAATAAATCAATGTATTCACCCTTCCAAATCATTTTTTTAGCGGCAAGAGGAAGATGAGAACCAAGGGGTGTAGACATCCCAGCATAAGGAGTAGGCTCCACTCTACCAACTGCTCCAGGTAATTGTGTACCAGCAATTTGCACAACAACAAATTAACAGTTAACAACAGCAGAGGGCTGAACACCCTGCACCCTTGTATCAAGCACTTGTGTAACAGCAAGGGCCTGAACAGCTGCAGGGTTCAGCTGCAGGGTTAGGCTGCTCCAGAGCTTCCCCCTGCCCCACCGGGATACCTGGAGCCCATACCGAGGTAAGCCAATTAGATCGCACAGTACCAGGAGACACACCTGAATTTGAAGCTTGAGCCATATCAGCAGTTGACCTCGGTCCCCCGAGATGTGGACCCGCAACAGCTCGAGTGTCCAAGGTAGTGAAGGCAGCAGCCGCTTGATCACCTCCTTGCACACCACCAACTTGCTCCGTTGCACCACTCGGAACAACTGCCCTCTGTAAGAGGTTATACAAATCAACCATGGTAGGCTGCCTGGACGCAGGGGTATCCACACCTTGCATCCCCAAACTGGGAACCCTTTGCAACAGATCCCAAACATTGGCAACCGTGGGGTGGCTGATCTCCACTGCCGAAACCACCTGTGGGCCCGGTGTGGCGGTGGCCAACTGAGACTCAGGTGTAGCCATGGAAGATGATGCTTCAGTATCGGCAAGACCTGAAGAGTTGACGCTTGTAGAAGAGGCAGTAGCCTGAAGTTCCTTTTGCGCTAGTTGATTACACAGCACCATGCAAGCCTGTACCGTTTTGCCTAGTTGAGTAACTTGGGCAAGTAAAATTTTCTCCCTGCCGGCAGGCTTACAAAGTCTTTTAGAAACCAAGTGATTGCCTCGAGTTATAAGCAACAATCTCTCATCCAAATCTCACATAACAATAGCCTTGCGAGAATTGTTAATACCATCCTGTTGGCCCAGGCATGGTGGTGTGACCTCCCCCCCCATGCCTTGGCCAATGAGGAGTCTTTGTCCTTATCTGGCCAGTAGAATAAGAAACCCCTCCTGACAAGTCATGGGGTGTCTTTTTATCAGTCCATACTCATCTTGTGAAGAAATACCAAAGCACCAAATTATCTACCTGTAATTCTAACATTTTCATGGAGATAGGTAGGAGAAAGAACCCGCTTTGTTTTAAGTAAAGGAATTAAGGAGATGATAAGGAGATAGCTTTCACCAGTTTCATTCACTGTAATCTCATTCACCAGTTTCATTCATTCTAGTGCCATGGATGTGCACAAAAAAAGGATAAAGCAAGGAAAAATTGAAATTTGAGAATACTAGCATGGCCACAAAATCATAAAAATAGCATTAAACAGAGAGGAGGATTACATAAACAGCTTTGTCAGTTTTTGGTGGTTAAAAAATGAGTAAATGGAGAGTAATCAATTTTTTTTATTTTGAGAAATTTTTAGTCAAAATAATTTATCATATAAGATACTACAAAATCGTTATATCTATATCTCTGGATATTTATGTGCATAGATATAGATATATGACAATTTGAAATTATTTCTCTTTCTGCAATGGACTTTTACACATCTGTGAAATCAAGGTACCAAATTGCCTCTATTACTGACTATTCCTCTATTCCTATACTAGATATCTCTTACTGCTGCTTCTGGAAGGGAGAGAACTGACACTATGCCAAACATTGTTGTCAGTACAAAAGCAATTCCACTAGAGCTAGATCCACTGGAAAACAAAGTCTATCATGTGTCTGTCCTGGATGAAAAGGGTGGGGAAAAACACATCCCTTTGGCCATTGCTTTTTCCATCCTATCTTCAAGAGTACTTATCTGATTGAAAAATCAAGGAAAAAGTAACCAGTGAAACTGCCACAATTCATTCTGTGTCTAGCATCTTCTAGCCAGGCTGAGACCGGAGTACACTTTGACCTCTGAAAATACTTTTTTTTCATTTCAGTTTTCTTATCAGGATACAGTGTCAAGGAGAAAGAAAGAACACCAGATCTACAGGTGAGAAGGAAATTCTCCTTCTGGCTAACATTAGTAAGTCATCCAACATCATAGGGCCATTGCAGACCAGCCCAAAGGGCCAGCCTGGAGGTAGAGTTGGGGCAGGGCAGCCAAACACCAGTTGCCCCAATCCCACCCCAATGCTGTCCTGATGCCGCACTGCCATATGCATGTCAAGCGGCATCAGGAAGCCCTCCCGGCATAGCATTTAAACATGCTGCACCGAAAGGGCATAGAAGAGCCGCAGTACCAGCTCTTAGAGTGGATTTTTGCAGCCCCAAAAGGGATGATCAAGGCCGCCCCGAAAGGGGATGGTCTGCATCGGTCCATAGTTAGGTTCAGATAATGGAGGAGTATTTATTTATTTATTTATTTATATGCTGCTTTTCTTCCAAATAAGCCATAAAACCTAGCCTCAATATGTTGTAAAATCAGTAAGCCTCATCAAACTACAAATACAAGGATACACTAGAATAATGCAATGACCCAATAAAAGTGTTGTAAAACTGATAACTTTGTATTTCAGGTACATGTTATACTATTAGCGTTTGTAGTAGCTGAAAGGCAAAATACACAGTCACTATTCTGACCAGTTTTTTTAAGAAACAAGCATGATAACTCATTTCAATGTGCTTAGACAATGAGTGCAACCAAACCTATTATTCACATTATAATTAGGAGCCTCAGAGATTTAAAACTATTGAGTGATCCATTGATTCCTACACTACTATGGCTTTGCTATTTCTAGAAGTTGTAGTTTTAAACAGTAATATTTCCAAATTCTGTGCCATTTTTAATATATACATAATACAACTTTCAACTTTAGTTCAGAAATCCTTTGAGTAATCTGAATCAGGTTAGTATGAGTGTTCCAGTTTTTCAGATGGGTTGTGGTAGCCTAGGCAGCTAGGTAATTTTAGATTCTTGGAGATGGTTTCCAAACATAATGGCCTGCAGGCTTCCTGTTGCCTGTTTATAAAGCTTCCAAATAGAAAATATGTGCATGTGAGAAGTTTGTTTTATGGTCACTCTTCATACAGGTGATCCAGGATGTGTGGAAACCATCCAGGGGTTGAATGGTTTCCAGGTTTAACATTAGAAGAGGTCCTATACAACAAGGGCGAACAGTTGTAAAAGTGAGTGTGGATTCATTATCATTGTAGCAAAGAATCTACTGCTCACCCCAGCATATGTGTATGATGCCAGTCATCTCATTGAAGACCCATCAGATGATTTTATGAAAGTAAATAATATGCAGAATTGTCTGCTCAGATTTGGTAATAAAAAATATTGCAACCTTCTGTTGCCTGATATGAGTGAAAAGGAAGGTTAGCAGAAGGGAAAGCTGAATGAGCATGCAGGGAAGAAACCAAAAGAGGAGTTTCTCAGCCTATAAAGGCTGGTGCCAACTGAACAGATAAAATAGACAAATAATACTATGGTGGCATGGCATAGCAGGTTTGTACTCAAGGGAATCTGGTTATGTTTGCTAGTACATAACTTATATGAAATTATAAATATATAATATAATATAATATAATATAATATAATATAATATAATATAATATAATATAACTGATATGCTCAAAATTCTGTGACTTAGGGACTTTGTAGACTTGTCTTTTGGGACGGCACAGAGCCACCCCTGGAAGCGGCAGATCGGGGCTGTGGCAACCACACACCGCGACCCCGATCCTCCCTTTTGCTGCCCCCCAAAAGAGCAGCAAAATGCTGCTCATTTTAGGGGCAGAAAAAGCTACCCTAAGAGCCAGTGCCTAGGGTGTCCTAATGCCACACAGCATGCGGACAGGTACACAGCATCAAGACGGTGTCGGGATTGTGTTGGGGTGGCTGGCATGTGTCTGCCCAACCCCACATCCACCTCCAGGCCTGCACCAAGGAATTCCAAAGGAAAATCATCATGTGCTTTATAGAATAAAGCAAAGCTTTTGACTGCATAGATCATGAAAGGCTATGAAATGCCCTTAAAGACATGGGAGTGCCAACACATCTTCTAGTCCTGATGAGGAATCTGTACTCAGGACAAGAGGCTATGGTCAGAAGAGAACACAGTGAAACAAAATGGTTCCCAACTGGCAAAGGAGTCAGACAAGTCTGTATCCTTTCACTGTATCTATTCAACTTGTATGTATAACATATTATAAGAAAAGCAGGCTTGGACACAGAAGAAGGAGGACTAAAAATAGGAGGAAGGAATACTAACAATCTAAGATACACAGATGACACCACAGTACTAGCAAAAAGCCTCACAGACCTGGAACAACTACTAAGGAAGATCAAAGAAGAAAGTGCAAAGGCAGACTTAATGCTGAACATAATGAAAACAAAAATAATAACCATGGAGGATCTTCACAAGTTCAACCTAGACAATGAAGAAATACAAATAGTAAAAGAATTCCCATACCTGGGATCAAACATTGATAGAATTCAATGGGGACTGCAATCAGAAAATCAGAAGAAGATTTAGAATGGGGAGAATGTCTATGAAAGAACTAGAAAAGATTCTAAAATGCAATGATATGCAACTGAGCACAAAAGTTAGAATCATACAAGCCAGTTTAAAAAGATGATAGGAAGAAAATCAATGCATTTGAGATGTGGTGATGCTGGAGAAGAGTTCTGAGGATCCCTTGGACAGACAAAAGGACAAAAAAAAAAAAAGGTCTTAGAACAGATCAAGCCAGAAATCTCCCTGGAAGCAAAGATAACCAAACTGAGACGCATATTTCAGACACATCATGAGAAGGGGGATTCATTGGAAAAGGCAATGATGCTGGGAAAGGTGGAGGAAGGGAGGAAGAGAGGAAGGCCACAGGCCAGATGGATGGATTCTATTAAGGAGGTCATGGGTATAGGTTTGCAGGGATAAAGCAGAGCAGTGGAGGGCAGAGGGTCTTGGAGATGGGCAGTCTGACAGTGGAACACACTTCCTCAGAGAGTAGTGGAGTCTCCTTCCTTGGAGGTCTTTAAGCAGAGGCTGGATGGCCATCTGTCAGGGATGCTTTGATTGGGAGTTCCTGCATGGTGGGGGTTGGACTGGATGGCCCTTGTGGTCTCTTCCAACTCTATGATTCTATGATTCTATGTCTCATCCATAGAGTCACCATGGGTTGAGACAGACTCGAGGGCAGTTAACAACAACAAATACAATACCATTCAGGACTTCACATAAATTTCAAATAAATTTAAGAATTATCCCAAATATTTCAGCTCTCTAAAATGATTATAGCAATAGAGCAATATTAGTTGCTTCATATAATGAGCTACATGTATATTTCATGCTGTCTTTTAAAATCCTGTTTTGTGTTGACCTACTATTTATATTTGTTACTTCAAGAAAATGCCGCATATCACTTCTCCCCTTCTCAAAAGATCATTTGAAACAATTCAGCTTCTAAAAGCTACCCTAGGCATGAGAAGATCAAGCTTTCACCTAAACGACCCTACTTAGCAGCAAGGTTGAAGATTTTATTAATTAAACTGACAAATACTTCAAAAGGGTGAAATTATAAAACTTTTAGAAGATCAGCTGCAAATAACCTATAAATATAATGCCAGAAAATGGTAGAGTGAAAAGGGAACACTTCATGCTTCATTTGATAGGTGACGTATTTGTGCATACTTGTCTTCAGTAACATTTTAAAAAAATAAACAAGACTTCCTTTGAAAGCTTATAAAATACAACATTCGGAGGCTTAAAATAAAACTAAAGTGCAAATCCAATTAAGCAAAATAAAAAGAAAAAGAAAGATGCTTGAATATGATGAAATGAATAATTTGTATCCAAGCTCACCTTTTTTTTAAAAAAATATACCAATTGCAGATGGTTTTGCTTCTGTTATGTCATCATAAACTCATATAATATATACTTTATAAAAATCTCTTTATTTCTCTCCTTTCTGTATGCATACATTAAAAATGTAATTATACAATACATATTATATTGTTTTCAATCATATTGTTGTTGTTTGGGTTTTTTTCCTTTAAAAAAATCTGTTTCTTGCAGTTTTGATGTACAATAAGGGGCCAGGCACATATTAGGTGCTAAAAAGAAAGCATGCTTTTATAAAGACATATAATGAGACAGTACCACTTTGGAGACACTGCAGTACAGTGGCCCCTTGGTATTCACTGAGGTTTGATTCCAGGACCCTCTATGGATAACATAATTTGTAGATGCTCAATTCCCATTAAATACAATGGCATGGCCTTTATATAAAATGACAAAATCAAGGCTTGCTTTTCAAAATTTATATTTTTTAAAAAAAAATTCAAGTTATAGATGCTTGAATCAGTGGATATAAAATCAATGGATATGGAGAGCGGACTGTAATTCGTATTTGAAACATCTAGCAAACATATAGACCTGGTGATCCTGCTCAAAACATGTTCCTGCCATTTATTTGGCATATATAAAGTACCCCATACCTTTATTAATTAAGTTACAGTCTAAACAAATATTTGAAACTGAAGAGGAATTTGTACATTTTAACAACAACAACAACAACAACATGAATAGTCTCCCAGATCCTACTAACAAGTGATCAGCGGACCATTCACACAGTACAGTTATAGTACTATGATTCCTCTTTACCTGTCATGGCTGCATTGGACATTCTAGTTTGTTGAGGCACTAGGGCTTTCTGGCAGAGAATTCAAACTTGCCCTTTTTACACTGTAAATCACAGAATTCCATAGGATGCAATCATGATAGTTAAAGCAGATAATAGTGCTATAACTGTGTATTGAGAAAAGACCCCCAGTCTCATGAATGAAATACTTCATGTTCTCATTATCTTTCAGTGTTTGCCCCTCTATTTTATCCTACCCCTGTTCTACCACATAAGCCTATGAAAAGGTGAAATAGATACTTGGGTCAATTTTCATTCCACTCAACTTAAAGTCATATATCTTTTTCATGCTATATACTGAGTAATGGACTCAGCTGGGATTGTACTTAAGAAGGCAATAATTTTATCAAATTCGGTTCAGAACATCATAAACTATGAGAGTAAAATGCTTGTGGTTCCATGACTCTTAAAGACTGCAGAAGAGTTATAGCCCTGATTGAAATTCATTTTAAGGAAGCCTTATTTCAATTTACATGGTGATTTGCAATTAATGTCAATAAAACCACTGAAGCTCATTTAGCTATTTAAAGACACTTCACAGATTTATATATAACAAAAAGACTATATGTGTTATACTATGTAGTCCCATGGGCATATCCAGATTATCAGTATGTGTCCTCCTACCACAATAAATGCATGGTATGCTAGTGATTTTTCTGGACTAGTCAACCAGAGTCATAGAAAATTATGCATGGCAACAAGAGTATGCAGAAAAGCAGCGTTTTCCCATTCCCTCACCATACTAGAATCCACTGACATTGAATTCAGTTGATTCAGGACAGACTGGAGCAAATGTTTTCACACAGCATACAATAAAACTGTGAAATCTGATTCCACACAATGGAATTTAGCTTTAGAAGGGAATTAGACAAATTCATAGTGAATAATGATTACTGGTCTTGAAAGCCATATACTTCCTCAGAATCAGGGGCACTATGCCTCTGAATATCAGTCACTTTGGCCTGTCATCCTCATGCTCTTCTTGTGGGCTTCCCACAGAGTAGACTATTTGGTGGCTGTTGTAGGAAACAGGATGCTAGATCAGATCAAGCAGGACTCTTCTTATAAAGTGATTTTAATCAAGGTTAGCCCCACTATAAACCATACTATCTCAATTGACAGATATAGAGAAAGCAGAAATGAACATGACCTATCAATTCTTCAATTGGACCCTGGACTGTTTGTTATTGGATATCACTTGTTAGTTTGGTTACAGAACTTTTGGCACTCTGCATTCTGTTGCAGCATGAGAGGAGGACACATAAGGGCAAAATAGACAACTTGATTTATTGACAGAGGCCTTCCATCAACTGTCTCCTCCAGAACAACTCACACACCCTATTGCACCTCTGGAGATTTGTCACTGTCTACATACTGAATGTGTATGTTAGCTCCATGCCATGCTTCTGTAGTCTCCCTGCTAGAAGAGTATTCTATAGCTAGGCTGACTCCTGCTATGCTACTGGAACCCCACTATGGCCATCCCACAATAAGTACCTACTCGCAGATTTGCAGGATGGGATAGAGTGGGTTTGTGATAACAATTGCCTTATCACAACATGTCAGGTGCAGAAGTGTCTTTAGTTGTCCCTGTTGATTTCTGTGTTTATATTTTACTCAGTAACACTGCCTGAACTCTTCTGTATCAAACTATATACAATTTAATTATTTTAGATTACCATTTTAGAATATGTGCGATGTGCAGCAGAGAAAACTTCATGGATGTGATATAAGAATAAGAACTATCCTAGGTTTGAGGTAAATCTGGTGGTCTGAATAAGATTTATGACATTCTTGGAAGTTTATAGTTAAAGATAGGAAATCCATAAGTTCTGACTTTACACAGTTTGATAGAACAAAAAAAGTCTTATGCACTGTGATACATTTTCTTCAAGAAGATAATGCAAGATTCTCCCCACCTCTGATATATTTGTGAAATGAAGTATTCCCTTGTGTAACAGTAATCTTTAGAAGTTAAACTTCACAACAGTTTTATTAATATTTTTGGACAATTATCATTTTTCTTTTTTTTTCTGCAAGATTCTGGTTAAAAAAAGGAACCTTTAGTCAGGCAAATCATGTTGATTTACTAAGTACCATTGCTTTTCATGTCTGGAAAATTTTGAATGCATGAATAAAACATATGCTGGCTATAAATATTTTAAGATTGGTGGTATTTTCTGCCAAGGTATGCTAAGAGAAAATGTCTGTAGAAATATGTCATATCGGTAGCAAAAGGGAGTGGCAGAATGTCCTTTCTCCTCCTTTTCATAGAGGTCAAGGTTATAGTATGCTAACTTCAGAAGGTAGATAGCAACTCCTTATTGGACAAAACACCTGTAACTTTCAAGGCTAAAATATAGAGCATAGAAAAGTCACTTTTTCTATCAATCTCTCTCAGAATCTCCAAGCTAGATTGAATTTCTGGGAGTTTCAGTCCAAGACCACATCCCTGTTGGTGAACTATGGTAACAGCTGCTTCTCTCACCCACAAGAAGTTTGTGTCAGCTCCAAGTAGCCTGTTTTGCCAATGCTTTCCTTCCCTCGTAGCTGCTCAGCCCATAGTCTTTTCTTCCTGCCATAAATAGCAATCTTGTTTCACCAGTGTGTCTCCCCCACCCAAAATACCTTTTTCAAGCATTTGTAGTTCAGTTGAATGATAGAATTGCAATGCGGTCACTAAATAATGTGCTTCAATGTGCTTAAGCAGCAGTTTTAAATTATTATTATTATTATTATTATTATTATTATTATTATTATTATTATTATTATTATTTCTTATATCCCACCTTTTGCCTAAGCAATCAAGGCAGCTTACAAATATAAAATACAGGTTAAGAACATACAATTACAATAAAACATTGTAAAAACAATACCCCCCCCTTAAAAGACTAAAAACAATATTAAAATAGACATATAAAATTAAACAGCATGCATTCTGGAACACGGATAGGTGTGAACAGCAGAAGATGTATAGTGGGGGAGACACACGGGTTCAGCTGGAGCAATTTATTCTGAGAAGGCCTGCCAAAAGAGATCTGTCTTGACTGCCTTTTTAAAGCTGTCCAAGTTGGTTATTTGATGGATCTCTTCCGGCAAGGTGTTCCACAGTCTGGGTGAGTGGCCGAGAACGTCCTCTGGGAGGTTACCAGTAATCTGGTTTTTATCGGTTGCAGTAGATTCCTCCCAGAGGACCCGAGGATGTGGGACAGAGTATATGGAAGAATGCAATCCCTTGGATAAGTTGGACCCAGGCCATGTAGGGCTTTTAAAGGTAATCACCAACACCTTATACTGTGCTCGGAAACCGATGGGCAGCCAGTGATGAGATTTCAGGATAGTAATGTGATTACTTTTAGATTTCCCAGTGATCAATCTGGCTGCCATATTTTGTACTAATTGTAGTTTCATGGCTAGGTATAATGGTAGCCCCATGTAGAGTGCATTGCAAAAGTCGAGTCATGAGCTTACCAGTGCATGTACTACAGTTTCTAGGTCCTTTACTTCCAGGAAAGGGCACAGGTGGTGTATGAGCCAAAGCTGATAGCAGGCACTCCTGACTGTCGCATCCACCTGATCTGTCATGTGAAGCGATGAGTCTAGGAGCACCCCCAGACTGTGAACACAGTCCTTAGCGGGGAGCATGACCCCATTCAGGACTGGAGATTGTAACCCAATGCCTGGTTTGGGGGCCCCTACTGTAAGTACCTCCATTTTGTCTGGATTCAGTTTATTTCAGTTGTTCCTCATTAAGTCCATTACCACCTCAAGACATTGGCTGAGGGGAGAGTTACCATTCGCCATCATGGCTGCTGACTGAGACATGGAGAAATATATTTGGGTGTCATCCACATAATGATAACACCCCTCCCCATGTCTATGGATGATCTCTCCTAGCAGCTTTATATAGACGTTAAATAACATCAGGGACAGGATGGCACCCTGAGGGGCACCACATTTGAGCTTTGTTTTTGAAGAGCACCTGTCCCCAAGCATCACCTTCTGGGATCTGTCTGAAAGGAAGGAACGGAACCACTGGAGTACAGTGTCTCCAATTCCTAATTCTCCCAGGTGTTCCAGAAGGATGTTATGATTTATCATATCAAAAAACACTGAGAGGTCCAGAAGCACCAACTGGGTCACATTTCCCCTATCGATGTTTAGGTCTAGGTCATCTGCCAAAGTGGCCATGGCAGTCTCTATCCAAAATCCAGGTCTGAAGCTGGTTTGAGATGGATCTATGAAAATCGGATTCCTCCAAGATCGCTGGGATCTTGAAAGGTGATGGCTCGCTCAATCACTTTGCTCAAAAATGGCAGATGAGATACCTGTCTATATTTTTTCAAATCCAGGGGGTCCAGGGAAGGTTTCTTCAGGAGTGGTCTGACAACCACTTCCTTTAACCATAGTGTGGGACAGTTCCTTCCCCAAGGGATGTGCTGATGATCTCTTTAATAAAAGTCATTAAGGCATCACCCCCCAGACAACCAGCCATGATGGGCACAGATCAAGGGTGCACGTCATCTTCTTCACTTTTCCAAGGATCTTGTCCATGTTATTGGTACTCACTGGCTCAAACTGATCCAGTTTAACCTCAAAAACAGGTTTAGTGGACACCTCATCAGTCAATTCTGCTGTAATCCTGGTGTCTAAGTTGGCTCCTATCTGAGAGATTTTATCTGCAAAATACTTGTTAAAAGTGTCACAGCAGACTGTTGTTGGGTTGAGTAAAGGGTTCTGCACAGGCGGAACCTGTGTCAGTTTCCTTATCACTCTAAACAGCTCTGCTGAATGGGATTTTGCAGATGCAATACAAGCAGAAGAGAAAGATTTCTGAGCTGCCTGTATTGACTCTCGATAGGAATGAAGAAAATTCCTATTATGAGTCTTGTCAGATAGGAGTCGAGTTTTCTGCCAGATACGCTCTAGTTATTATCCAGCCCACTTCATCTTTCTAAGTTTCATCTTCCTAAGCTCCTCTGTGAACCACAGTTGATGGTTTGGAGCGAGTTGGAAAGGACACTTGGGAGCAATCATGTCTATAGCCCTAGAGAGATTGGTATTCCAGGTATTGACTAGGGCTTCGACAGAGTCACTGGCCTTATCAACCAAAGAACTCTCCAAGGTTTTCTGGAAAAGTGAGGTACAGTTTAAAACTACAATGCAATTTGAATTGGCATCACCCATTACAATATTTATAGTATAACAACTACTAAAGGTTATGGCCTAAATCTAATGGATGGTCACAATTCAAGTAAATCCATGCAATCAATGAGATAGGTCATATATGTAGAATTCAAAGATATAGCTGTGTTAGTCTGTAGAATCAGTACATAGAGAGATCTTGTAATATTTTTGAGACTTAGGTGCTCTACAGATGGCCCCTAAGAGTGGCTCTGTGCCACCCTTGGGAGCACTGGATCAGAGCTGCAGCAACCACATGCCACGGCTCCAATCCTGTTCTTTGCCACTCCAGAAAGAGCTGGCAAATGCCACTCCTTTTTGGAGTGACAAAAAGCCACCCTTACCGCTGCCTCTGCCATGGCTCTTCTGCACTCCTTTAGCACAGCTGTCTAGGGAGCACCTAGGGAGCGCCCTGACACGTGCACCATGTGGTGGGGCATGCAGCATGATGGCGGCATCGGTGTGGAGTCAGGGCATCCAGTGTGTAGTTGCTCCCCCAACTCCATCCCCAGGCCAGCCTTTGGGGAAAAAAGAAAACAATCAAAGTACCTATAGTGGCTGTGAAGTGCCAAGAATCCCAAGGCAATTGCATATAATGGTTTTAAAAAAATAAGCAAAGAAATTCTCTCTGCCAACTGGAGATTATTCCAGTCTGGGTAGGCAAGCAAAGGAATTGTTTCAGTACAAATTCCACAGGTTATCTCAACTGATATGAAATAATTTAGACCCTGCTATTCCTTCTAAATTGTAGTAGCATAAAGTAGGGTGCAATCCCCCTTCTTGGTTCATATCACCAAACACTTGAATAACTTTTTTCAATGGTCTACCCTTTGCAGCTGGTTATAAGACAGTTCTAATTTCTATAGGCTGAAAATCTCAATACAATTGCCAGTGTCACATTAGATTAAGGCCTATGTAGATTTTGTGTATTTATGAACAAGTGATCAGCTAATTTTAAAAATAAGCAAAGTGACTGATTATTGTTGTAGACAAGAGCCTTATAATTGGCTAGGGGATTAGAATGATAAGAACCACTGAGAGATCACAACATTACTAGATATGAAGCAATTTAGAAGAGTTATCATATTGCAAAAGGAACCGAGCTAGGTTATCTCAGCAAGAATTCTAAATACCCAAACTGCAATCAAAAGTGTACATCACTATTGCTGCACAGATCATATTACAATTAGAACCCCCAGTTAGAATCACAGAATCATAGAGTTGGAAGACACCACAAGGACCATCCAGTGTAACTTCCTGCCATGTAAGAACACACAATCAAAGCACCCATCCAGCCCCTGATGGTCATCCAGCCCCTGTTTAAAAAACCCCAAAGAAGGAGACTCCACCACTTTCCGAGGAAATGTGTTCCACTATTGAATAGCTCTTACTTCCAGGAAGTGCCTCCTCATGTTGAGGTGGAATCTCTTTTCCTGTAGCTTCCATCCATTGTTCCATGTCCTATTCTCTGGAGCAGCAGAAAACAAGATTGCCCCATCCTCAATATGACAGCCTTTCATATAATTACAGGGCTATCATATCACCTCTTAATTTTCTCTTCTCCAGAATAAACATACCCAGAATCCTGTCTCTCCTCATAAGGCATGGTTTACAGTCCCTTCACCATTTTTGTAACCCTCCTTGGACATGCTTCACCTTGTCAACATTCTTTTTGGACTCTGGTGCCCAGAACTGGACACAGTGTTCCAGGTGAAGCATGACCAAAGCAGAATAGAATGATACTATTATTTCCCTTGATCTAGAGACTATACTTCTATTGATGCAGCCAAGAATCACATTGACCTTTTTAGTTGCTGCATCACACTATTGGCTTATATTCAACTTATGGTCTATAAGGACTCTAAGATCCCTTTCACATGTGGACTTGTTAAGGCAGGTGCCCCCCCCCCCATATCTATGAATTTTATTTTTTCTGCCTAAGTTCAGTACCTTACATTTTTCCCTGCTGAAATTCATTTTCTAAGTTTTGGCTTAGCTTTCTAATCTTTTCAGGTCATTTTGAATTTTGAATTTTTCTCCTGTCCTCTGGGATATTATTTACTCCTTCTAATTTGGTGTCATCTGCAAATTTGTTAAGCATGCCTTCTATTCTTTCATCCAAGTCATTGAGAACGTTGTTGAATAACACTGGGCCCAGGACAGAACCCTTTGTTAACTCACTGGTCACTTCTCTCCAAAATGTAGAGGAGCTATTGCTGAGCACCCTTTGGGTTTGGGCAGTCAATCAATTACAAATCCATCTAACAATTGCATTGTCTAGCCGATATTTTACTAGCTTGTCTACAAGAATATAATGGAGGACCTTGTCAAAAGCCTTACTAACATCAAGATATGCTATATCTACAGCATTCCCTTCATCTACCAAGCCTATAATTTTTTTTATAGATAGATAGATAGATAGAGAGAGAGAGAGAGAGAGAGAGAAATCATATTAGTTTTGTTTCTCAAAAACCCATGTTGAATTTTTGTCATTATTCTAAATGTTTACAGACTCTCTGTTTAATTATCTGCTCTAGATTCTTTCCTTTTATTGATGTCAAACCAACAGCCATAGTTGTTGGGAGCCTCTTTTTTCCTCTTTTTGAAGATGGGGACAATGTTTGCCCTCCTTTCTGGTTGTCTCCTGGGAAAGCCCCTGACCCTGGGTGGCTTCCCTTTTGCATTTGCTGAGTGCTGATTTTCCTATTTTGCAGGACTGGTAGCCAAACTTGATTTACTTTTAGGGTTTCTTCTTTCCTGTTAAAGTTGTCCAAGTGTTTGTGGATGTCGATGGCTTCCCTGTGCATTCTGACCTGATATTTGTTAGTATGGTCCACAACTTCAGTGTTTTCAAACAGCATTTTATGTCCAGGATGGTTTATAATATGTTCTGCTACAGCTGATTTTTCTGGCTGGCCCAGTCTGCAGTGTTTCTCATGTTCCTTGATTCATGTTTGGACACTGCATTTGGTGGTCCCTATGTAGGCTTGTCCACAGCTGCATGGTATGTGGTAAATTCCTGCAACTGTGAGAGGGTCTCTCCTGTCCTTCGCTGAGCGCAGCATTTGTTGGATTTTCTTGGTTGGTTTGTAAACCATTTGGAGGTTGTGTTTCCTCACCATTTTCCCAATTCTGTCTGTGACTCCTTTGATGTATGGTAAACATATCTTCCCTTTCGATGGTTGCTCATCTTCATTCCTCTGGGATTTTCTGGGTCTGGCAGCCCTTCTGATGTCTGAGCTGGAGTAACCATTCACCTGTAGAGCCTGGTCTAGGTGCTTCAATTCCTCTTCCAAGAAGTGTGATTCACAGATGCATTTTGCCCAGACTCCTAGTGTTTTTATTGTGCTTCTTTTTTGCCTTGGTGATGGTTGGAGTTCTTGTGCAGGTATCTGTCTGTATATGTAGGTTTTTCTGTATACTGTGTGATCCAGACATCGTGGATGGCTAGGACATTGAGGAATGGCAGTGTTCTTTCCTCTTCTTTTTCCATAGTGAATTGGATGTTGGGATGGATGTTGTTCAGGTGGTTCAGGAACACAGCCAGATCTTCTTCTCCATGGTTCCAAATGGTGAATGTGTCATCCACATATTGGAACCCAATTGTGGGCTTTTTTGGTGCTGTTTCCAGGGCTTGCTTTTCAAAGTGTTCCATGTAAAAGTTTTCTATCATAGGGCTTAAAGGGCTTCCCATTGCTACCCCATCTCTCTGCTTGTAGAATCCATTGTCCCACTGGAAATAGCTTGTGGTGAGGAAATGTTCGAACATGGTTGTGATGTCGTCTGGAAAAAAATTGTCGGATGAGTGTCATAGTGCCCATTATGGGGACTTTGGTGAACAGGGAGACCACATCAAAGCTGATTAGTATGTCTCTGGGTTTAAGTTCAAGGTTATTGATTTTTCCTATGAAGTGAACTGAGTCCTGGATGTAGTGGGGGGTTGCTCTATATGGGTTTGAAATTGTGTGGCCAAATCATATGTGGGTGATCCAATGGCACTCACTATGGGTCAGAATGGAATGGAATCCTTGTGGATCTTGGGAAGTCCATATAGTCTTGATGGGGGAGCCTCCGATTTGCACAAACTTTGTCTTCTTGTTGGCTGAATTGAGGAGTTTTTGATCAGGGTGTTCGTTTTCCTGGTGATTTTGTTGGTTGGGTTTTGTTTCAGTTTTTTGTATATTGTTAGATCCAGGAGTTCCCTGATTTTTTGTTTGTATTGTTCTGTTTCCATGATTACTGTGGATTTGCCTTTGTCTGCTGGGAGAATGATGATTTCCAGGTCTGAATTAACGTCCTTGATGGCTTTTCTTTCTTTTCTGGTTAAATTTCCTCCTTTGGCCAGGATGGATGTCTCCTCTTTTGAAAGTTGCTGCTATGTGAGATTGATGATTGTCCATGATGTGTCCAATGAAGGTTTCAGCTGGTGCTTCTAGCATTTGTTGGACAACTGCAACAGGAATGAACTACATCCAAGGATATTAAAAGAACTGGCAAATGTAATCTCAGTAAACAAAGTTAGGCTACCAGTCCTGCAAAATAGGAAAATCAGCACTCACCAAATGCAAATGGGAAACCACCCAGAGTCATGGGCTTTCCCAGCAGAAAATGAACACCAATTACCAGACAATAATCCTCGTTTGCATATCCTCCTATGTTGGAATGTAGATGTGGTATGTAGTCAAAGTGGAAATGTAGAGATGTGTGAAGAAATCTCTTCTGAGAAAAGTGTCTAAGCAAACAAAGAGCACTCAGCCTGCAGGTGGTTTGAAACCAAAACAAATTCACACTGATCAGAATAACAAGGACGTTGAGCCTGGGAAAACAGGATGCTGGAAGGTAAACAAATGATCTCATCGTGTTTGCATGGGAACCAGATCATATTGGGAGTGACACATAGTAAGGGGCTGGTCTAGAGGCTGGGATAATGCTGATCATCGTATCATTATGTAGGTTGCCACCCAGGAGGTGGAATTATGGGTTGGGCCAAGGGCTCCTTTGTTCTCTTTGTTAGAACTTGCCTTGCTTTCAACTTAACAACAACAAGTTGTGATCCTATGGTTTCTATCATCTGCAAGATGGATTGTACATAGTTCTTTTCTGTTTTTACTATGCAAAAATAAGGCTTTACTTTAGATTTACTACTGTATCTTCATGGGAAACTAAAGCTACTGGGAGAATGCAGAGAACAGCATTTCCAGGATGGCTGATGAAAGGAAGCAGTCTTCTGATCTCTGCTACATCTATATTTACATCACACAAATCAACATCCTACCCTGAGGCCCTGGCATCAACACAAAACAATACACAATCAACAACAGAACAATACACAGTTTACATGAGAATCACTCCTCCCTACCCAGGGTCTCACAGTATATATATACCCACTCTCTTCCATTCCAGTATTCTCTGAAGATGCCAGCCACAGATGCTGGCAAAACATCAGAAAGAAACTCTTCTAGAACATGGCCACACAGCCCGAAAAACCCACAAAAACTATTATTGCCAGTGGCTCTGAGATTACATTTGCCAGTTCTTTTAATATCCTTGGATGTAGTTCATCTGGTCCTGGAGACTTAAAATTCATTTAGGCTAACCAGTATTCCTGTACTTCCTCTTTACTTATTCTGTGCTGAATTTCCCCTATTATGTCCTCTGCTCCATTTTCCTCAGGTTAAACACCCTTTTCCTTTTGTGAGAAGACAGAGGCAAAGAAGGTGTTGAGTACTTCTGTCTTTTCTCTGCCCCCTGTTAGAATTTATCCATCTTCTCTACGTAGTAGCCATACCACTTCCTTCTTCTTCCTTTTGCTATGGACATAAACAAAAAAGACTTTTTTATTGTTCTTAACCTCTCTAGGTCATTCTGTGCATTAGCTTTTCTGACTTTACCCCTACAAGTGTTAGCTATTTATTTGAATTCCTCTTTGGTGATTTCCCCCTTTTTCCATTTCTTATACATCTCCCATTTAAAACTTAGCTCAGTTGAAAGTTCTTTAGACATCCATCCTGGTTTCTTGAGACACTTCCCATTTGTCCTTCTCATTGGAACAGTTTGAAACATTTAGAATAATTATAATCCTCCCTGTCCTTTGAGAAGCCTCTGGAAAAGTTTGCATTGTTTCTTGAGAGTTCTTTGGGAAAACATGGCAAGACAACCACAAGGGAGTTTGTCTCAGTCTCTTCTTGATTTGTTTGCTAAACTTACTCTGACAAATAGTGAGAGCACAATGGCAGGGAGAGCTACGGTGAATGATGTCAGTAGTGAAATGCCCAAAGGTATGTACTCCTACTGCAGAGGTAAGAAAATGAAATTCCCATTGCTTTGCAGCTCCATTGAGTCAAGAGGCACTAAGCATGCAGTTTATGTCAGTGGCTTTGAGCCAATGGCTTACAGAAAGGTCTTAAAGATGAAACATCAACCACTTCTGAAGCCTTTCAAATGTATAATGTCCATTTCTTCACCATGATAGGTTTTGGTAAACTTGTGGAAATTGGAGCCTAAACTTCTATGTCACAGTTTGCCCTCATAAACCTTTGAAAGACCCCAAAATTGGGGAAAGATGGGAGGGGGCTTGGAAAATCATTGAAAGAGCAATTGATTGTGGAAGATATGAAAGGATGGGATTCCTCATCAATATATCCAGCAACACATAGATTACTTCCAAGATAGCATAAATATGTAACACTCATGTTTGTTTTGGAAATGCTACTTATTATTGTTAGATAAGTGTCTCAAAGCAAAATCCTATATTTGAGAAGAAAACAGTTGACTAGAATAATGGAATATATAAGTAGGATAAAGAAAAGCCCAAAGTATGTTCTTTGTACATTTATATATCAGCAAGCACCTCTTCAAGTAGGCTCCAGATAAATCTATATTATCTTGGACTACAAAATGCAATAATCTGTTTCAGCATAGTGAATATTCTGCCCAGCAGTCTTACTAACTAACAAAATTAAAGTATCTTTTATGTGACCAACACTTCAGTGCTTACAAGTTTCATAAGCCTTCCTTATCACCAACCATCAATACTCTGAAGGAAATGTTGACTTTTCACTTTCTTTTTGAGAAACACTTGTTCCAAGTGCTAACTTAGATGAGATTGTGTAGAGTGCTCGTTTTATCATGCTTGCTAATGAAGGAGGTGGAGATGGATGCCATTGTGTCTGTTAGTTTGCATGCAAATGTCATTCTCAAGTGAGCAGCGCCCTGACCTGTGAAAGGAAGATGTTCATATTTCCTTTGTGAGTGATTATACAAAACCTGTTCTCATGCATTTATCTCTGTTAAATATCCTGCTTATTCTCAAGTCCCTTCTCCAGGTTGCTTAAAGGCCATTTTGAACAATGAATCCTCCTAATACATCATAATTAGAGAAACACCTGTGTTAATATGTTCCAAACTTTTATGAAACATCCCAAAGTATCCAGTAACCCTCAAAAATCCACCATCAAAATATTACATAACTGGCAAATGAAGCCATGTGTATCATAGAATCATAGAATCATAGAGTTGGAAGAGACCACAAGGTCCAGTCCAACCCCCTGCCATGCAGGAACTCCTATACTATATCAAATTAGTATACAAATGTACATTCTTGTGTAAAGTTTTTAATAGCTGATTTTTACAATCAATAGAACATCTTTCAAAAGTGAGGTGAGCCACTGTCTACCTTAAATAGAATCAGACTAATTCTTGCCCAAGTGAGTTGAGGCTTTTTTACCTTCTTTCACCCTTTTGACAAATTGTAGAACCTGCAGCTATTTCTTTCATTCTACAACCACATTGGGAGAGGGGGAGGTTGATCTATGTGGCAATGGAAGGTGAGAAAAAACTCTGTTCATTTTTACTTGGTGTCATAACTAGGAGAGCATGGAAACCATTGGAAGATTTAATGTTTCCACTTGGAAGGAAACTACTTTTACCAGACATTAGTAACAATGGCACATCAGGTGTGCAATCTACAATCTTATTTCATTGTAGTTATTTTATTTCATTGCCTGCATCTCATTAACAGATCATCTTTTACTTTACAATGCCATATATTCAATTCTGCTTCAATCACAATTTTGTAAATATATTTTCCTAAATAATCTTTTGCAAGCAGCTGTTTAATCAGATTTGTATAGTTCCCATTAGGAATTTTTATTTCATTCCAGTGTATGATTTTCTTGTATTTCAGTTTTCATTATTCTTGATAGGTCATTAATGCCAACATTAACAACTAATGCCAATGCCATTCACAACTAATATTATCTACAATGAAAAAGAAGAGTTTCTGTGTTGTATTGCAGATCATTATCTGAAATGTTATTTAAAACAAATAAACAAACCACTAGCACCCTACTTGAAAGTGTCCTTCTAACATAATTCATTACATTTTATAAGTTTTTGCTTACACTTCATTTGCTAGTGTTGCTATTGTTACTTTTTGAGGGTGCTATTATTTCAGATATTCTATGAAGCAATGTTTTGTCAAGTAATAAATACATCATTGAGTGTTCCTTATTCTTCATCTGTTTATTGAGCCATGTGATCAAGAAAACAGTGACACAGAAATGTGTTGAGTTTGTATTGCCTATTTCCTCATCTATTACTTAATTTATTGGAATAATATTTTGTCTTTCTCTCCAAAATGTAATTTTAGATTGATCAGAGTAACAGTAGATTTTAAAAAAATCAATGTAAACATAAAATAATATAAAATATTAAAATACATTTTTTTCCGTGTAGACCATAAAACACCCATACGGTGGGGGGGGGGGGAAATCTCATTTTCAACAATTGGTTAGTTGTCCAAAGTGTGCCTGAATAAAAGACCTTTTCATGCCATCAGAAGGAAAAGTGGGATGGAGACACCCTAACCTCCTTTAGTAAGGTGCTCCAGACCCTTAGTAAGGCCATGAATAAAATCCACTTTCACGTCTCCACCAGACATTCCTCTGAGGGTGGAAAAATTGAGAGAACAGTTGCAATCAGGCTGAAGTCTATCTGTAGCATATAGCCCAGCTAAGGCTTCTAAGCATTTAAATGTAGCATCACACAGAAAAGTTTAAGGTAGCACAATTGGGATGTAATTAGACATCTCTAGGAATTGATGCAGTTGGTGCACTAAACTGAGCTATACAAATGTACTCCTGGCTGCCACCAAAACTTGATAATCCAGATTCATGGGGTGAATGCAAAAGACTGTTCAACATGATAACCTGAGCTTTGGGAAACAGATAATGCTACTAACACATAATGAACACTATTCCTTGTTCTGGCAACCAAGTACATATCTGAATTATGACGATAACATCTTCCTTAGAATTATGTAATTGGATAACACAACTCAAAACTCCAAAAATGTATAGTTTTTTGCATATAAATAGCATGAGTGACAAGACAGGCTACTGGGATATCCCAAGGCCATGACATGAAACCAGAACCACAATAAAGTAGTTTCTTAAAATCCCATCACAGAGAAGGAGACCACATTCAATGCTACTGAAATCCACCAAGATGTCCAGCAAAGCCAAAAAGGATCACTTTTTCTGTCCAGTTACCAGTAAGAAGCACCAACCAAAATGGTCAAAGTCATCCCCATTTCACAATCAGACCTAAAGGCAGAATGACATGGGTCTAGAAAATCCATCTCATCCAAGTAACTCTAGAGCTGAGATTATCTTGCCCAAGGATGGAATACTGGAGATAGGCCAGAAATTATCCAATATAATGGAAATCTGGAAGAACCTTTTCAAATAAAACCTCTTCAAGACCTCTTGAAGGTACACTATAGGTACACTATAATTTTGTTTTGCTAGTCTGTTCAGTCTGATACAACATACTACAGGACTACTGATTAATGGCATAAAAATCAGAACACAGCCACTTCAGTTCTCTACCCCCTTCAGCTTCTGCAACACAATGAAGCCATGTGGCCAAATCTAGGGGAAATTACTTTGCCCCAAGTCTCAGAAAGCCTCTTTGAAAGGCAAGGTCAACATGATCATTAAGTGTCAAATCCTGGAGGATTGTTGTTTTTCTGTTCACAGATCTGGCATTCAGCAACATTTTAATCCCAGGGTTCCTGTCTAGAAAGTTATTCAGCTTTGTTTCTCTGATTGTATAGATATTAATGGTATTCTGGACAAAGTTATTATTGCTATTTTCAGGAGAAAGGAGAAAGAAATGAAAGATTTACAGACCATGGTTATATAGCCATGCTCATCTCTTTCTGTGAAAAGTTTGAAATGTTTGAATGATTTTTTTTCTGGAAATGGTTAAGAGTAGGAAAAACTACAGCTAAATTAATTATCTTTTTTTCTTAAGATTTGGTGGTCACATCATCTGTAGTTCATGAATGCTACAAGCTTATTCAGGAGTGTGCTTTTTTTAATGCCTGTATATTCCCTCTTTATCAGTGCTTTTAGTGACTGGTTCTTCACTTCTTAATTGCCCACATTCCATTTATTTTTAATCCAAAAGATTCTCTGTTAAAAGGCAGTTGGTACCTTGTAGAATCATCACTTATTTCACTTCCTTCCTCATTTATTGATGAAGCTTCTGTCTCTTTTTCCTGGCATATTAAATACTTTCTTCTTAATCCCTTTGATTCATTTCACTCAAATGCTCACTCTCCCTGTTTCTTTTTTGGATCTTTGGGCATGCCTTTATAAAGCTATATTTAGTTAGAAAAGGCCAACATCACTTAGGCCCAATATGTTGCATTTATGCAATGAGAAATTAAGGACTCCAGCCTAACAAGAATCTTATCTTCTAGGTAGATTACCTATCTAGTAATCCCTTCAGACTGCTAATTTTAGATCTTGGATATCACTTGTGGTTTTTCATCACTAACTGAATAGTTTGTTTTTGGTGTGACAACATGGCAGTTGTTCAGGTGTTCAACTGATTGACTTCCAAATCACCCAGGGTTATGAGGCTGATTTGCGCCTTTACGTTATTTGTCACATAACATTTTGTTACAGCTTCTCAGGTTCCTGAAAGCAATAATAAGATCTTGACTCTCTTTCTCTCAGGGGCAGTTAACAACAAAACTGCATGATATTACATTGTCACCTAATTTGGTCTCAATTCTTATTTGCTCTTCTAAGACTGATCAATGGGAGGGGGATAAGGAGTTGCAACTGCTGGTTTGCAGTGATAGATCCCTTGTCCAGTCAGTGTTTTCCCATCAATTTCTAGCAGCAAATTGGCAAGCACCTGCCCCTTTATTCTTACATGTGAATGGGCTCCTTTTTTTAAATGTCAACATCTCTTCAAAATCCAATTTCTGTTTGAATTTCATATTTTGTTGTGAAAGCTTTTTCTATGTACATGGAAGTTCATGTATATTATGATATTCACTTTTTTTCTTTTAAAGATTTTTTTATCCCCCCCCCTTTCTTTCTCCTAAAGTATTCATTTTAAGATTGTCCTCATGAACAAAGTATTCTGTGTGCATTTTAAAATATACATTACAGGTTTATACATGTATCATATATATATATATATATATATATATATATATATATATATATATATATATATTTAAAAAAAGGAATTGACTAGACTGGAGGCAAAGATGGGGTGGGGCAGCTGCACGCTGGCTGCCCCAATCCCATGCTGACACCATCCTGACACTGTGCACCGTTATGCACAGCGTGCACTATCAGGACACCCTTCCAGTGCAGTGTTCAGATGTGCTGCACCGGAAAGGGCAAAGAATTGTTGCACGCCAGCTCTTAGAGCACCCTTTTGCCACCCCTGAAAGGACCGGTATTTTGCCACTCTTTCTGGGGTGGCAAAAGAGAAGATCAGGGCTGTGGCATGGGGTAGCCGCAACCTCGATCCACCACTTCCTGGGGTGGCCCAAAGCCACCCGTCTGCACCCCACCTTAGATAAAGAAACATCACAACCTTTGTTAATCGTCTCTCAAATCATGAAATACATAACTTTGTAAAGAAATCTTAGAATCATAGAATCGTATAATTGGAAGAGACCTCAAGGGCCATCCAGTCTCTATTTAAAAACCTCCAAAGAAGGAGACTCCACCACTCTCCAAGGGAGTGTGTTCCACTGTTGAACATCTCTTACTGTCAAGAAATTCTTCCTAATGTTTAAGTGGAATCTCTTTTCCTGTAGTTTTCATTCATTGCTCCTGGTCATAGAATCATAGAATCATAGAATCATAGAATCATAGAATCATA
>JAIPUX010001232.1:120153973-120164286 GCA_020142125.1 Phrynosoma platyrhinos
GCGGCGCTCCGGACCAGGGCGCTCCAAACGCCATGGTCTGCATCCCCCCTATGATTCTATGATTCTATAATTCTGATGGTCCTTAAGGGAACTACAGCTTCCAACAGCTTCACGCTGCACCAAGTAATGACCAGATGCAAAATGATCATGCTCAAAGCATTTTGGCTGAACACTACTCTACCCTCTGATTTGGAACCAGTGATCCTAAATCATGAATGGGTTAAAACACTCATCCAAAGTATCAGCCAAATTCATAGATTGGTGGCCGAAAAACTAGGATAAAACATACAAGCAATGGATTGAAAATTTGGATGGGTAAGGAACCCGCAACAATGGAACATTGGCCAGCTAGTCATGTATTGGAACTCTTTCTAACACAAACATAACCTGGCTACAAAATGGCTTGGTCCCATGAAAATAACAGAAAGAGTGTCACCCACAGTTTTCCAAGTGTACATTCCCAATAGACATGGCAATAGCCTAAAGTATTTCTACTCCTCCCAGTTAAAAGAATGGAAGGGTGGATGAACAGCTAAGACCAGTAAGCTCAGAAGAACCCTATTTGCTGATGGTAGACTTGTCAATGACTTTCTTATGTCATGAAGGAGGATAAACTAAGCAATGTCTCTCTATCTTCCTACAGAGACAAGAGATGGCTTTATATACCTGGGTCACCTGGGCAATACTATGGAAGAAGGTAGGGTCCACTACAAATATATACACATCCCACTTTGTCACTAACAGGGAATTCAACATAGAGACACATTGCCATTGGGCACCCCCCTATCCAGGGATGAAGGAAGCTATAGACATCATGGATGATGCACGCACATGGTTTGACCAAGGATTTCCCTTAAATTAAAGACCAGGATATACATCACAGAAAGCCATATCATTACTTCCCAAGTGATAATGTTTGGCCCACAAGGACACACACAGGTAGAGGTGGACACTGGCAGCCTTCCCTTAACACCACAATTTTGGAAACAGAATTGATTTGATCCACTGACAGGTAAGATCCCTGCTGCTTTCTACACTACCCTAACCTTAGACTCCTCAATGTTGCTGTCATGGGCTTGGAAAACAAGGCTTTTCACTTGTAACAATGTGACATGAGTGTGTACTGGGTGCCACATAGATTGCCATAACATGAATTGCCCCTATATTCCAATATACCCCCAGAAGCCCTCCATGAGCCTCCTTTGTATTTGGACAACATAGTAATTAGGAGAGATGTGTCTGCATTTATGTACTCTGGGTGCAGCCCATCATCATCACAACGATACTCAATTTAACTGCAGTTAATGTAACCCAAACCATTCCAGTGTGCAGTCCTTATTTAAAGGCAGCCTAGTCCCAGTGGGAACAGCTAGAAAAACGGAGGCACCCAGTGACTCATCTGCTTTTTAGAAATAAAAGAGACCTCACCGGAATCATATTAGGAGGTTTAGGTGTAGGCAAAGTTGTCTTAAATGCCATAGGTTCTAAAGTTCTAGCCAACAAGCTGGGACTGGTGTGATCCAAAACACAAGACCTAGGAGTTTCCATAGCAACAGGTTTTACTAACATCACATGAAGGGTGAATTTAATTGGCCACATCCTACCTCAGTGGGTTGGAGTAGAAAAGGAAATAATCGTAGATCTTGGATATTCAGTACAGAAAAAAAAATTATAACCTTTCCATCATGATACAGTGTTCCTAGGTAAAAAGTCATTTGATACCATTTGCTTCCCAATTAATCCAAGCCTCCCTAATGAGGCTGTTACATCTAGAAGTCACAGGATTATTCAAGGCCAGATATCCTTATTCCCTCCAGTATCTGGCAGATTTAATGAAGGTGGCCAGGGCCCAATGAGCCAACATGATTCTGAAAATAGGAATATACCATGAGAAAATTTGGGGCCCTCAAATGATACACTTCACATTACACCTTGAGCTTGCTGAGAGTAACACTACTATGATCCCAGAAAAACCCTACATTGGACCAATACTACATACCTTTTTGATTTGGCTGAGTGTGTCAAAACGAACCAATGGATGCACTGTTATGGTGGTCCAGAAGGAACCCCTATGCAAAGCATCCAAGAGCACATAATAATCCCAGTTAAAAAGACCATTTTGGTGCAATTAACACACCACCGTTTTTGTCTCAGGACCCCATGTTACCATGTCACAATAATGCCTTTAGAATACAAATTAACCATAGACAGATCTAGAGAGAACCTGTGTTTTTGTAGAATTCATGTGATTGAAATGGTAAAAGATTATGTAAGTGACAAATTGCATCATATAGACAATAAAGTCATCCAGGGGTTTCATCTGGAGGATGAACTTACAATTTCTCGCTGGCTACTTCTTTTAAATAATTTGAGAGAAGTCACCAAACAAATTGAGCAGACTGAGTCACAGATTAAACTAACAGTAGACCTCAAGGCTAAACAGATAATTAAAGTCACCCAAGAAATCAAGCATACAGCTGAGAACTCATGGTGGAGGTTCTGGGATTGGTCTTCTACCAGACAAGCCATCCTATGCCTGTTCACAAACCCCATAGCCATAATTATGGGCATCCAAATTTTGATGGTGGTGGGCTCTGCTAGCTTAATTTGCTGGCTTAAGAGACAACTGGCAGAGTTCCATGCCCTTTGATGTGATTCAGATCTTCCCCACCAAAAAGTATCCCCACCAAAAAGTATCATCCAGCCATAGCTATGACCAAGAGTTTAAAGAAGAAACCACTTTTCTATTTTTGAACTAAAAGGGAAAGGTGGGGGAACTTTGTACCCCACCCTATTTTTCTTACTGGAGGTAAAGGGCCTAGGTGCTACTCTGCTGGGCAGTATGAAAACACAGTGAGTTGTTTGCTCAGCCTGTGTTAGCAGACATCCTCCATTTTTCTTATATATTTTAGGCTGTTCCCTAAACAGTTCCCTATGACCCCAGCCTGACCCTTGGGAGATGGTAGCCATAATCCCCTAAATGTAAGGTCAAGTAAGCAAACTGAAGTTGCTCAAGACAACTAAAGACCACTCAATTTTAAAATGTAATGAAGAGTCACTGCTGCATTATGGAATTGTTTTTAAAAAATATTGTTGTATTTTATATTGTATGTTCTAATCTGTAACTGATTTAATAACTTTTTAAGGGGGGGAGGGAACTAGATTTTATTGTTGTATGTTATATTTTACTGTTGTTAGCTGCCCTGATTGATCTCAAAGGGGCAAGATATAAATAAATTATTATTATTATTATTATTATTATTATTATTATTATTATTATTAAAGATTTCCTGGACAGGCAGGTTTGGGAGTTGCCCTTGGGAATATCCCAATATACTGGAAATAGTGTTTGTCTTAGGGAGGATGCAGACCAGGGCGTCCAGGACGCCCTGGGATGGTGCGCCGCTGGAGCGAGGCAGCCGCACCGCGGCACACCGGCTGCATCCCTGAAAGGAGCACAAAAATAGTGCTCCTTTCAGAAGTCAGGGAAAGTGCACCCTAAACGCATAGGGCACACTTTCCCTGACTTTTCCGCCGCTGCGTGTGAGGATGCTGCAGCAGGAGGTTGCCCTGGGAGCGCCAGCCGTGCACAGGGCCGGCAGCTCCGAGGGCAACCTCGGGAGGAGGAAGGGGCGCTGCGCGTGCGGCTGCCCCTCCTTTTCACTGCCTCCAAGACGGCTCAATAAGCCGTCTGCCGAGGCTGTTAGTCTCACACTTAATGGGACAGTGATCAGATTTGATTGCACCCCTTTCTCTAGCTTCCTTTCCTTGATAGTTTTGAAACCAAATGCATTGTTTAGACCAGGGGTAGTCAACCTTTCCCCTTAAAGGGCCGAGGGACTTCAGCTCCCAGAAGCCTCAGCCATGTTGGCCAGTAGTCCCATGTTGGCCAATAGCTCCTGGGATTCTGGGAGCTGAAGTCCCTCGGCCCTTAAAGGGAAAAGGTTGCCTACCCCTGTTTTAGACTATGCCCAGGCTTAGGTAAACAATGGTAAACCCATCAAACCTTTGTCCACCTATTGTTTGATTCATGGTCAAAAAGCAGAAATTCCCATAACCCCTGGATTATGGCAGACCTCGTGCTACCTTGGAAGTGCATGCTGAATCTCTGTCGGTCTGCACTCTGAGATAGTTCCCATGACCCTCTCGCCTGCCAGTCATGCCCCTTCTACTGAACTCATCCTCATTTGCCACCAGAAGTCCAAAGGAGTCTCTCGGGTGTAAGTATATCCCTCTCTATCCTGGTTTCCCTCTTTGCCTCCCCCGCTCCCACTCCTTTCCACTCATTCTTCTAGTGTGTGTGTGTGTGTGTGTGTTGTGCTGTATGTGGTTGTTTGCTCATTGTGTTAATAAATATTTTAGACTTTAATTGGAGTTTGGTCCATTTCAGTGTCATTCCTTGCCAGAATTCTTATACCTCTGGTATAAGATCCCCGAAGCGAAGTTGGGTGCTTCACTCGAATATTAGGCTTGTTTCCCAACACTTGTTGGTTCTTTGCAGAGCTTGCAGATAGCTCTAGTATCATAGAACCCTCTCATGAGAGTTTTCATCCTGCTGCCCGGGACGTCTTGTGGGTGTGCAGGTACCCCCAGATAACTGGGGGTCTGCCCACCATAGTAGCACTGAGGATGACCATTTTCAACAGTAAGGCAGAGCCCGTTCACAGGAGCTCTGCAGGGCAATTTTTCCTGAATTTTTGGCCCTTCCCACCAATAGCAATGCTTCTATAAGTTACAGTGAAATTTAATTTTTAAAAACAAACTCATGGCTGGACTCATCAATCTGCACTGATTATAAATATATAAGTCCCATAGCTACAAAGTCAGTAATTCAGCTGTTTTGGGGTGGTTTTTGCCAAAATTTGGGCTAATTTGCATATTTTCCCCAGCAGCCCCAACCCAATTCAGGAACTGACCACAACCAAAATGGACACCACTGCCTCCTAAGGGCCAGGAGCCCTCAGTTCATTTTAGCCAATCAGATCTTTCACTTTGCCACTCACATGAGCAAGCCAGACCCTGGCCTTTCTATGTTAAACCCGGGAGTTCTTAAAATGCCAGATGGCTGCTCCGATAATTTTTTTTTGACAAAGAGACCTCTCCTGCATCTAAATGCCAGTTTGACTCTGCAGAAAGTCAGGGAACTGAACCTTTTTCTATTTTTTTTTCTGAAGGTCCCCACAGCCTGTAAATATAGTTAGAGGTCTATCCTTATTTGAAGCATTTCCATGCCAGCCTAGCCCCATCGGAAACTGGGGGGGGGGGGGGAAGGAGACTGTCATCTTTCATCCTCCAGAGCATGTAAATAATTAAAGCTCTATCCTTTATTCTTCATGTTTTCTCTGAACTCTCATGGGGAGGTGAGGCCCAGAGCTTCTGTTCCTGGACCAGCCCCAGCCCCACAAATATCATGAATTGCTGTTCCTGTCACCACAAAACCACACATTCAGACCTTAAGTCCTCCAGGCCAACCCCGACATCCACTCTAGATAGTGACCTGAACTTCTTCCAAGCCTTCTGCAAACCTGCCCAAAATTGCTGCATGGGCCACTATGGACTTTTGCTCACCAAAGCACACCAACTACTTGCTGACATTGGTTCAAACTTGGCCATTGCTTACTTTGTTTATTGTAGCCAACCAGGACCACACTTTATGAACTTTCGAGGATTTCAAACACCCAAGGACTTGATTTTGCCATTTTCCATTATCATCCTTTGAACTCTTCCTAATTGCTTTACTGTTATTGATTATTGCTACTGCATCTGATTATTGATTGTTCTAATTGCTTTATTGGTTGCTTTGTGTTATTAAAGGATGTATGAATGGGTTCCGGGTGAATGATCACCCATTGCCATAACACCAGAGACACTACTAACTGTGATGCTTCCTATAGACTGGCTTTCTCCCCTAGTCATATCCCAAAATTGGTTTCCAGGAGTTCAGGCTTGCACTGTTCTAGGACCTAATTGTTCATCTTTTTGGCCACCCACAATATCCTCAGCATTCTTCTCAAGTAACACATCTCAAATGGGTTGATTTTATTTCCTATCTGCTTTTTTACTGCCCAGTTCTCACATCTGTACAAAGTGATGGGGAATACCATGGCTTGGACAATTTTAACTTTAGTGCTCAGTTGTATATCTTTACACTTTAGGATCTTGTCTAGTTCTTTCACAGCTGCCCTTCTCATTCCTAGTCTTCTGATTTTTTGACTGCTGTCTCCATTCTGATCAATATTTGATCCAAGGTATTAGAAATCTTTGACTACATCAATTACCTCATTATCTAGGCTGAATTTATGAGATACTCCATGGTCATTATTTTTGTTTTATTTATGTTCAATAGTAAGCCTGCCTTTGCACTTTCTTCTTTAACTTTCCTTAGTAATTGCTCCAAACTCTTTGATGCTTTCCATTAGTAGTATAGTGTCATCTGTAAATCTTAGATTGTTGATGTTTCTTTCTCTTATCTTCACTCCTTCTTCTGACTCTAAACCTGCTCTCTGTATGATATTTTCTGTATACAAGTAGAACAAATAGAATGCAGCCTTGCCATAGCCCTTTGCTAACTGGAAACCATTCTGTTTCTCTATATTCTGTACTAACAGTAGCCTCTTATCCTAAGTATATATTCCTCATCAGGACAATCAGGTGTTCTGGCATTCCCATTTCTTCAAGAACATTCTATAGCTTTTCATTATTTATGCTGTCAATGGTTTGGCTATAATATATAAAACACATGCTTATTTTCTTCTGGAATTCTTTGGAGCACTGCATTAGTCACTGTATGTTTGCAATGTTTCCTGGTGCTTCTTCCTTTTCTGAATCAACTTGCAACTTTGGAATTTCTCATTCTATGTATGGTAGGAGTCTCTGCTGCAGAATCTTGAACTGGACTTTGCTTGTGTGGGACATCAATGCAATGGTCCTGTAATTGCTACAAAAATAAAATGGCTGCCAACACATCGCAGCGTGGGGCTAAATAGCCCAAAAATCTCACAAGACCTCTCTCTCATTGTCCAAGCAGACCGGCAAGGGCGGGCCCTCCGGTCTGCTTAGCCAGTCACATGTCGGTGCCTTTATTTGGGCTGACGCAACAGAAGGACTTGTCGGGGGGGTGTGTCTTTCTGTTTCTTTTTTGCGGATCAGGATGTATATGGATCATTTCCAGTCTGTTGACCACTATATTGTTTTCCATATTTCTTGGCATATTTTACTTGTTGCATTATGAGTGGAGTCCCCTCTTTCTTATTTTGGTTACCTGACTTTTTTCTTTCAAAATAAAATGTCATGGAAGGAGGTAGAAGAGGTCAGGAAAACAACTAATGAAGATACACAGTTATGACTAAAATAGTGCAAGAACAATAGGGAAAAAAGGTTATTTTAATGAAAATGTGGCAATTGTTTATTATTATGTGAATAATAATATGAATCCAATATGAATTTCCATTTCATTAGTTAAACCCCATTGGGCCAAGTGCATTAATGATTGTTCAAATATTCAATAAAATGTTAAATGAGAAATTTAAGAAAGAAACATGAACTGGAACTTTGTAGAAGTCAAAATAGAATATACTTTAGAAAATGCTGAATGGACTTGAACCAATGTCTGTAAATGCCACTATACTATCTTTAGAATGACATACTCAGCTGGAATTCCAGAGGAATTTTTAGAAATTGTTCCATTATTTATCCTCCTATGGAACCTTTACTGACCTCAATTCAAATCACAGGAGTTCCAAATATCTTCTCTAGTCAATCATTTTAATCTCTGAAAGCAGAAACATATTTCAGATTCATGAGTTTTGATGAATTATAATAATCAGACACTTTTTCAGAAAGAGAGTATCAGGTACTAAAAAGCTGAACATGCTGACTCATTTATTTTATAATAATATTTATATGGTAGCTTAAATTGTCCACATCCAGTAATTTGAAACCACAGGTTTTTAATGGTCTCATGTTATTGCAATCTCCCAGTATCTTAAGGGATACACATTTCATATTTTACCTGACCAAAGCTACTCTTATACCATATTACATCGTCACAAAAAATGTGATAAATGGGATAGAAGTTTTATTAAGCTTTCTTGCCCTGTTAATAATTTTCAGTAGTTAAGGTGCTCTGAATGGCACATAAGCCTTACCTAGGATGTTATCACACATGGGCCAGAAAGCAGAAATAAAAGTGGAAATGAGGCATCCCGAAAATAAATGGGAAATAACCCTTGTTTCCGCATACGTCATTACCTTCATTGCGCATTTACAGTAAGTGTATCGAACATCCACACACAAGAGAAAAAACCCATAAATGTAGCTGAAATGAGCCTCCTGCACATGTGCAGAGAGAGGAATGCTCGCTGGAACCATGGCAACAGCAAGGAAATGCACCACAATACGTATTTGGTTATCAGACCTACGGTAAATGCGAAATGATTCCCGTTGCGCAATTGCAATTCCTGAAGAAACCGAAATTCAAAAGATCTCGGTTCTTTCCACTCTCTGTCGGGGTTCTGTTGGGGTTCTGTACAACGTCATTTGGAAACACAGGCAAATAATCCGGATTCGTTTGCCATTTCATTTGGATTCTGTTTGGATTAAGCCCTGTGTGATAACATCCCTAGAGTGCCTTACTTAGAGACTGCTAAAATGTATGATCTGTTCTCAAAAAACAGAAGTACTGCTGCACCTGGTATTTTAACTTTGGCTTAATCTCATCAAACTGACAAATAGAAACAAATTGACTTCTACAGGCATAAACCACATTAATAAAATAAAACAAATCTTCACATTAAGTATATGGGGAGGGATGCAAAAAATCTCCAATAGGTTTCTAGAAAGTGGATATGAACAACACTTTCAGTCTCTCTTATATGCTGAAGATGAAGGGCCACAATACACGGAAGGTTAATGTGGACTCTCTTCACCTTCTATCTTCAGCTGATTAATGCACATTATTCTGATGAACCACAGTCCTGCTTGCTTTAACATTTCTACCTTATAGCTAATCAGCTTTTAAAGAAAACAGTTGAATGCAATGGATGTGCACACCTTTTATTATGTAAATAGGAGCCACTGAGAAAACATTAGAGGGGAATCTAATAGTTAAGCTTCCTCTTAGCAAATTCCCTCCCTCCTCAAGACTGCTCAGGTTTCCTGTGAGTACTATTTCACATAAAAATATTATACATTAATTACATGCACAGTTAATGTCACAATTAATGTCATGCCTAGATTGTTTTTGAGAATCTGTAAGTGCTTCAGCACATTCCCAATTTAAATGAAGACAGGTGTATAAACCCTTTTCTTCAGTTATCATTGTAGACCTGGAGGTCTCCTTGGTCTAGTTACTTTATTTCACTCAAATTTATCTGATACTGAATATTTATATCCAAAGTGGCAGTAGAGAAACAGTAGAGAAAAGAGTTAGCCCTGCCAATGAAGTACTTGCATATTCCTACCTAGCCTTCCACAGGCACTGAGCCTATTTCTGTGAGGGTGGACATGTGTGGACATGTCAATTTCCCTCCCATCCTCAGCCATTGATATTCTGACTTCCCATATTGAAACAGGTAGGCTGAAGAAGGATCCTAATTATATGGACTTGAATGGAAGTAGGAACCTGCACACAGCTGAGAAGCACCACACATTCTAGAAACTGTGTCCATTTCAAGCGGTGTGGAGGATTAGTAAGGAATGGAGTGTCTATTACAGGAAAAAGACATGCATTCACTTCAAGTTAAGACCTTGCTTCATTAGAACAAACCAGCCAGCAAAAAAACATGTGATTCTTTCCCTCCAATCTTAATCCTTATTCTCCTAAAACTGTTTTACTTACTTTACTTACTTTACTTAATGAGAGAGTGCCCCCCCCATTTTATAATAAATTCTAACAACCTATTTTGATTAATTCATTAAAGTATAAGGTTAACTTTATTATAATCCATAATTCTATGGAGCTGAGACATGTTAGAGGAAAAGCCCAATGAGTTAACCAGTTAACAAGGGTTGCAGACTGCCAGAAATAGTGCAAATTGAGTCCACTTTTAGGGTTAGGGTTAGTGCTAGGGAATCATGGGAATTTTTATTTTTCTGAGACATTGAGCCTTCTCTGTCAGAGAGCTCTGGTGCCACAATAAAATACAGTTCCCATGATTCCCTAGCACTAACCCTAACCCTAAAAGTGGACTCAATTTGCACTATTTCTGGCAGTCTGCAACCCCCCCTTAATTACCCATTTTTCAAGCTCTGGTTTAACTTCTTAAACACTAAGGGCCTTTGCAAACTGCCAGAAATAGTGCACATTAAATTGA
>JAIPUX010001232.1:120187509-120223744 GCA_020142125.1 Phrynosoma platyrhinos
AATAATAATAATAATAATAATAATAATAATAATAATAATAATGGGTTGGACTCATTTGTATATATTCAGTGGACAGGGCATATCTAATATGCATACCCTCTGGAGTAACCAAACAAGAATATATCCCTCTCACACACACAGACTCTCTCACACACAATAGATGGATAGATATGTATCTCCAATACTGTCTGTCCACTAGTGCAGGAGTTGGATCAAAACACCCTTTGGAGCAAACTGGGGTAGTGCAGGGAATGCAAGAGGAAGGGACAAGAGGGAAAGGAGTTTCTTGGATGAACAGATGTCTGCCTGGATTTACCACATAATAAAAATCAGCACAGAGTCTTGCCACTTCCTTCTATTTTACTAAATTGTACATATTTAGAGAGGATATAGGTAGGATCACTTGAGATAATATGTTGATTATCAGCACTAACTTGTGTGTGTGTATGTGGTACTAATTCAAGAATCAAACTCCAGGTCTTCATAGGCTATTGTTTTACTGAAGTTAACATTCTATAATTACTGTCTTCCAGAGTAATAATAAACAGAAGAAAAACATTAAAGTTTTTATTTTCCAAATCAACAAATTATCCTGGAGTGATCATTTGCATAACAATTTTGTATTGCACGTAGAATAAAAGGTAGTTTCCTGGGGGGAAAAGTGTCAAAACAATTTTAAAATAATTCATGCTATCTCTATTTGTGCCACTGTTACCCAAAGTGACATATGAAATAGCAAACCATGAAAAATAGCTATTTATTAGATTCCATACATGAAAGGCATGAAACATGCAGTTATATGTGTTTCACCTTGATGCTGTTGTTGCTCAGTTTAACATAATCAGAGACACAATAACTTTTAAAATTAAATCTGTTGTCACTCTCCACTTGATTTCTTTAGCAATGAATGTTATTGTTTCTTAAATTAGTTATTTTGTCTTAAAGTCATAGCTAAGAACTGTCTTTTTATGCAAAGAAAGAGGACAGGAAAATTCATGGAACACCTACAGCAGTTTCACAAAGCATTGATTTAGGTCTAAATGTTTCATAACATTCAGGCATAAATAGAACCAATTGATTAGTAGGGTTTACATTAGCTGATGCAATGGCTCTGCTCTGGTTGGGACTACCAGATAGTTGTTTTTTTAGATAAATGGGCATTGAATAATCTACTAAAATCAAGAAAAAATATTTTCAGAATGGGGGGAATGATGATAATGATGACAATGATGAAATTTATTTATATCCCATATTTTTCCCAATTAATAACTATAGACAGCTTATAATTAAATATAGCTAAAAAATTGTCAGTGTGTGGATGATGGGAGTTGTAGTGATGCTCTTTGGCACCCAGCAGAATCTGCAGGACAAGCTGGCTGCTGTGATCCACAGCCACTTTGTAACTCTTACCATCAACTATTTTAACAATCCACTCCTGAAATGTATAGATGTGTGAGACCACTATTTTCTGTTGTGAAACTATCTAAGCACAATTGTAATCCTGTACACTTAAAGTAACATTTCAATATGTTGTAACAATTGTTAATGTTGTTCTATCTCTAGAACCTTTGTTCATATATCTGTAGTGTTGTGTTTTGGTTTTATATTTTAGGCACACAATTCCATTTTAAACTAGCTCTCTGGCATTCTGTCATCTAACTCTAACACACTTTAATCTGCACTTTAACATTTCTGCTTTCTGTCATGAAAATGTATGTCTGTGAACCTCTATATATCACAATTGACAATTTACAATTTAAATCTTATAACAACTGTTTAATCTACTCTATCTCATTTAATGCTATATATTCTGTTATATCAGCACTTAAAGCTATATATCATTATTTTCCAAACTACTGATTTTTTTCTATATTTAATCAACAATCCTTAAACTGACTATCTATCATGTAACTTTAAAGCAAATGAACTATTTATAAAACATTTTAACCTCAATGTGGCTGTTTTAGATCACAAGCCCCTTTCTCTTTTTTTTTTTAAAAAAAATCTTATCAAATGTTTTGTTGCTGTCTAATCTTTTACCTTAAAAAATTATTTTCTTATTAAAACTCCTATTACAAACATAATATCTAATCCATTATTGTCAACTATAAACATCAAACCCTTCACAAAGCTTTTTCATATATCTGGATATTTAAAACCCCTTGTAACTTCAATCCAAACAAAACTTATTGACTTTTAACCTGTCACCACCTCTGCACTTTGCAAACCACACTTTCCTAATCTTTCTATGCCAATTCAATATTCTATCAGCAGTCCAGCAACCTTAAAAACAAGATCTCAAAAATCAAAACCTTTGATAACAAATCTCTCTAGACAACTTTCTCTTCCTTGTCTGAGTGCCTAAGCAGACTGGTGGCATGGGGTCACCCTGGGAAGGTGCGCCGTGGGACCGAGGCATCCCCATGCCTCGATCCTGCGGCGCACCTTTGCCTCCCCTGAAAGGAGCGCTAAAATAGCGCTCCTTTCACAAGTCAGCAAAAGTGCACTGCAAAAGCTTGCGGCGCACTTTCACTGACTTTTCCACCACAGCGTGTCCGGACGCTGCGGCGGGAGGTTGTCCTTGGAGCACCGGCCGTGCGGAGGGCCGGCGGCTCCAAGGACGACCTCGGGAGGAGGAAGGGGCGCCAAGCGTGTGGCTGCCCCTCCCCTTCCTTGCCCTGAGGATAGCTTTTTAAGCCATCTGCCGAGGTCCTGAATCTCCTGAATCCAAATAACCAAAAATGCCATCACCTTTTTGTGTAAACACACATATCATCATTTAAATAAGCAATCTCAAAAACAAAATGTTGCACCTACTAGGCCCTCTTTGCTGTTAGTCTATACCAGTCACAAGCTCTCAGCCTTGGACTAAATGTTTTTATCAATTTTTTTTTTTTAAAAAAAAAACTTTGCTGAGCAAATCCTTTTTCCATTAACCTAGCATTGTAACTCTGTCATCAGGCATCTTTTAATATTTTGTATATCCATTCACCTTGTGATTTTTGTTTAGGTCTATCAACCACATTTAAACACCTCTTTGTCAATTTAACACTTGAATTCTTGTTGTACTGTAGTATATCATTTTCACTTTCCCAACAGGAAAAAAACTTTTTTTTAATCTTTGAAACTTCTTGGCTCACCAGCCACTATTGTATAAACTCTTGTTTCTTGTATAAAAAATTTGTGTGTTGTTTTTCCCCTCTATGAATTTTCCTTGATATAACATGTATTGTTTTTCTCTCATCCTTTGTGTCTGGATGTGTGTGTCCTTTGTCTCTGTGTTTTACTTGTTGATAATCTTAAATGTTTCCCTCACTTCCAGAGGATTAATGTTTGTTTGTGTGCCCCTCCGTTTTTGGCACTTGGGTTTTTTAAACTGTCTCATCTTCAGTAAAACTTCTTTTGTTTAAATGTATCTTTTTCAACTAATTTTTTTTTCAAAATTGTTACTCTTAAACATTAAAAAATTTTCCCAACCACCAACGTGAAATCTTTAACTGTTCCTTTGAATATCTCACAAATTCTGTAGCTCTTTGGTGTTAGGGAATTGTTGGAGGAGCAGGTTTGTGTATGTGAGGATAAATCCAATCAGCAGAGTAACTTGCCAGCAGAGAAGACACCACCACGCAGGGCAAACTCCACGCTTCCAGCAGAAGGCTTTATTATACAAAAGCATATGCAAAGTAAAAACTATAAAGTCCAATAAAACATCACTTTAGCCAGACGTGGCTAACAGGAACAAAACTACAAATCCTTAATGCTACATTGTGCATTGTGGAAATTAGTCATGCTACAGCTTCAGCAAAAATAAAGAAACTTAATCCATACTAATGAAAGGTCAAGAACAGACTGACTTCTATGCCTGAAACACAATTTCCCAGCCCAACCTTTCTCCACCTCTTGGGTGTTAACCTCAGGATAATTGGTTGATCTGTACATGACGTATGTTAACCAAACCCCTTGTTGTTCATCTTTTACCATGTGATCCACTTTCCCATAACAACTATTATTATTGTCTTCACTGTATAAACAAGAACACTTTCCCATCTATTCTAACTTGTGGTTTCCATTTGTTTTGTCTCTTTGAACACCTGGACTGATTTGTTGTGTTCAGCCTAGAAGCATGTTGTCATCATGGAAAAATACAGACACACACATCTTTACATTTCATCATCGACTATACATTGACTTTACATTTCATCATATCCTGACATTTGGTTCAATTTTTCCTTTTAAAACATGCTGGCATATATATATTTGCATATTGTCCAAAAACTGTCAGATACTTTAAATTTAGTGGTTTCCCACATAACATGTGAAATGGTGTTGGATTTCTTTCTTTCTCAGCCAGTTTCTTAAACTGTGAGACAAGAATTCTCCTTTTTCCAGTCTGTGATCAAACACTCTATTTTTTAATCAATTTTTTTTCATATTCATGTTTACCCATTGTTGAAAACTTTCAATTGTATCACTTTTCTATTTCAAAACTCTGACATATGAAAACTGGAAAATCTATCCACAATATCTAACAAATATATTTGTTATCACCTAGTAACACACATTTGTCTTTTTTGCTTATGAGCATGGACCGACCTAACAGGTCATTTTAATAATTTAATAATTTTGTTGCTCTGGTTCTGTCACAGGAAAAACCTTGACTTTTTATTCTGTGGCAAACGAAACATCTCCCAAATCATTTGTACAATGAGACATTTTAAAATTCAGGACCTATATCCCACAGCTTAAACAAGCTACCAAATCCTATGTTCCTTAGGATTCTATTATTGATGTACATAACCAGAATGCAATGATTCATTTCCCACACCTGCACATTTAGCATTTGTTTCACTTTGTATAAAATACATATTCTCCCTTTTATAGCTTTTGTACACACCTCCCCATCCAGGGTAATTTTACATTTATTTACATTTTATTTATAACCAGTGTATATCCCCTAACTGATACACTAACTAAACAGTTTTGTAAATCAGGTACACATAAAACATTTTCAAAATTTTCTCACCAAAACTTGGCATGTAGACATTTCTCAATTTCTTTAACATCTCTTACCCCTCTATCAGCTAGATAAACATCTTTGAGATTGGAGGATTTCTTACTTTTCAGCAAATCTGCAATATTTGTCATATGCCTGGTTGTCCCAGAATATAGAATCTATTTTGTCCTCAGGTTTTCACCACCTGTTTGAGACACACTATCACAACTCTGTATCACAGCTGCAGTTCCTTTGTTTTCCCCCAAAGTCTCTGGGTTGTTGATAGCTGATTGTTGCAAACTTCCTTGCATTGTCATTTTCAAACCTCCTGTTCTGTCGCAGTAAAAGCATTGGATTTTCATACGTGCATCAGCTGCCTTTTCAGGATGCATATCCTTGAAAACCTCAGGTGCTTGTCCTATGTGCCACAAGTCAACATTTCTGGCTTTTCCTCAAGCAAACCACTTGGCTCATCACGTTCCCGCCTCTGGAACTTTTTGGCATCCAGCAAAACTGCTGCAGCCCCCACAGCATAGACCACTGTGTAAAAACTTCACCCTCACCAGGGATTTTTGTATCCTTCATCCAAGAACTGTAAAGTCCTTTGACCACAGCATTTATTATAAAGCTGTGCAGAAATGATGCATTTCCTCTTCAGTTTCCCAAAAAACCTTTGGCTGAAGAACATCCTCTCCCAAAATTTACTCAGACTCAGAGAGGGTTAAAAGAATTATTTCTTTTGGCTTAGGCATCTGCCTGTGTCCAGCAATCCTGCTGCATTTGAACTCCATGCATTGCAACATGCATCTGTGACTCAAGTCCCTGAGCCTCGTTAACCCAGCTGCATCCATTTTAAACAAAAAGGCCCTTAACAGAGTTTGTTTGCAGCTTTGAACAAAACAAAAAAATTCACTGCATTGAACCTGCAGTATTTCCAGCATTCCCAGGCTGTGTTTTCCCCTGATTCTTACTGTTTGTAGAGTGAAGATTTCTCAGACAACCGTCTTTAAAGAGTTCTGCACTCTGCAATCAGGCAAAAACAGCTTAGCAGCAAACTTTAACTGTTACATCTGAAGAAGATTTGAAGCCACCTCTGCTTTTCCCAGCAACCGCTGAAGCATGGTTCCCTTGTCCTGGCGCAGCTGAAGTTGTGGATAGGCAGTCTTGCCTCTTGGCTACCTTGCAGACTTGTCATCTGGACTCCTGGGCTCCTTTCCTTTTGGACATTTGGCCTCTTTGTCCTCTGGCAGACAAGCCCCTTCAGGCAGAACAGCCTTAACTGGCAGACTAGCCTTTTCAGGCAGACTAGCCATAACTGGCAGAACAGTCTTAACTAGCAGACTAGCCATAACTGGGCCCATAACCCTTGTCAGTGTGTGGATGATGGGTGTTGTAGTGATGCTCTTTGGCACCCAGCAGAATCTGCAGGACAAGCTGGCTGCTGTGATCCACAGCCATTCTGTAACTCTTACCATCAACTGGCTCAGCTTCACTTTTTCAAGATCCTGTCTTCCTCAGTCAAGATTGTAAAGTCCAAAAGCATAGTTTATTAATGCATATAAAAGGAAAAATAAAATAACTAAGTAAAATCCATTGTTATGAATTTGTCCAGTTCAGCCATGAAAGATTACATCTTTAACAATCCCAAAAACTTAGGATCTCAACTTGTTACAGTTACACTCACATCTTGAACAATAAACATTCTTAAACACAACAAACTACAGTTTCCAGAATTCCAAGGCATTGAGCCATGGCAGCAAACTGAATTATTTCTTCAGTGTGAACACAGCCATATTCAAGGAAGCCCATGGAGAGCTCAAGATAACTGCCTGTGTACCCTCTCTCCCTAGGTCCACAATGGGTGATAGCTCCCAAGTCAGTGGGTTAGTGAATCCATTCTAGGTTTTCACCAGTATTCAAGGAGCTTTCCAAGGTGCTGAGCCTACTTAAGAAGCAAAGCAAAGCAAAGCAGCTTCATTTATATACCGCTTCATATCGCGCTATGGGATGTCTAAGTGGTTTACAGGCTCTTTCCATACTCCACCTTCTAGGTGTTAACCTTATGTTAATTGGATAATGCCTGTATGATGTATATTAACCCAGCCTCTTGTTGTCCATCATCCACCACGTGACTATTTTCCCATAACAACTTTTATTATTATTTCCTTATGTAAACAAGGATGATTTCCCACCTAGTGGTTCCTCTATTGTTGTGTCTCTCTAGCCATCTGGACTGAGTTATTTGTGTTTAGCCTAGAAACTGTTCTCATGAGGAAATTTCCACACACACATCTCTACATTTCAGCTTTGACTGTATAACCCAGGGGTAGGCAACCTTTCCCCTTTAAGGGCCAAGGGACTTCAGCTCCCAGAATCCCAGGAGCTATTGGCCAACATAGGACTATTGGCCAACATGGCTGAGGCTTCTGGGAGCTGAAGTCCCTCGGCCCTTAAAGGGGAAAGTTTGCCTACCCCTGGTATAACCCATCTATATTCTAACAAAATTAACATGCAAAAGTTATGAATATGATAAAACTAATAAAAACTTAAAACCTATTAAAACAGAAATCATTAAAGGAAAAATAGTAAATAGTAAACCCACCATGTTATGCAAGTCCCTTTCTCCTTGAGAACTCACTTTTCCAAAGCCTGTCAAAATAAACTAACAAACAAATTACCTGCTGGTGGAAAAACAACAAGGAAGTTGCCCTCTCTAGAATGGGAGTCTGGGAATAACTACCACGAGGGCCTTCTCTTGTGTTCACACCATATATGCCTGTGAGAGTAGTGGAAAGGTCCTCCACAGAACATTGCAGGTTTTTTGGGAGAATAAGTATATTTCATAGTGAACTTGAATTTTAAGTATTCCAGAAAGTATTTGTTGGATCTATATTAAAGTATACAACAAGTAACACATGGAAAAATATCTTGAGTTAACTAACATGCTTGTAATAGAGAAGGAGAAAAGGAAATTATTTAAATGTCTAAATATTACGATGGAGTAAGATTAAGAAGGTTTGACAGAGAAATCATAAAAAAATATTTTTAGAAGAAAAATTATGTAAACCAGAAAGTAGAAATTCCAACTAGAGGAGAAGCAGAATAAAAGTACAGAGAGACCTCTATAAGATGACAGTGAAAAGGAAGTCACTAAAACAGAAGCAAAGCAAAATTTGTGCTGACTCAATGAAAGAAGAAGGAAAAAGAAAGAAAATCCAGGTGTTAATTTTAATAATTTTGGTTAATTTACTATTGTACCCATGGGAATGTATATATTTGAGCGGATATTCATTATTATGTTGTTCAGCAGAATGTAAACTTGTAATAACTACTAGAACAACAACAACAGCAGCAACAACAACAATGAATTAGTTTTAGAAACAAATTGATAGCAGGAGGTAATATCTGAGCACTTTGAAGGACCCCATTAAGAATAATGATAGTACAAATGTAGTGAGAAATCAGAAAGGAATTGGAAGTATGAAGTCCAAGGCTTTCATGGCCAGTATCCATAGTTTTTTTGGGGGGGGGGGTTGGCTGTGTGGCCATGTTCTAGAAGAGTTTCTCTCTGATGTTTCACCAGCATCTGAAGATGCCAGCCACAGAAGCTGGTGAAACGTCAGAAAGAAACTCTTCTAGAACATGGCCACACAGCCCGAAAAACCCATAAAAAACTATGAATTGGAAGTAACTTGCTTGGAACAACAAGAAGTCAATAGTAACAATTTAAATCTGTGAGACAAGTAAAATTAGATATTCCTATTGCACCACAGCAAGAGCTCACAACTATGAGATGAAAAACTATCTAATAAACAGGTAAAATGCCTACTCAGCACTCTAATTAAACAATAGAAATCACTTGATGAGGCAAATGTATGGAGACAGTTATAATGACAAACAGCAAGTTTTGAATCTTTCAGATCAAATTATTTAGGAATCAATGGAGCTACTTTCAGTCTTTCACTGTTTTTCTGACAGTGAGTATTTTATGGTTGCTGGTCAGTGTGGTATAATCAGTTCAGAGCATTTTCTCAGGGTGAATGGATGACTAAAAGTACTGATGTTTATTTATAGAGCATTCCAATATGAAGCAACTTTTGTTGTGAGAAGGTAAATGTGGTTTCCCCTTAATTTTACGTAGAAAACAAAGAGGGAAATGCCATCCTGAAACACAGTTTTCCTATTGCTTTCCTGCCCGGGTCATTCAGCTCCTAGGAATACAAATTGTAAAGTACACCTCCTCTCTATCCTTGCCTTATAAGGCAGCCACCTCAGAGAAGTCAGAAGAATTTGTAAGGTGTTATTGGGCACAGTTGTGTGTACCAGCCAGACTGACTTGAACCCCTCTGAGGTAGAATATTGCACTACAAAAAAAGTGACTTATTCCCAGTGCAGTGCAGTTACTTTTCAGATTAATCTCTGATTTTATCACATGTAAATCACTGCTTTCACCACCAGATGACTGAAACCTGGCTGCATTCCAGGTTCCAGCTGCCCTTATCTGGCCAGTTTTCCAAAACATCAACCTCCCATTTTTGAAAACTGGCCAGATAAGTGTGGCTGGGACCCAGAATGCAGCCGGGTTGCAGTTGCCCAGTGACAAAGGTGGCAATTAACATATGATAAAATCAGAGATTAATCAAAAAAATGAATGTATCTCATCACGGATAAATCTTTTTTTTTTTTTTTTTTTTGGTAGTGTGATACTCTCTGTAGTTTGCTTTTCTCAGGTCTGATTAAGGAGGGTTCCATGTTGCCAATGTTGAAATAAAATTGAACCAGAGCTTCAAAATGTTATGTTACACAGCTCCCAGAATCCCCCAGCCAGTATGGCCACTGGCCTTGGAAATGTTATTTTTGTAAACTCTAAATTCAGTTGCCAATCTGGTCAGTTTGTGCATTAGACTAGTGGGAAGATGTGTTCCTTGTCTCTGGCAGCAGACTATCTTGGGTTGACCCTGTCAGTTCCACTGTACTTTGACATGGGAATTACAGAGATGTAGCTGATGTTATTACTTCCTAGAACTAACAAAAAATACCTCATAACAGAAAAGTTACTTTTTTATACTCCTACAATTTCTCCACAGCATTGACAACATGCTTGTGCTGAGATTCTTATGCACTTTCCTACAGTTGGTAAGTCTAAGTGACAAGCAAAATAGAATTCACTTAGTAGTAACTAGGCAGTGGAATTGATATCCTTAGTGGAAAGAGGTGCATTTGCACTGATTATGATGCCATGGCTTTTCTGCAAAGCCTTCTGCATCTGCTATGAAAGAGTAGCTTTTACTCTCCACACTTGAAGACTGTTAAGTACAGGAATTTGGTTGCTACTACTAGTAATGATGGCAGTATAATTGCTCATTTAAGGGGTATATTTCATGCTCTAGTTAAAGGTATTACTATTTCTTTTGACATTACTGTCATAACCCTGTTAAGACCTGGATGATTTACCCTAACATTACCTCCCCCCTTTTTTTGGCTGGCTTTCCTTCAAATGGATTTTTCCCTGCCATTTCCACAATTTAATATAGACAATTGACATGCTAATCAGTCTTGGGTCTGTTCTAGATAATTGTTAAATATGCAGTACCTGAACAGGCTTTAACTTTCCTTAAATCATAGGAGAATGGGGGAGTGAATCAGGGCCTCGGCAGACGGCTTATTGAGCCGTCTCCGAGCCCAGGAAAAGGAGGAGCAGCCGCACGTGCGGCGCTCCTTCCTCTTCCTGAGGTTGCCCTCAGAGCTGCCGGCCCTCTGCACGGCCAGCGCTCCGGGGGCAACCTCCCCCCGCAGCGTCCGCATGTGCTGTGGCGGAAAAGACAGGAAAAGTGCACCCTACACGTTTAGGGAGCACTTTCGCTGTCTTATGGAAGGAGAGCTGATTTAGCGCTCCTTCCAGGGATGCCGCAGGAGCGCCGGGGTGCGGAGGCTGCGGTCCCGCGGCGCTCCATCCGGTGGTGTCTCCGGGGCCTCCGTCTGCCGAAGCCCTCAGTGATCCATTTAAGTTCTTTCTCCACTGACTAGCAGTAACTTTCCAAATTCAGATAGGGGATACAAAGTGTAGAACTGGGCACCATCAGGGTACCTATAGATGCCCCCATTATATCTGAATACCATGTTTCTGCCTAAAACATGGGTTCTACATAGTGAGAGGCTAAAATTTAATCAGAGAAGGTAAAGGCACTCAGTTATCAGAATGTTGGTCCTAACTTAATCAAAATAGCACCATCCATGCATAAAATGAAAGTCTCATTTAACAGGCTTCACAGAAGTGAAAAGATTCTGCAGAGGTTCTGCAGAAGTACTAGCTTTAAACCCAACAACCTCGGGGTCGGGAAAGGATTGTAGTGATAGGGACAAAGGACAGCATTCCTCAAATAAGAATTCTACCCCATCAGTGAAAATTCCCTTTAATCTCCAATATTTTTTTATTTATGTATGTATTTATTGAATTGCAGCAATTTAAAACTCCATTTAATAATTTAGAAAGGAAATTTAAGCATCCAAAGAAAATGAAAAGTTAGTTACCAAGGAAATACTAACACAGGAAATACTTGAGCTCTACATGTGAAGAATTTTCAGTGTCTCCCTTTGCAAGTCCAAGTTATTCTAGTCCATGGTCATTACCTTGAACAATTAAGGGATAAATGACAATACTTCATGTTTACAAAGCTTGGTTAGGTCAGCTGAATGTCTGTTCAAATTAACACTCCCTACCCTACAGATGTTTGTCACTTTATTGCTCAGAAGGTGATAGCTCTTGAAAGGGCAAAAGAACTTCTGTGCAGAGCTGTACAACAATGCTTCATTCAGCAAATGTTAGACTAATTAAATATTTTAAGTGTGTAGTGCATCAAAGGAAGAAATGAGCATCAGAGGAAAAATGAGCATCAATGGAAGAAAGCAGAGCATGTGGGAAAGGAAATAGAGCAGTGAGCACAAGTGAGAAGACAAAGCTCTGTGTTTGTGTGCATGCTGGCCTCCATCCTGTATGCTGTGCTGACTGGTTCCTTTCTGGCCAGGTGGAGCAAGGTGTCCCAGAGATTCAAAGATCAACAGATACAAGGAAATTGAAAGATCCAGCACTATGCCACCATTCTTATCACCTCGCCACTACAGATTTTTCAATCTTTTCTCTTCACCTGGTACTTCCCTTAGCTGTAATAATAATAATAATAATAATAATAATAATAATAATAGCAACAGCAGCAGCAGCTAAGGGGGGTATCAGGTAAAGAGAAAGGATTGAGTGGTGAGGTGACAAAAATGGTGGCAGGGTGCTGGATGGTGTGATATCAATGTGATGATGATGAAAGAGGTGTTGCAACAAAGATGGATGGAGATTGCACTGTCTGGTATCTGAAAAAGTAGAGGGACAGATTGAGTGAATGCATTGCAAAGATTAATGTTTGAATGAATAATTTATCATGAAATAGAAAGTGAATGGATGGAGGAGGAAGAGATATTGGAGCAAATAGCAACTAATAATTATTTTTAAAAGTATGAGTTCATTATTGGAAGAGAGAGCAGAAGGCAGATTGGAGACTGCATCTGCAGGATCAGAATATCCTCCAAAAAAGCTACATGTATAAAAAGAAGTAGAATTGCACTCCCATTACAGTAGGATGACTTGCACAATATGTACTGAACTCCTAGCTAGTGTTATTTATCATCATGACTTCTGCATACTAGGGATGTGTTCTACCACTATTAATTGCAGATCCTATTTGTTTGTTTTTTAAGGGAGTGGGATGCAGTAGTTCAGTAGTGCAGAAAATGTTTTATATATTTTTTTACATCAGCCTGATTAATCTTTAACAAAATTGACATTTCAAGAGCGAATGAATGCATGTTCAGAATGGTAGTTGGATGGAAAAAAGAAACAAAAATTAGCTGAGCAAGTTGTAAGAGGAGAACCCATGTATTAGATCTCATGAGATCTGAGTAGATCTTCTTCAATCCAGATTGTTATTCTCCTAGCCAATAATCATATTATTTAAGTTGTAGTCCATCTGGAAAAAGTTTTGACAAAGCAAGGAGCAGTTTTGAAAGAGTAAATAAGAAAGTATGCATAGGGGATCAAAGAAAATAACCCACATACAATTTTCTTTAAATTCTGTAATTTGTGTGAGGTTAATTTAAATTGTGCATTGCTTTACACTGAGTTAGCTTTTGTGGAACATTAAAAACAATGGAAAAGCCAAAATGGGCTTTGCTTTATGTTTGCGTGACTATAACAATTTGAATCAATCTTTCAAAATGTGCAGGAAATTATTGGAGGAGAAAAAAAATCAAAGCAATCCAAGGGGAAGAGACATGGGGGGAAGCAGACGGACGGCTGTGGGCCGCCCTGGGAAGCTGCGCTGCGGGGCCGAGGTATCCCCACACCTCAGCCTTGCGGCGCACCTTCGCCGCCCCTGGAAAGGAGTGCTAAATTGGCTCTCCTTTCACAAGTCACCGAAGGTGCACCACAAAAGCTTGTGGCACACCTTCGGCAACTCTTTCGCTGCAGCATGTGTGGACGCTGCAGCAGGAGGTCCTCCTCAGAGTGCTGGCTGTGCGGAGGGCTGGCTGCTCCGAGGACGACCTGGGGAAGGGGTTGGGGCGCCGATCGTGCGGCTGCCCCTCCCCTCCCCTGCCCCCAAAACGGCCCAATTGGCTGTCTGCTTCCCCCCATAGTGAGGAAAGTCAGCACCAAAGCACAAACGTGATGGGAAATAAAACAGTCTTAGCTTTAAGGCAAACATGTGGGCCCATACAAAATAACAAGGTAGGATACCAGTGGTGGGGTATAAACCCAGGGTGCATTTTATTAGAGCTATTTACTGTCATCTAATCTGAAATGGGGCCTTCCCTAATACAGGTGATGGTGAAGGCTTGAGGTTCATCCTGACTCCCTCTCTGTAGAACAAAGTGAAGCATCTAGACTCCTCAACAGTCTGTTTCCTCAAAGCAGCTGTCCTTACATTTTGGGAAGACTGATCTTACCCACCATTACCCTCAAACTTCTATCTTTAAAGATAGATGTGTGCAGAGCTAACTCCAAAGGCTGTTGTCCTTCCCAACACCAGGAACTCATTCATCTCTAGATGCCGCTCCACAGACTAACCTTTCATGGTAGTTGTGTTCACTGATTTTCTAATTTATTTTTTTCCATTTTCCACACTTCCCATTAAATGTTACTAATTTGAAAATGGCCTTACCACTGCCAAACTTCCTTTATGTTCCATGAACAACTAGGGCAAGGTAGGCAAAAAAATATCCAACCACCTTTTTCTAACTTTGCCAATTAGATGGCTGGACTGAAAATTACTACCCAGTCCCCAAGCACTAGCTGAAGCCTTCACTGACCACAGGGAAGGAATAAGGGGTGAAATGAAGCTAAATACTCTAGCACAATTCTGCTCCCTTCTGCATTGTTACTAAGCTTTACTTAGCTAAAAATGTCATCCTATGTCTTCCATGGGGCCTATAAAGATAATCCTACCCCCTTCAACAGCTCATAGAGCTACAGAGGGAGAACACAGAATTAGAATTTTGTTAAATATCTTGAATTGACTTTAGTTCTCTTTTCACTAGTGATATTTAGTTATTTAATAAACATGCCAAAAAGAAACAAATATGTATTTATGAAGACCATAGTATGTCTATAAAGAATGTACAGATACTTTATCAGCTTATTTTTTATGAGGCAGTGGCTTTCCTCTAGCATTAGTTTCCATATTCAATTTCACTTTCAGACATAATTGTTACTGACTCTGCAAACATTGTTCAAGTCTAGTGTGTGTTGTATCTCATAATCAGTGATGTCTTGGGTAATGTCCAATCATATGCCTACAACATGCAGTAAAGGGATACTGGCTGGAGGAACATTTAGGCTCAGTCAGTTACCTTCAGCAGTGATACATGTATTGGGAAAACCATAACAAAAGCAGAAACTGGAGAAAAGGCATCTGTATCTCTTGCAGCAACTATAGAAATGCTTTCCTTTCCATTTTAAAAGATTAATCTAGAAACATGGTGAACTGTAGACTATCCTTTCCATCTGCCACATCAAAAGGGTCAATTATCTTTTATCTGTATTTTATTTTATAGGAACTATGTAATAACACTTTTTATTACAGGGGATCAAGAAGCCAGCAAATCTGCATAGATAGTATGGAGCTCTTTAACATTTCACTATACTGAATTGCTTGGAAATTGATTACTATCTAGTTTAAGCACTTACGATAAATGCTTTTGAATACTGCAAAGATGTATGTTCTTTATCTGCCTTGCTTTTCCCTCTCATATTGAGAAAAAAATGGAGAGATTTATAACTTACAGCATTTAAGATTTGTTTTTAGAAAGGTGTGAAGTTCACACATTCTGTTCTTACTCATTCTAAATGACTAATAGTGAGTATGTCAAATAAATTACTGCCATTTTTCTTAATGCTAGACACAGCCTCTTATTTTTTTTCTCCAAATTAATTGAACTTTCTTTGCATTCCTAGGTTTTCTATTAAACAATATAATTTTCATGAAAAAACAAAAACAAATTGACTTTCTACTGTAAATGTCCATTGTCTGAAGTATTTTTAAAAATGCTCTTTTGAATTCTTCAGCCTGTGTTAATTAGCACAGTAGGTAATTGTCAAGAGCTTGTCATTAGCATACAAAATATTGCTTGTACATGAACATTCTTGTCTTCAGAGTTTTCCAGTAGTATTTTCACCTCAAAAATTAATTGCACATTGCACTTTTAGAAAAAGAGCTTCAGGTAAAAATCTAACATGATCTAATCCTTGAACATCCACATAGCTCATAAAAAAAGATACCCGCTGTCATTATGTTATATGTAATTATATTTCTGCTGCTTTTAAAAATCCTATATGCTTTCCATTAAGACTTTATGTTTTCAATGCTTTCTTGTGGACACAGAACAAAAATGTTTTCAAATATAGAGGATGTTCCTTCCCTTCTCTCCAAAACATAATGTCTTGTATTAACTCTTGTAGCAACCTCCCTGATCCAAACATTCTGGTGGGTATGATGGTGTTTTTTGGACCCAACACTGAAAAGAAAAGACTTTTTTTCCCCCCAAAACACAACTTTAAAATCCTGTGGGTTTTGCACAACATGCATTGTTTTCTAAACAAAGACTCCCCTGTAAAAAAACAACAAAAAAAAACACCTGTGGAATGCAATAATTTCACAGTGGTTGACCTTTTATTTTGATGGTATGCCAATGTGTTGAGATCACCTTCATGTAAGTATTTTTTTTTATGTCCCTCTGCACTTCAAAGTGTGTCTCCTACTCTGAATCTCCTCTTTTGCTTTTCATTCACTCAACTCCTCAGTTCCAAGGCTGGGATGGCTAAACACCAGCTACACATCTGTTTACAGTTATCATCTGCCCAAGTGATTCTTGAGGTCTCGCTAAGGACTATACAAAGTTCAAGAGTACAATCAATCTGTGAGTAAAGGTATACAACTGAGCACCAAAATTAGGCTCATATAAGCCACAGTATTCCCAGTCATTATGTATGGACATGAAAGCTGGACTGTGAAAAAAGCAAATAAAAAGAAAATCAACTCATCTGAGATGTGGTGTTGGAGAAGAGTGCTGAGGATATTGTGGACAGCAAGGAAGACAAACAAATAGATCATTGAATGAATCAGGCTGGAAATACCCTGGAGGCCAAGATGATTAAACTGAAGCTGCCATACTTTGGCCATATCATGAGAAGACATGGCTCATTGGAAAAGACAATAATGCTGGGAAAGGTTGAGGGTAGAATATGGAGAGGGCTAGACTTAATTAGGAAGTACATAGGCATGAGTATGCAGGAAATGAGCAGAGGAAAGGAGGACAGGGGGATGTGGAGATGCTCATCCACAGGGTTGCCATAAGTCAAAGTTGACTTGAGGGTAGCTAACAACAACAAACTATGATATATAGGCCCTATAACAAGCTAATACATATACATGTAATCATATATCCATCTTATTTCGATCCTTGCTGCTTTTAAGAAAGCAGTAAAGATGGATCTCTTCCGACAGGCCTTCCCAGAATAACATCTTCAGAGGGGCGAACCCTAATCAAACCCTAATTGATCCTTCTTAACTGTTCCCATTCCTTCGCCGATTTCATATTTATTGTTGCTGTCAATTTTATAGTATGGACTTAATTTTAATTTAATTCTGTAAGTTTAATTCTGTTTTAAGGGGGGGAGGGTTGTTATGAGAGGGATTGTTCTTAATCTTTGTTATTTTTTAATATGTTGTAACCCACCCCGATTGCAGAGCAGAGGAGCAGGCTATAAATAAAAATTATTATTATTATTATTATTACTATTATTATATCATTCAAGCAGTAAATGGCACACGAGAAACCTAATAACTACACTCCTCATCACAAACACAATCCACCACAGCTGTTAAATTTCACCTAAATCACCTGTCTATTGTGAACACCCAAGACAGAAATATTTGGCTGTCCCTGGAATTTTTAAGCATTATAGTTAATAACCATTATCAGCAAACATCCTTGGAAGAGGAAGCAGTATTGAAGTATTCACAGGAACATACAACTGGAGTCATGAAAGGGTGGCGCACCTGTTGCTGAAATGCTATTTCTTTGAGAAGATTGTGATAATCTGGTATTCATGTTCTCATTGTGTTTCACAGAATCAAAATGGCACTCTTATCCTATCTTAGCTATAAATCAAATTTCAGGAGATTTTTTTCCATTGCTCTTGGATGTAAATCATTGGCTTTTTTGCTACTCTATTTGCATTTCTCTAATATACACATTTTAGCTGTATACATTGTTCAAATAACCACATGACTTTGTGTGTGTGTGTGTGTGTGTGTGTTTTTTCCCTTGCTAAAACATATTGCAAAGTTTCAGGAATGTACATATTAAGAAAGCAAGGTACATTCAATCCAGTATTCAATCTCTGCAGGTGAAACACACACACACACACACACACACACACACACACACACACACACCCCTATATTTCCATATTGAAATAGAAATCCAATAAATCCATGTTTTGTTCAATGGATTATACAGAGAATATTGTATTCTCTGATTATCCCGAATAATAGGCAGTTATGGATGTTCTTTCTATAAAATTCTATAACAAGTTTTGAACTGACTCAACATCATAAAACCACAACTTAATGATGTGCTTCTTCATAAAGGTACTTTATTGTGCTGCTTTAATTGTCCTGCCTGTCATTTCTGAGAGATGCCTTCAAAGCTACAGTGTGAAAATTATACAATGCTTTAATTTGCTTTCTCAACAGCATTCTTGCTTTCCCTGGCCCCATCATATTCATGTCATGAATGTTCTTCCTAGGCTGGTGAGTCTCTTTTTTTGTTTCTTTCAGTCTTTTCATTTAGAAAACATTTGAGGTCATTACATATTTTCAGGTTGTTCTATGTATCCATTCTGATTTTTCCTACATTCTTTTTGAAGGGGCAAACATTATAATTTAGTAGCATACTTCAGCAGCCAACTTTATCCATGCTTGCAGTTGCTGGATATTTAGAAATTGGTGCTAGTATTAGCTGAGAATGGGGAGTGAAGATAGGATGGACAATTATTGCTGTTTGAACATGCACATTTTTTAAAAAGGTCAGCCCAAATTAAAATTGCCCAAGCGAGCAAGGGAAACACATATATGGCATGTTGATAGCTGTACACAACTACAGATACTTAAAAGGCATAAACACTTGTAGTTGTCTAGGGTCTGAAAGTCAATCATATTTTATTTAAAAGTAATTTCTGGTTGAGAAACTAATTTAGTATAAAATCTTTTTTCCCTTTTAAATATATTTAGGGGGGAAGCAGATGGCTAAAAAGATGGGGCAAGGAAGGGGAGGCGCACGGTGGGTGCTCCAACCCCTTCTTGAAGTCATCGTCAGAGCCCCGGCCCCTCCGCATGGCTGGCGCTCCGAAGATGACTTCCCATCGCAGCGTTCGCAAACTATTTTAGCACTCAAACTCGCAGCCTCGGGTTCCTCCTCCACTGGCTCTCCGGCTGCTCAACCCTGCTCCTGACATTTGGCAGCCGACTAAGCTTGCTCAGATGTCTGAGCAACAATAGCTGTCGCCACGCGTCAGCCGGGAACAAAATAGTCCCCAAATTGCACCCGAAATCTTGCAAGACTAACCAGTCTCACGAGATTATGCAAGCTGTTGGGGGATCTCACGAGGTCCCCCTGTTTGGCTGAGAGGTGCTGGAAGGACGGGACTTCTTGCCCTCCCAGCCAATCATGGCGTCAGCCTCTCAAGATGGCCAGTGCAACAGAGAACCCCTCCCAACACATGGGGGGGTTTCTTTCTAACTGTGAACTCATCTGGTGAATATTGATAGCATGTTTTCCAAAACTGGGCCACTTAGGAGATTATCACATCCCCCCACAAAAAAATAAAATAAAGCAATTTACCCCTTCTGGGATACAGTTGCTTATGGGAGGCAATCAGGTATTATCATATTAAAAGTGTCACTGATGCCTCTGGATGACTGCATCCTGATTAAATCCCAGCTCCCAGCCACACTCAGCTGGCCAATTTGCAAACTTGAGAGCTTCCCATGTTTGCAAATTGGCTAGCTGAATGCTGCTAAGAGCCAGGATACAGCTGGGATGCAGTTGCCCAGTGGCATCAGTGGCATTTTTTATGCAATAATACCCAACTGCATCCCATAAGCAACTGTATTCCAGAAGGGGTAAGTCACTTTTGGGGGGGGGGATGTGATAATCTCCCTAGAGGGAGCATAGCATTGTCCATCAATTCCAGGGTTTGCTAAAGTCAGAATTTTTTTTCAGAAAAGCAACAATTGTACAATACATAAATGAACAATAAAACCTAAGAAGAGTGGAAGAATGGAAAAGAATGTGGATAATTGGCTAGTACATTGAACAGGCACAGTCTGCACAACCAAATTTTTCTTGGAAGTCCTGCTTATGTACATATAATTCCATTATCTTTCCATTATACTATGTACTTTTGTCTCATATTTTGTCTTTCTTGAATTTGTTGTCTTTCCTTTCCATATAATTGTGTTTCTAGCTTCTTGAACTTGAGATCACTCTGATAATGTTATTCTGCCAGTTTGTACCCACTATAAATTTGAACATATTAGAAAATCATTTTTATGCATCATGGTCAAAAGTGAAGCATGAAAAATGTAATATTCCAGTTGTCACTGGTGTTTCATCTACAATGTATCACAACAAGAGTTTGCTCTGTATTTAATTTGTTATCTTTAAGAGCTTCATAGGCAGTCCTGTCTCAGCTTCTGCCAGTTCTAGAGCAGGACTCCCAACCTGGTCTGGTTTTGAACAAAGCCTTTTATCTTGCTCTTTCCTTAGTTATGACAATGTATTCATTTCAATTGATGCAGGAAGGTATGTGCTGCTTTCACAATACCCCACTCCCTGAAACAATATTTCTGTGACCCCTCATGACCAGTTATTAACTAAGGAGACAGAAAGGTGATGCAGTTGGGCCACCAGGAAAAAGGGGCACTTATCACCCTTTCACATTCTAGAGTAACAAATAAAGAATTATATCGGTAGTCCAAGAGGGTAACAGTTCATCCTTTTTCTGGTGGTCAGCTGCAACAATATGTTGCCTAGATGCCCCCTCCTTCATTGTTGAATCCAAGAGTACACCCAGACTGCAAACCTGAACTTTTAGGAAGAGTGAAATAGAAAAAGAAAAACATATATCACAGGCTCATTGTTTCCAAATATTTTTTTCAACTGACTAGGAACACCTTTGGCTGAATCTGCTCTATAGAAATAATGCAATTCAACACCCCTTTAACTGCCATGGCTCAGTGCTATGGAATTCTGGGGTTTGTTATTTGGCATGATACCAGGGTTCTCTGACAAAGAAGACTAAATAACTCATAAAATCACAAATCCCAGAATTCAACAGCATTGGCAGTTAAAGTGATGTCATACTGCATTATTTCTGGAGTGCACATGCAGCTTCTGGCTCTCTTGGGGAAATTACCTAAAAATTGTAACAGAAAGAAAAAGAGAAAATAGAATACAGAAGAAAACAAATATTGGAAAGTTACCCATGGCCTTGGAAGAATGGTTGTTGTTGCTGGCAGAGATTTGTTTATTTTTTTTCAATCTTTTTCATTTATACCATTCTCTAAGTGCAGCCTGTGAGCACAAGCAAATCCCTCTTTTCCCATATGACATCTCAGCCTCCACTCCCAGGGGCACTGGTGTGCAAGATTTGCCATTGTAAGATATTTTTAATCCTTGAACCTGTATTTGACCTTAATATTTTATATTATTATTATTATTATTATTATTATTATTATTATTATTATTATTATTAACCCAAATGACCATCTAGCCACTCTTGATTCCTTTAACAGTTTTTAGTGCTAAGCAAGCTGTACATGTAAACATGATCAAAAAATGTCCCCTAATCTTTAGGCAGTATATGTTGTGAAGCACCTAAAGATAAAACTTCATTTCTGTTGGGGATAAAGGGATATATCTCACACTAAATTTCAGAAACAGAAATAGTGATAAATTTCACTGCTGTACTCACATCTTTTCTTTGAAGCAAACTTTATCTGAAGCAAGTCCTGCTGATTTTCAAGTAATAAAGCTGCAATTAAACTTGCTTGGGATTACATTCTTGCTTAATTTCCACTTTATTTTTCAAATGTAATTTGTTGTGAAAAATGTGTTTATGTAATTTATGTGTGAGTGGAGGAAATGAGCAATATTGTATTTTATTTCATTTGTAGGGTGACTTCCTTCCTTATGCCTTATTGTGGGAATGAGACACCGTATGAAGTATGGACTGCAGTGTTCTCTTCCATCATCAGTCAGGGCATCAGATACTTATCAAAATTTAATGCAATGGAATTTTCTAGAGAACAATTGTGGTGGTTCCTTAATACCTGTAGATAGCATATAAATATTTTATTTATATTATTTCCATCTACTTTTGCAAGATTTTCAGCTTTCTCCTGATTAGAAAATGCCTTAGTATTTTGCATTTCCCAAGTGGTTAATATAAAGGTTACCTGAGGGATCTAGTTATTCACAGCCCAAATGTTCAAGTCATGCTTTGAATATTCTAATGCAAATCCCAAACCAACATATTTGAGTGATTATACTTCCATTTCTTGTCAAGTTCTCATAAGTTTGTTCAGCCCCAACTGATTTAAATTGTTTAATAGGGTTGAATCATGTATTGAGCTTTTTTGAGTCTTCTGGGAAGGTTAAAATTTTGTTCTGAAGAAATCTTTCTTCAGAAATACAATTCTTTAGTATGAAATTAAACTGCCAGTGCTTCAAATGAATTAGTCCAGCTGCCTACACTAATCTAGAAGAGGCAATCTGTAATCCATCATGACAATAAAACTAATCCAACATTGAACTTCAATAAATCAATGGAGATGTGGGGGGGGGGAGGAACCAAAGTCCTTTGTCGCCATGGTTAATAACAAGCATATCAACTGCCTTTTCCCCCTTTTCTATTTTGTTAAAATAAATAAAATAGAATCATTTTTGTTGATGTTATTAACACTCATTTCTGCAGATTTGGACATTTTATCTTTAATTCCTCTATTCTTGCTAAAATCACCTTCTTAAAACATTTAATGAGCATAAATAAATAAATAAATAAATCATTATTCTTTTATTTTGAGCACCCTATGTGATATTACAAAGAAAGAATTTTATATGCCATTCGTCAGTGAAATAAATGAAGCTTGATACACAAAGTGGTGTGCTCATAGCTGTTCCCCAAAACTATTTAGTTTACAAACCCAATCTAATTTTTAATATTTTTACAGAATCCAAATTCTTTCTTGCTTTACCTGGTTCTTAATCCATCTCATTTTCTATCTATAAAGAGTTGTTTAAGTCCCTATAGCTATGTGAGCTGCAGGATGAGAGAGAAACCCCAATCACATTGCCTGAACCAATATATTTTGTTATCACCATGGCTCCTTTTACTCTCTGTTCTTTTCTTAAACACATTTTGAATGTAAGTTATTTCAAAGTGACAAAAATACAACCCCATGAAACACAAGACTGAATCATACATTCCTTTGATCTGCACAAGAACTCCCAGACATAATCTATCCACTCAACTTTCAATAATAATAATAATAAATTGGTGGTTTGCTTTACTTCAGTGTAGAGATTTGAGATAGTAAGGGGGAGAAACCTAGGAATGCTAAAATTATTATTTCACAGTCATGGAACTCTGAGAGAAACAAGCAACAATTATAGCCATTCAGGGAGAATTTGAAGTCTATGCAAATCTGTTTGCTCACTCACAAGATATACTGCAAGCAAGAGAATATTAAGGAATATAGTGGATACAGTTCCAGCACAACTTTCCAGCAAAAGTTATTGAGAGTCACTTTCTGTGTTTAATCAGCTACTCATTCTGCACATTAAGAGCATGCAAAAAAATAATAATTCCTGGTTATATGAACAGTGTAAGCAGAGACTAGCAAGTTCAGTTATGATTTCCTTCTTCACTTTTACCACCTATAAAAATTACACAATATCACTTTTTATCAGACCATAACAATTAATTAGTATGCTACTTGAAAAAATTGTATACATAAGTGAGAAGGATATAAGATGTTATATTGCTTTGGGAGATGTTCCTGAGGGTGATATGAAAAGTTTAATACTGCAAGGTTCAGTAGGAGACAACAATATATGACATCCAAGCCCTCACCATTTCAAGACAATTTTTCTGCTACTGTATGTTAGCTAGTTAAAAGAAAGGTTTCAGGCCTAAACACTTTCTGGGTATGCAGCCTCATAGGACATTATCACACGGGGCCAAATCTGCTGGTTAATCCACACAAATCCCAAACAGAAACTGGATTTGTGCCCCGTGTTTTCACATGATGTCGCACAGAAACTGAACAGAAAGTAGACAGAAAACTGGACAGAAATCTTTTGCAATTCGGTTGTTTGGAGGAAATGCAAATGCGAAATTAAGGTAATTTCGCATTTACGGTAATGTGAAAAGCAAATGCGAATTTGGGAGCATTTCCCTGCTTTTCCCATTGTTCCAGCGAGCATTCCTCTATCTGCACATGTACAAGAAGCTCATTTCTACTACATTTACGGGCTTTTCTCACTTGTGTGTGAATGTTAAATGCGCTTACTGTAAATTTGCAATTAAGGTAATTACATGTGAAAGCCATTTGTGGAATCAAGGTTTATTTTCCGTTTATTTTTGGAATGCCTCATTTCCCCTTTATTATCACTTTCTGGCCCACGTGTGATAACGTTAATAGATGGTTAAGATTGCTGTGCCAGCAGTATCCCATGATGCCTGAGATTTCAGGACCAAAATTGAAGCCCAAGGATGTGTCATGTTACAAGGTGAAAAAAGCAAGGGTTGCAGCATGAAGGAAGGATCTACTTCTGGGACAACTGGATGTAGAAATGGCTCTGAAGCAGATCCAGGTAAAACCTAGCTAACCAGGTAATCCAGAGGGAAATCCATTTTGCCTGCCAAAATGAACCCAGCAGCCACATTATTTCCCAACACTCTCAATGTGGTGCTTTTGTGTGCCTTCAAATTATTTCAGACTTATGATGACCATAAGGTCAATGTATCATGGGGATTTCTTGGCAAGATTTCTTCAGAGTTTTTTTTTTAAAAAAAAAAGCTCTGAACTGAGAGAGTTTCTCTCTCAAGTCCAGAGGAAGACAAAGGCAAACCCCCTCTGAAGAAATCTTGCCAAGAAAATCCCATGATACATTGACCTTATGATCACCATAAGTCTGAAATAATTTGAAGGGACACAAAAACAACACATTGAGAATGTTGGGAATTTCTATGGCTGGGTGGGGATTTGAATGCTGGTCTTCAGAATCACAGTTCTGCTCTCAACTTTGCATCATGCTGGCTTTCTCTGTGAACAGGCACTGTGGTACTGATGGGGCTTGTGGAAAGTTTACTGCTAGACCAAATGGGATTTTTTTTCCACAGCTTCTGCAATGAGAAGGCTCATCATGAACTGTGATGCTGGCACTCTAGGCCTGTCTTGCACCAAGTGTCACCTTAAGCTTAAGTGTACCCACCATCTCTGTCCCATGGTCTCCCCACATTCTTGGCTTTTTGATGTGCCAAAATTCTGCAAAAAACATGATGCATGCAAACATCTTTAGGTTGAACTAATAAGCCCAGCTACATGCTAGGAATGGATGGAGAGGGATTGTTGTTGTTGTGTACCTTCAAGTAATTTCCAACTTATGACAACCCTAAGGCAATGTTGTTTTTTGAAGGATTTCTTTTTTGCAGTATTGTATAATTTGGAGGGGGGCAGGATTGTTCAGAGGAGGGTTGCCTTTGCCTTCCTCTTAGTCTGAGAGAGTGTGATTTGCCCAAGGTCTCCCACAAAATGTAATAAAAAGGTATATGCGCAAATGGAGAATCAACAGTGTTACTTTGTGAGTTGTGTTCAAATGTTGCAAGTACAATGAAGACAAATAACATTGACTACCCAAGAGTCCTATTTTGACAGATCCTTTTGAATGCATTTTCCTCCTCAGATTTACAGTTACTTATAGATGAAAGAGAGTTTACTCACTACTACCCTGCCAAAAAAAGACAGCCAAGAATAAGAAACAGTTCAGAGCTTTGAAAAATTTATTTTTGGACAAAAGTTCCTGGAATATCATCAGAGAATTCTGGAATTTGTAGTCCAAATATTAATTTTTCCCCAAACTCTAAAACAGTTTTTGATGTCAGTGAGGGTAAACATGAAGTTTTACCAAGAATCAATTAAGAGAACTGAACCAATAGATAAAATATGCTCACTCCAAAAAAGTTCCTACTTGGCTTCGTCCTGACCTAAACAACTTGGTTGTAAGTTCCACTTACTTGGTAGTGAGTAAGTTCTACTGAACTCAATGGGTTTTACTTCCCCATACAGACATATTGGTGTGCATTGTTAGAAACTAATAATAAATATATCTTGTCCATGGGCCTACCATGGACCTTACGAAACATATACAGACTTTCAATTTATAATTCATTCTCAGTTTCAGTTTTTCATTTCCTATTTCAAGAACTCCTTAGACAACACTTAACACTTTGTCTCAAACTGGACAAAGGATATTTATTGGTCAGTGGCTTGGTGAGACTTTCTGTTACATAACAGAGTTTGTTTCCTGGGAGACAGCACACCTCTTGAGACAACTTATCAGGCTGGTGTACCACTGCTTTTGTTCCTCTCAACAGAGAAGCAACAATCTTCATCAGATGCCTTCTGGGAAGTGAGGTTGTTGTCTCTAGTCATAATCACTGATTAATGGGACAGCTTGATTGTTTAGGTCCCAGCTTGCAATATGGTTCTTGGTTGTCATCCTCCCAAAGTAATCCCACATGTCTTGTTCTTGCAAGGAAATCAGCTCTACTCTCTCTCTCTCTCTCTCTCTCTTTTCAAAGGTTTAATCTTCTCTGATATGCTGAAGTGTAGAAACACAGGCCATAAGCTGCTGCAATTTCACTTCCAAAAGGGCAACCGACTTAGACTTGTTGTAGCTATAGCCTCCCAGATCTTCAGAATGGCTTGTCACTATTATTTTTGTTTCCCTGTTGTGTCAAGCTTTACACAAAATCAGCTGATATTGAACGTTTGACTTATGCATCCTCTTTTCACAATGCTCATACATTTATCCTACAAGTTGTGGAAACACCATGAATGAACAATCTGTGGTTCTTCAGTAGTTGTTAGACTGCAACTCTTACCAGCCCCAACTTTGGCTAAGTTGACTAGGGCTAATGGCAACTGCAAATTGACAACATCTGGAGAACCACAACTTTCCACCAATGTTCTATACTTAGATATGACATATGTGAAAATCTTGCATCTTGAAAGAACAAAATTTTTCCTTTCACATTTTACAGGACGCATTACAGGTGTGAGAATCACAAACTTGTCCTCTGTCACTATTCCTATGGTGTATGTATGCAAAGCAGGTTTGAAAATGATGGAACAGAAAGTCTTTGACAGCAATGAGCAGCAAGTCAAATGTGGCTGACAAAAGAAAACAAGAAAGAAACTTGACAAGATGATGGGGCAGAGGCTTGCATTTCATGCTACCAAATATCAAGAGAATGGGGCAGAGGGAACGTCTTCTCATCAAGAATAGAAGAGGCAATGCAAGCATGTAGGGGATTTGATTAAACCAGCTGTGAGCTCCTCTGGCCCTTGGGAACCGATGGTGCTCCAGCATTTGACCTTGCCTCAACTAGTGCTATATTTTCAGGCTTCCATGTAATCTGTGCAATGACTCTTTCAACTTGCAACACTAAAATTTTAGATCATGGATTTTGTTTCTACGCAGTGGCCTTTTATTCATTGGGGAACATTCAGTGCTATTCCAGTGGCTCCAGCATGTTCTGGGAGAGCTGGGTTCACATCTACATTCACAATTCTATTTAACACAGAAAGATACCAAAAAAACACATTTTAGGCTGAGAAAGGAAGGGAAGGAAAGGCTTTGAAATGATGAGGTGATTCTATTCTAAGTCTGGAAAGTTGTTTCTAAAACAAATTGGTTGGGCATGCATTTTCAAGACTGTCCCTAATACTTCTTTACCAGCACAGCTATGATTCTGTAAAAGTAATTTTCCATGTTCTTTTATCAAAATAACTAGTTACTTTTAGTTATTTTTAACAATCTGAATAATACAAGCTTGTTGGCCTGTGGTACAAAATACACTCTTCTGATTCTCCTTGTCATTACATCAGCACTCACAACAGAACATGAAGTAGTATGAACAATGAGCAAGCACTTGAATTGTGTGATTTTTGTCATCTACAATTCTTTAAGGCCAGAACTATGTGACAGTACTAGAAGTTCCAGTTTACACCACAAAAAAAGTTTCCCCATTGTTATATAAGTTACTTTAGTCTGACTTTTGTTATTAGAGAAAGTAATTAATTACAAGGAACTAATTAGTTTAGTTTATTGCTTCTAAATTGGACTAAAAAGTATGACCATAGGGCCTTGTTCTTTTCTGATTTTACTGGTTCTGAGCATTACAAGGTGAAGATGGGGTCAGAAAACTTCCGTTTATTTTGTAATCTCAAGTTTTTGTCCTACAGTGATTATACATTCCAGGCAAAACACTTTATATCTAGTCCACCTTTTAAAAAGCTGTTTAGTCTGGCAGTCAAGTTTTATTGCAGTCCCAAAGGTTATCAGTGAGAACTGCAGTCATTTCTGTGCTATAACCAGAACATAGAGTTAGTGGTGAATATCCAGAGAAATGAAGGAAAAATACCGGTGAAAGGTCATGATCGGGTTAGGAAATGCAGTAGAGACTAAGCCAGAAGAGGCAGCAAATCCCTGTGCAGCAGAAGAAGATGAAGATCTGAGAAAGAATATTGAATCCATAGGAGAAATAAAGGTCACTTCATGTTCAGCATGGAACTAAAAGATAAGCTATTTCAGCTGTAGAATCTCATCTGAGTATGGGAATTAAGGTTTGTAGAATAAATATTGTTGCTTGCTTCAACATGACCAATTGGCTTATTTTGCTGCACTATATATATTCTATTCTAATAACTCAGAGGATCTATGGGCCTTTACAGACTAACAGAAATAATGCAGCTTGAGGCCACTTTAACTGTCCTGGCTCAATGCTAAGGAATTATGGAAACTGTAGTTTATTGTGTCACCAGAGCTCTCTGAAAGAGTAGGCTCATTGTCCCAGAAAAAAAAATACAGTTCCCATGATTCCCTAACACTGAGCCAGGACAGTTAAAGTGGCCTCAAGCTGCATTATTTTGGGCAGTCTATAAAGGCCCTATTGTTCTCAGTGTAATTGGTGGTTGTTGTTGCTTTAAAAATGATTATTTTAGTTCCATACTCAGTTTATAATTTATTATCATAATAAATTAGATTAAGTGACCCTGCATCAATTTACACCTTAATTTGTTGTTTGTTAACTGCCTTCAAGTTAAGTTCAACCCATGGTGACCCTGTGTATGAGACATCTCCAAGAACCCCTGTCTTCCACTGTTCTGCTTAGTACCTGAAAACTCATACCCATGACCTCCTTAATAGAGTCCATCCATTTAGCATACGACCTTCCTCTCTTTCTATTTCCCTTCACTTTTCCTAGCATTATTGTTTTTTCCAATGAGTCATGCTTTCTCATGATGTGTCCAAAGTACAACAGCCTCAGTTTTGTCATCTTAGTTTTCATGGAGATTTCTGGTTTGATCTGCTCTAGGATCTGTTTGTTTATTTGTTTGTTTTTGGCTGTTCATGGAATCCTCAGCACTCTTTTCCAGCACTACATCTCAAATGAATTGATTTTCCTTCCATCATTTTTCTTAACTGTCCAGCTCTCACATTCATACATGGTAATAGGGAATACAATGTCTTGTATGATCCTAACTTTTGTGCTCAGTTGCATATCATTGCATTTTAGAATCTTTTCTAGTTATTTCATAGCCACCCTCTCCATTCTTAATCTACTTCTGATTTCCTGGCTGCATTCCCCATTCCAACCAATGTTTGATATCAGGTATGAGAATTCTTATTTCTATTTCCTCGTTGTCTAGGTTGAATTTGTATAGATTTTCCATAGTCATTATTTTTGTTTTATTTATGTTCAACAGTAAGCCTACATTTGTACTTTCTTCCCTGATCTTTCTTAGGGCCTCTGCAGATGCCACAAAGCGGCGTCTGCAGAGACAGGGAAGGGGAGGGGCAGCCACATGCCGGGTGCCCCAACCCCTTGCCAAGGACATCATCGGAGCACCTGCCGTTGAACACAGTGGCCGCTCCTATGACATCCTTCTGGCTCAACATCTGGCTTCTAGCTTAGCACTCCTTTCCCAGACAGAGAAAGGGAGGATCGGGGCCGAGGCATGGGGCAGGCTTGGCTCCAATCCACCACTTCCCAGGGTGGCCTACGGCCGCCTGTCTGCATCCCCCCTCAGTCATTGTTCCAGATCTGTGAGGTTCTCTGCTAGTATTATAATGTCATCTGTGTATCTTAGATTGTTGATATTCCTTTTTCATATTTTCACTCTTTCTTCTGTTTCCAAGCTTGATTTTCTTACAATATGTTGCACCAACACAAAAATGACACCGTACTCAATATTATGGTTGTAAAAACTTGGCCAGAACTTTATTTGTACAGGATAATCAATAATTCTTTAACAATTTAATATAACCACAATTGACATTGTTCTTGACACATGTGTTCCTTTGCATATCCAATTTAACCAACTGTGTCAATCTATCCCTTTAATTCATGTGTCAAGAACATCAAGTTCCAATTAAACCAACATCCAAATAAATCATCTTCCCCCAACTGGAAATGACATCATAATTTAACTCATGACGTAACTTATCTATGACATCACCAATTTGTTTGATAACGACATAGCAACAATTTGATTAACCCCTTGAAGTATACTCTTTGTCCACTTAAATTTGAACCAACTTTGTAATTAACTAACTTATCCCCGGGGGGGGGGGGGATCCTGCCCGCCAGAACCTTAAAACACTTTGCTATAACATAATCTATCCAGAACCCTGACACCCAGTTGTGACAGATTAACTTCACTTGTCCACAATACAACATAAACAGAATGACAATTGGACATAATCATAACAATAAACATAAAATTCAAGCATACCCCAATTTATTCTCAGGGAGGGCAAAAAACCCAGGTTACAATAACTCTGGGCAAATTCCCTCCCGGTCCCATAAGGCGACCAGCCACAGCCTAAGAATAAATACATAAGCCTCCATTAATGAAGGGCGGGTGTGATGGGTTGCTTGTCTGCTATTCTGAAATGGCTAACAATACGAGGCAGCCATGGGGCTTTATAGCCCTCAATTCCCATTGGTAATCTCGTAATAAACGAGATTACCATTGAGAAGGGATCTTAGAAGATCCCTATCCCGATTGGCTGAGCTGCAGAGGAAGGGGTGGGACTTCCTCCCCACCCAGCCAATCACACGTCCGGTGTCGTTTGACTTGGCCGGCGCAATGGCAAACCCTTCCCAACGCGTCGGGGGGCGTCTTTGCACCGACACAAAAAATGACACCATACTCAATATTGTGGTTGTAAAAGCTTGTCCACAACTTTATTTGTACAGGGTAATCAGTAATTCTTTAACAATTTAGTATAACCACATTTGACATTGTTCTTGACACATGTGTTCCTTTGCATATTCAATTTAACCAACCATGTTAATCTATCCCTTTAGTTCATGTGTCAAGAACATCAAGTTCCAATTAAACCAACATCCAAATAAATCATCTCCCCCCCAACCGGAAATGATGTCATAATTTAACTCATGACGTAACTTGTCTATGACATCATCAATTTGTTTGATGATGACATAGCAACAATTTGATTAACCCCTTGAAGTATACTCTTTGTCCACTTAAATTTGAACCAATTTCATAATTTCAATTAACTAACTTACCCAGAGAGCTCGTTCAATGTGATGAGTGATGGGCTCCAAGTATACATCACAACCCTCAGGGGATAGATAGACCCCATCGCCCCTGTACAAATGCGGCCTATCCATCTGAATACTCTCGTGTTCAACAATTCCAGTTCCCACAACTCTCAACTTCTTAACCATGGATCTATTCAACCAATGATGAGCTGCATTGATTGACGAGTCCTTTCTTGCTCCTACCCATGTGCGTTGTGGCAAAAACTTGGTCCACATCACCACCATGTTTGGGAGTCTCTGCTTAATGTCTTGCATGTCATTCAAGATCTTTCTTGCCAACTTGAAACAAGGTAATTTAACAAGGTCATTCTCTTCCAAATGTACCAGCAGAATCTTCAGCGGTGCAAATGTTGCAAATAACTCGATGACGCATGGAATGAGAGCTCCCCATAGCATTCCTCTCCAACCAAACCATTGTACTTGCTGAACCTCTCTTATCGCCAGATTCCAATTGTGACATGATTGTAGCACTCAACATTCCGCCCAGAACACAAGGCTGTGCCCGATGATCCAAACATCTTCAAAATTCGGATTTGCTTTAATAGAAAAAACAGATTAAGTATAACAATGAAACACCTCAACTAGATAACGCAATGTCCCACCCATACCTTATGGGCGAACGTAGGAATTAAAAGTCCTGGACCTCCAACCCCCAATCCGTTGGATTGTAGTGTCATTCAAACCCTGCAAAGCAGCAGCAGTCGCTGCTCCTATACGAAATGAATGAGCTGACAACTGGGCCGCTGGCAAACCTGCATGTCTCAAAGTCTCTCGCAACACAGCTCAAAATTGAAAGTGTGTCAACAGAAGGCCCAAAACATGAAGAAACAAATAGCCCGGGTCAGTCGGGCAAAGCCTAAGATAATCTGACAAGGTTAAAACAGGACAAATTTGAGCTAATGGTGATCTAAACAATGCAACCGTTTGTCCCTTAGCCAACTGGTCAGTCTTAGAACGCCGAAAACATATTTGAACTCTCTGGTCATTAATTTGAACATCAGATAGATAAAGTGCTCTGCCTGAACTAACCGAGCAAAAGCTAGGAACCAGCTCACTAATTTTAGTGGCTGCAAAAAACGCCACAGTGAAAACAGCCCTAAACAGAATCACTTCCTGAGGTGAAGAACATACCTCAGGAAGGGATTGCCAAATCTGGATTAAAATTGATCCTGCCACCAGCAAGCAAGTATCACGTGCTGGAGGAAGCTCCCTGGTCCAACTTTCTAGGGCCCTACATACTCTAAAATCCCCCGTAGGGTCAATGAACCCTCCCACTCTGGAATAAAAGGACAGAGCTGCTAATCTTGTCCTGATAGTGACTAGGGACAAACTTAAATGCTGAAGATGAACCGAAAAATGTAACACAGTCTTCACCCTCAATGGCCAAACTTCAACCTCCCCTTGCATAGACAAAAACAGCCTAAAAGCTCGGATTGCGAGCTGGTATGACTTGCATGTCGATGGAGCTACAGACTGGAGGATCACCCTGTCGATTTCTATTCTCCAAGGCTCCACAGATGTTTTGGTACCTCCAGTGGTTGAGGTGCAGCCTCAATGACCAATGACATCACTCTTAAGGATTTGGAGGTTTGGGAGTTCACTACATGAACCACTGCTTGGTTGTCACAGCAAAACCAAACAGTTTTATTTTCAAATTGAACTGGCCACAAATGAATTGCAACCACAATAGGGAAGAGTTCAAGAAAAGTAAGGTCCTGTGTCCAACCCTTATCCACCCAAGCTTGAGCCCATCTCTCAGCTGCTCATTGACCTCTCCAATAGAGGTCAAAACCATGTGCGCCAGAAGCATCAGAATGTACCTGGAGGTCCGCCTTTAAAAGCATTTCAGACCTCCAAAAGGAGACTCCATTAAATTGATTGAAAAATAATTCCCAAACTTTCAAATCACCTCTTATTCCACTATTAATCCTAATATGGTGATGTGGAGTGGATACCCCTTTAGTAGCATTATATAGGCAAGCACAAAAGGCTCGTCCAGGAACAATAACTTTACAGGCAAAATTTAACAACCCAGTCAGGGATTGAAATTCTCGAAGCGTGGCCTTAATCCTACTGCTCATTGTCTTTACCTGGTATCTCATCGCTTCGAGTTTTTTTATTGGGAAATAAGAGATTCCCTCAACTGTGTCTAACTCAATGCCCAAGAAGGTCAGATAGATGCCAGGACCCTCCATCTTTTCCTCCGCCAAAGGAACTCCCATCTCAGCCATCAACACCTGAAATGCTGACACACCTTGTAGTACCGTGAGCTCCAGTGAACAAGAAATCATCTAAATAATGAGTAATAGCTTGATTACCTGACCTCTTGACCGTACACTAGTGCAAAAATGTACTAAATTTTTCAAATGCAGAGCATGAGATAGAACACCCCATTGGCATAACATTGTCAAAATAGAACATCCCTTCAAATTGAAAACCTAACAAGTCAAAATCGTCAGGGTGTATTGGTAAAAGCCTGAAAGCTGATTTAATAGCACACTTAGCCAATAGGGTACCCTTACCTAATGCCTGTACCATCTGCACTGCTGCAGCAAATGATGCATATTTCACCAATGCCAAAACTGGATCAATGGCATCATTAACAGAGTCCCATTTTGGTTATGACAAATTGTGAATTAAACAGAACTCACCTGGTGCCTTCTTAGGAATGATGCCCAAAGGTGACAGCCTTAGTGTTGGCATCAGCAGATGCTGATGAGGCCCTGATATCCTACCCGAAGCCAACTCTTTTGCCAGCTTTTCCCTGACTAGCTCTGGCGACTCCCTCACCGAACGCGCATTAGGCACAAATCGGTGCACCCTCAAACCTGTATAAGGAATATGAAAACCATTTGAAAACCCATCTAACAAATATTGAGTGGAATCCCTATTCGGGTAAATCCGCAACCAAGCAGCCAACACATCCAGTTTAGTTGGTGTTGGCGCCTTTCCCTCCCACTGCTGAATGTTGGCCGGAGACTCCAGCCCTGACCTTCTTCCCCCTGAAACAAGAGGTGCCTGGGTGATTACCCTTGCAAATGTTGCATTTATGGTCAAATCTACATTGCTGTCTAGCGCACTTGCCAGAGTTGAAATCCCAACATAAACCTGTAACCTTTTTGTCCCCCGTGCTAGGCCTCACATACTGCCCTTTCGGCTGTGTGACCATGGGCACAAAGCCATTATCACACCTGCTTGAAGGGGAGGCTCCCAGCATAATATCTGCCCAAAGTTCAGATTGGATGTGCTGCCATGACAAAGACGGATCCATAGCAGCTCACATCCTGAACTGTTCATTGTACTGGAGCCATGCCGCTCCACTTAAATTAAAATGACAGTTTGTGTAAGCTTTGATCATTATTTCTTGATACTTTGAACACTCAGGGCCCTAGACTGATCTTTTTGTTCTATTACCCCTCTGTATATGGTAAATCCCATCATCCAATTTACAAAGTTTCTTTACAACTTAGCATGCTTATGCACCTGGAATTCTTTGGGGAGACTGAACACAACCCCATCTTTGACCATAATTCACTGCTCAGGGTCACGAAAAGTCAAAGAAAATAGGTCTATGTATTCTCCTTTCCATATTATCTCTTTGATAGAGAGGGGAAGGTGAGATCCTAAGGGCGTTGACATCCCCACATAGGGGTTGCACTCAATTGTCTGATTGACTCCAGCCAAACCTAAGGCTCCCACTGTGACCACCAGCCTTGCATCACTTTCCTTGGTAACCGTAAGCTGCTCAGCTTGCACCCTTGAGTCAGGCACCTTGGGTACTGATAAAATCAAAGGTGCAGTTACAGAAACATTTACAGAACTTGTCCCACCAGCATTGTGCCCAACCAGGCCACCAGATGACCACACCGAGGTGGGCCAAGAATTTGTAGCATTCAAAGACAGGACAAACCTGTAGTAGCCAATTACTGAGCAGCCTCTCCCAATGTTTGTGATGTTCCCACCGAGTGTGCCACAGCCACTGCTCGGGTGCCAGTCTGCAGAATAGAAGAAACACTTTCCCCATCCCTGTTAGCAATTTCCACAGTTTCAGGTGCCACCACACTATCCTGACCCAAAACCACAGCCCTCTGCACCAAACTATACAAGTCTGCCAGAGTAGGCTGCTCAAGCACAGGGACAGATGTACCCTGTTGCGTCACTCCTGGAACTCTCTTTAACAGTTCCATAACATCTGTTATGCTTGTCTGACCAACCTTCATAGCAGATGATACCGGGGGACTACGTGCCACATCCTCAAAAGACATGCCAGAGGAAGTACTTGGTTGTACCAGTGTAGCCTGCTGCCCAGAAACTTGGTCCCGACTCAACATTGTACTTGATTGGGACCCTGTATTATAACCTTGAACCCTAGTTTGTGCTAGCTGTTCACAAGCAGCAACATAAGCCTGCATAGTTCTAATTGTGTCAACTGAGCTGCAATTTCATCATCTCTATTTTGAGGATCATTTGGCCTCTTCAGTGCCGACCGCCCAGAATTGCACCCAGCCGAAGCTGCACGCCGCTTAGACTGTGGCTTACTGCGCAGCACGACTCAGCTATAATTAACTGAGAGACTGTAATATTATTGTTTTAATATCTTAATATGATAATAATTTTAATGTGCACTCTATTTCATCTCTCTCTCTCTCTCTCTCTCTCTATAACTGCCAGAGGTCAGTTTCAGGTCAGTTTTGGCCAGGACAGGGAAGGAG
>JAIPUX010001232.1:120223844-120237237 GCA_020142125.1 Phrynosoma platyrhinos
ATATATATATATATATATATATATATATGTATGCATTTACGTATATGTAAATCTATATAAATTATTATTATTATTATTATTATTATTATTATTATTATTATTATTATTCTGTAATTCAAATGGGCAGAGTGTAAACATATGTAATGAACACATGTCCCCCAATCAGCAGCCTGACCCAAAATAGGAACCAGATAAATGGCCAAAGGCCTACCACTTCCCTTTGTGGGACACAGGAACCCAACCAGAACACACTGGCTAGTATAGGACCACCAGATAGAAACTCAACAAAAAGGGGCCTACCACTTGCTTTTTTGGACACCAAAAGGCCCAAAACTTCCCTTTTTGGGACAGAGAAGCCAAGCCAGCAACCCTTGGCAAGTGTATCAACTGTGGTGTGTGTGTGGTTTTTTGTTGTTTTTGTAAAATATGATTATTATTATTTATATTGTTATAGTTTATGGGATACCAGGCAGATTGCAGCTAATCCTACCCAGGCCACCTGCTTATACTATGCAGGCAGCTTTATTTATTTATTTATTTATTTATTTATTTATTTATTTATTCTTTTTTTTTTTTTTTTTTTTTTTTTTGGTAACAATTCTATGGGCTCACTGCATCACTCAAGGCCCTTAAACCACAGCCTTTCTTGCCTTCAGATTGGCAGCCTCTCCCAGCCGGGAGAATGATTGGGGCCCTCCAACCCCTCCAGCCACAGCAGCTGCCCAGAGCCCCATGACCCAGGTCACCTACCTCCAAGACCGATGGGTCTCTCCCAGCCAGGAGAACGATCTGGGCCGTCCAACCCCCCAAGCCGCAGCAGGCAACCAGAGCCTGTCACCTGGGCTGCTCCCTTTAAGGCAGCACCGGCATCTGCCACCGCCGCCGCTGCCACCACAAGCTGACAGGCCTCCTCCATGGCCAATCCTTCAGCGATCTGAGCCTCAGGCTCCCATTCGCCAACTAGGCCGCTGGAAGGCAAAGACAGACAAGCTCCTTGCTTGTCTGCTATTCTGAAATGACTGGAACCCGAGGCAGCCATGGGGCTTTTTAGCCCTCAATTCACGTTGGTAATCTTGCAATAAGCGAGATTACCATCAAGAAGGGATCCTAGAGGATCCCTATCCCAATTGGCTGAACGGTGGATGAAGGGGCTGTACTTCCTCCCTGCCCAGCCAATCATGTGTCCGGCATCATTTGACTTGGCCAGCGCAATGGCGAACCCCTCCCAATGCGTCGGGGGGTGTCTTTCTGTATATAAGTAGAAGCACCTAAATACTTCCCACCTAAATATTTCTGCTTAAATTGTATATTTTTAATCATAGTTCTGTGGTAGTTGCTAAGAAGGTGACAAAAGCCATGAAGTGAAAATAAAATAATGAATATTGTGCCTCCAGGTAACTTGCACTGCCCAGTTAACCTTCTTAGTAGAAGATTGCCTTGCTATTAAATTAAGTAATTTGAGGGCAAGGGTTGCTGATGAATGGATAAAATGAGGTTTACACCATCTCATGCCTGTCACATCTAAGAGGGCAGGAAAGGAAAGGAAATATGCACGAGATAAAGAATTCTATAACAAAAGTCATTTAAGAGAATTTACCATTTTATTTTAATTTTTTTTTTCAAAGAAGGGGAACATGAGCCAGTGACAGAAAGTCTACTCTTTTCTCCTAGAGACTTTATTGTGCTAACTTTCCTGTACTTATTACCAAGCCTACAATCCCATTAATGTAAGAGAATCCAATAGTTCTGAGTGGAGACAGTTATGTTGTGGACATTAGGACATGCACTAGCCGATGGGGTGAATGGCATTTTTTTTTTTTTGTAGGTCAGATGTCATCCCTTTTACCCAGGTTCATTTCAAATTTATCTAAAATCATTAGCATCATGACAAGTACAAACTATTTAAATCTCAAAGGTAAAATAAATAAATCAATCATCAGTGTGTTTCATGCTTATCCTGTTTACATATTTTATTTTGTTTGTTTTGTGCAAGGTAATTAAAATGAATTTTAAATTTAATCTTGACAAAATTAAAATTCTGCATTTTGATGGGGAGAGAGATCAATTTCTTTGTGAAGCAGAAATTTCATTTCTCACTAAAATGAATATTGAGGAACACTCAAAGAAACAGAGTCTTGGGTTTACTCATCTGTATTAAATCTGACGGCATTAATACTTGTGATTTTAATGGTGTGGGTATGGCTGGCAAAAATCAATTCATTATCAACATTGTTCAATAAAAACAAGAGATGGAAAAGAATATAAAGGTGATGCTGGTGATAAAAATAAATGAAGTAAGGCCCCAACAATGTTGTCTATTTCAGGATCAACTTTGCAAGCCAATCATTATTTGTCATTCTTCATTAAAATTTCACCCATTTTGTAGGTCTGCTGAAATTGGTGTTTGTTCAATCACTATGAGCACTGAAATCCAACACTGCAATGCATATCCACAGCAGAGCTAGTCTGGACCCATAGCCTCCTAAAATTGCCAAGGTTGAATCACTACTTCCAATGGTACTAATCAATTTCTCATCCTTGTTCAACTGTACATCTACAAAAGAACAGCAAATGCAGGAACAATGTTAACCAAGAAACAGGAATGCTTGGGCAGTCTTAAATTGGTAGTTTGTTTTACTGTTGCTTTTATTAGTCATTAGAATGTACTGCCCCTTTAAGAGAAGCTGATTATTGGACTTTTTGGAATTCTTGGCAATAATCATATCCCTGAGTGGTTGTGATTTTGGTTTCACAATAACAATGGTAGCACTAATACATCTTTGCTAAGGTGCTGTAGTAACTTGCACTCAATAAAATATGTCTGAATTTGTTTAAACCTTCCAAGATGGGAGTGTAATAATAATATAAAGATCATATGAAGCGGTAGAGGAATATTGTTACAATGATATATTTGAAGTATGGGGTATGCAGGGAAAAATAGTAATTAGCACAATGGTGGATCATTACATGATTCTTCCTGGGCCAGTACCTAGTATTGTCAATATATGTCCACCATAGTCTTAACTAGGTAACATTCCCATTTTAAACAATTCCCATTATGATCAAAGATATGAGTAATTTTATTTTTATTTATTTATTTATGTATTTTGTTTTAGTTCATGTTAGCTAACAATTTCCCAACATGTACAAATTGTGAAGCATCAAAATTATTTTTTAAAAATTATTTTTTAAATATATTTGGCCAAAAACAAAATATACATAATCGTAAGAGTGCTTTAATTACCCATGTAGGGCACTTAAATGGAGACTCAGGCCTGAACAAAATGGGTCAAATAAAGTGCTATCTGGGAATTTTGGGAGCATGGCATTCAAATGATTCACACCCCCAAAGTGGCTGGCTACCATGGTCCAAAGCTGCCCAGAAAAGGAGCTGCAAAAAGGTGCTCCAGTGTGATCATGGCCAGAGTCACTGCAGATCACTCAGTTTGGCCTGTCTGTTTTGTCCCTTGGTTAGCAAACTCATTGATTTGCTAGTTCCACTGTAATTCAAATTAGCAAGTGGATTTAGATTTCAATCCCTTTGTATTCTAACCAAGTTAATATGGAATTAGGGCTGCCACCTATTTCAGCTTCTTGTCTTATCTCTACACTGTATTCCTGCAGAGAAGTGCTCTTTTATTTCTCAGGTCTGTGATTTTTCAATTTCTTATTTTATGTTAGTGCTTATGCAGCATTGTGCCAATGAAAATAGTGCCCAAATCTTGAGAAGGAATGTAAAATACACAAATTTTATGATCCTTAATAAGAACAAGTATCTCAAAAGACTTTGAAGATATCAGCTACTCTAGGGAGTCACCAATATGTTTCTCAGCAGTAGAAGCAGCAATAATAATAAAAAGTTTATGTGCAAAAAAATTGTAAACCTTTTTCTATGGTGAAACATATCTTGACCAAAATGAAATTTTTGTGATAAATTCTTTGAAGTACATACTATATAAATAAATGATAGAGTTACATTTTGCACAAAGCCCAATGCTTTTGTATTCAAAATATTTTATGACATTTCTTCCAAAATCAAGAAACATGAAAAAGAAATATGAAATAAACAACATATTTTATAATCTTGTCTAGTGATGGGAAAACTTTTCATATTTTCTTGTTGTTCCATGTGCAAAAATGAAGTGAAGACACATAATCCAGAGATTGTGAACTAGGATATTAGCCCACTGTCAATTTTCAATCAACCATGGTTTTGTGTTGCACAGTGAATTGGGACAGTAAAAAGTAAGGAAGAAAGCAGAAGTGTGAGAGTTTATTAAATACAACTTTCCATGTTTAGTCATATAACAGAGGTAGATGGTTTTGTACTAAAAAGAACACATGGGAAATGAAATGAAATCTGCCCCCTTCCCACTTTACTTTGCTGCTATGCATCACTGCTTTAAGTCATTTTCTTCCTGCTAGCTCACTGCTGGTATCAGAACCAGGCTTGGATAAAACAGCTTAAAGCAGTGGAGTGCAGCAAGGTAAGGTAGAGGAGATGATGGGTTTTGTTCCCTTTAGAATGAAAAGTTAACCCCCTCCACCTCTGATTACTGGCAAAAAGGGACTGTGCATTTAATAAACATATGTACATCAGGTTGGTTCAAAATGGAACTCACCAGTTGTGATTGGTGGTGTTTTGCCAGCTTAATGATAGTATTGTGTAATAATACCCACTAACACAGATCTTTGCAGAAGACAAGATTTGAATGGGAATGTGGACTGAAATATATTATCCAGAAATGTCTATTTCGGAATGGGACCATTGTTTTTGACTGGAGAAATATAACTCTATTGATTTAGGACATCTAACAGCACATCACACCTAAAGTTGATAATCAAAGGTAACTGTATTGAGACTCATTCTGTTTTAAGGAGTGAAAAGAACCTGAATTATCTCAGTAACATTTTTCTCAACTAGGACAGCATTAGTAAAGAATTGCTCTAAAGGCAAAGGATAAAATAAAGACATAAATCTGAATCCTGCTGAAATTAATCTTACCATCATCAATATATTCAAATATGTTATTACTAAAATCAACTTTTACAGAGCAATCTCTCCTTAATTTGCATTTAGAACACCTACACCACATTGTATGGCCTGCAAAACTGTGTATATGGGCTTTGTTCCTTAGGAAATGCATGGGAAACTTTATGGATATGTCCACCACAGGCTGTATCTGTGAATGAAGATCTCAATATGAGCATTTTCCCCCCTGCAAATGCAGCATGGACGAGTCATTGATAAACTATTTTTTCTTGCTTTGCCTATTTTTGATACCATGGTGTCACAAGTGTCTTTCCGTCAATGCCTCAACACTGCCTTTTTACCTCAACATCCAAAGACTCCTCATGAATGACACTTGCCCAACATCCACCCTTAATGCACTTTGCCCCAGTGACCTCCACTGCCAAGAATGTGGACAATCAGCATCTCAGAATCCATCAATAACTTTTCTCCATTCCATCCATCTACAAACACAACACTATGGACCTTATCCCACGCTGCTCTCAAAAGTGGCAAGAAAGTGATATGAGCATCATTGCAGTACTATAGCGCTAGTATAATATGGCGCTAGCACTATAATAGCGCTATGGATAAGGTAGCGCTATTGCAATGCCCGATGAAACCAGGCATTCAAAAGAACCCGAATGATGCTGCATTCCGAGCGGTTTCTTGTTGGATTCTGAGCGACGTCGTGGGATCACCCGGAAAACTATAGCGCTATAGCGCCTGATTCTTAGCGGATTCTGAGCGACGTCGTGGGATCACCCGGAAAACTATAGCGCTATAGCGCCTGATTCTTAGCGGATTCCGAGCGACGTCGTGGGATCACCCGGAAAACTATAGCGCTATAGCGCCTGATTCCATGTGGATTCTTGCTGCTTTTGGTCCCGTGGCATAAGGTCCTATGTAAGGACATCTGTGATTATTATAATGTCATGTGGATTAATCATTCTCAATGTTCATGATTGTTTGTTATTGATCAATTTTTCATTTCATCCTTTCTTTAAGAAAGTCAAAGCAGCATACATGAGACTAATCCTATTTTATCTGCAGAATAATCCAGTAAAACAAAGCCAATTGAAAATAAGTATGCTTGAGGAATTTAGCATTTGTTCAAGATTAACAAAGAGTTGGCCTTTTATATTTAGGCATTCTTATTGAATTGGAGAGCCAGTGTGGTATAGTGGTTTGAGCATTGGACTATGACTCTGGCAATGAGGATTCAGTTACCTTCTCAAACATACAAATCTTCTGGGTGACCTTGAGAAAGTGACACTCTCTCAGCTTCAGAGGATGCCAATGGCAAACCTCCTCTAAAGCAATTCACCAAGAAAACCCTATGATAGCTTCACTTTAGAGTCACCATAAGTCAAAAATGACTTGGAGGCTCACAACAAATAAATTGAATACAAGTCAACAAGGACAAATTAATTTCATCCTAGGGTATTAAGAGCACTGGTTGAGGGATCTAAAATTATCTCCTTTCTTAGAGAAATTTCAAAGAAGAAATAAGATGCTACAGGACTACAGGCAGATAAATGTCCCATTTAAAAAAAAAGTGTGTGTGAGAGGGATAAAGGCAGAAACAACAAGAAACTACAACCAAGTCAGTCTGATATCAGGGAAGATATCACAAGAAGATGAGGCAGTCATTTTATGAGCATCTTGACAACAATATAGTGAGTAGTAGAAGCCAGCATGGATTTCTCAATATTAAATCTGTCCAGATTAATCTCACTTTTCTTTCCCTCTCTTTTTAAAACTAAGGGAGGTTGCAGACTGCCAGAAATAGTGCAAATTGAGTCCACTTTTAGGGTTAGGGTTAGTGCTAGGGAATCATAGGAATTGTTTTTTTTCTGAGACATTGAATCTTCTCTGTCAGAGAGCTCTGGTGCCACAATAAAGGACAGTTTCCATGATTCCCTAACCCTAACCCTAACCCTAAATGTGGACTCAATTTGCACTATTTCTAGCAGTCTGCAACCCTCCTAAGTTAGTTTAGTAGAGTAGGAGGCTTGACAGATGGTCCCAAAGGAGAAGCTTCCCACACCCCTTTCAGCACTGGATTGGGACAGCGGCAATCACATGCCACAGCCCCAATCCAGCACTTTGCTGGCTCTAAAAGAAGTGGCAAAATGCCACTCCTTTTTAAAATGGCAAAAGGGCCACATTTCGGCACTCCTTTTGTATTTGTCGTGTGATTGCCAAGCCAAATGAGCACTATAACACCACCTGCCATGTGGTGTGGTTGGGCGGCGTAACGCTGCTTTGGAAGTGAAGTCAGGATGGGTGGTGTGTGGACGCCATGCCTCCACTCCACCCCGACACTGGCTTTTTCGGCTGGTCTGTAGGGGCCCTAGATCATCAAACCAATACATGTATATATGGGGAACTGTAATTAGCTCAAATGTTATTGGTTGTGTTAATTAGGAATCTTTGCCTCTGTATATCAGGTTAGAAGGTATAAAGAAATTCAGAGGCAACTTTAAGTTACAAGTTTTATTTAAAAGAGAAAAATCCACACTCACACACACACACACCCCTCCACTAGAAATAGGGAACAAAGAGTTAAGTTGGACTAGAAAAGGCTTTAGAAGATGAACATACAACCTGAATGTTTGTAGTTCCTTCTGCTACTTCTGATGTTAAGATGGACAATAGAGACTCATTGTTCTCTGGGCAGAGAAGCAAAGAGGGACAAATCTGATAGCACTTCTGCCTGAATATGAAGTAAGCCAATGGACAAAGAAAAACATGGAGTTCAAATAGGGACTCTGTGACAAAAGGAATCAGAGTTTGCATGGGCCAGATCAAATGATGTCTTTGATATTTCTCTATATTCTTTGAAGTTCAAAGGCCAGGAAGGGGTGTACATTAGGCATGTTTCTGAGACAAGATGGAAAAATGGAGACACCATTTCCTTTTGTTTTATTAACACCTCCTCTTTATGTGTGGGGTCATCTCTTGGTGGCAACTTCAAGAATGCTGTGTACATGACTCGCCCATCTTAAGAAAATGAAAGCCTTGGGTCATACAGGGGGAGACCCCCTTATCACTCAATATCAAGAGGGGTATCAAAAGGGGTGTAACAGGAGTGCATGAGTGGGAACTACAAGAAATTACAAGCAAGTCAGTCTGATATCAGGGAAAATATCACAAGATGAAATGTTGAGGCAGTCATTCTGTGGGTATCTTGACAACAATATAATGAGTAGTAAAAGCCAGCAAGGATTTGTATAGATTAAATCTATCCAGATTAATCTGACTCTTCTCTCCCTCTCTTTTTAGAAATGAATTATGAGTTCAGTAGATTGTAGGGATGCTCTGATTATAGTTTATCTCAATTTTGGCAACACATCTCACAAAATCCCCCATAATATTTTGATCAGTATATAGCAAAAATGCAGCAAGAGATAACAGCAGCAGATGAATTTACAGCAAGCTAGAAAACTCACCAGTTACTCACTAATGGATCCTTACTGAACTGAAGGAAGATTTCAAATAAAATGTCATGGGGCCCTGTAGTCTAAAATATTTTTAGTAGCCATTTATTTAAAAGGATGGAAAGGCTCCTTATCAAACTTGTTAATGATACAAAACTGGGAGTCTAAGAACTGTGAAACTGAGTTGAAACTAACAAAATTATATGCTCTGACAACTAAGCAGATAAACTTCTGGTAGCATTGGCTTTCCCACTACTTACCTGGAAGGATGAACCCATCTTATTCTTCATTTATAAATACACAATAGAAATGAGCCTAGAAAATCCTTCCTGTGAATATTCAAGGTGCTTAAAGCTTGACCAACAAGCAAATTAACCTAAAATGAATGGATTTAAACCAGATTAACCTGGATTCCAAATAGAAAATGTGCATTATTTATTTACTGTCCTTAAATACCCTACCTGTCAATACAAACAACCTCAAGGTGCTCTCAACAATCAATAAATCCATAAAATGCTGAGAAACAATAAAATTGCAAGGATAAAAGCAAAACACATCATATTGGGTTATATCCAATTTGGGTTATATGGGTTAAAAAACAGTGCACTCGTGTCTCCACCAGCACTAAAATATATCTCTTGTCAAAGAAAAAATAACTAATTCTCATTAACTGAAATGGTTTCAAAGTGCATCACTGTCATTCAAGTTCGCAATTCAACTTAAAGGGTTATAAGTACAATCCAGCTTTCCTTCACTGCCAACACAGAAAAGCTGGAATCAATAAGGTACAATATAATTAAATGTTTTGACATGTACTTAACTATTTTAAGTGCACAAGAAAACAATACCCTTGAAATCTTGAGATAAAGGTTATAGTCATTTTCTGCCATGCAACTGGCAGTTATAGAAAGACTTCTGGGCTTTCTGAATTAATTGTGCACTAGCAATGCTAGGGCTGCATAATTTTCAAAAGCCAAGAGGCGTAGCATTCATCAGCTTAACATATGGGCAGAAAAATTTATGAGTCAAAAGGCTGAGTAAATTCAGACAGACTGATGCAAATGAAGCACCATATGTAATGCACAAAACCAACAAATATATGTAGTCTTGTTTGAAAACACCACTGGTGACTTAGACCAGCTGTCCCAACCAGAAAGAAGATGAACACATTGCAGACACATTGCATCTTATAACTTCTTACATTATCTTCCAACCTACCAGCAGGCAACTATGGAATATATATACAAATGAACAAGTCATTGAAGACAAGCATTCTTATAAAGCAAGACATTGAATTTAATGGCTGATGAATAGTTACTCAATAATGAGTCCTAATGGGATATTATTATATTGTGAATGAACTAATTAGAGTAAAATCTCTAATGACTGTTTGGCAGAGAAAACATTTCAGAGGCGTAACATTGTGTCCTAATGTTACCAGCTAATCCTTTCATTGAAACTCCATGCACTGCAAGCCATTGTAACCCATACCTGTTTAAACTTTTGAAAGATCTGGAGGCAGGGAAAATACACTAATAATGGATTTTCCTGGGATCAGTATCTGAAGAACTGTGTTGATAAGGAAATAGAATTTAAGTCTGGATTTCTTGGTAGCAAACAGAAATGGCTGCTCAGACTTATGGAACTATATAGAAGTAAAACTCTCATGCCACATAATGTCAAATTTAATGAGCTTGATTTAGAAGTGGATTATGTTGCTGTTAAAGGGGGGAGGGGGGAATTGTGGGGGGGAGGGGGGAATTGTTCTTATATTGTATGTGATGGATTTTTATGATGTAAGCCGCCCCGATTGTACTCAGAGGGGCGGGGTATTAAATAAAAATTATTATTATTATTATTATTATTATTTTGAAGAGCTTCTAAAGAATTTTGATTCAGAGAAACAATTCCCTCTGCAACATGACTACTAGATTGAAAATATAAGTAGGAGTACAGTAATAACAAAGGAAAGGAGATAAGACTTAACAGGTGCTTAAATTATGGTCTATACAAATGTCTAAAGAGTTGTTCAAAAGTAGAACAAAGGGTTACTGATTGGCATTTAATGTGCTATTTATATCTATTTCAAAATTTCACAATTAAAGAAAAAACTGACATTCAACAAACAGTACAAATATTTTTATTAAATATCTTTCTGTAACATAGAATCTATAGCCAATGTGATGCAGTGCTTTCAGTACTGGACTACAGTTCTGGGGACCAAGGTTCAAATCCCCACTCAGCAATTGAAATCCACTGGATGATCATGGGCAAGTCACACAAGGAACCTCCCCTGAACAAATCTTGCCAAGAAAACCCTGTAATAGAGTTGCCATACATCAGAAACAAATGAAGTCAAACAACAATAACAGCAACAACAACACAAAGGCCCAAAATGTGTAGGCCAAATAAAGTGGCATCCAGTAACTTTGGGGGTCTGGTGTTTACATGACACATGACTAAATAGGAGTCAATTTGGATAAACTCCTGGCTGGCACAACTTGGGATTATGGTAGTAGCCTGCTTTGGGACCAGACCATGTAGTCACCATGGTCCTAGCCTATTTGCAGCCAGAACAGCCACTCTTTAATGGCCATCTGCTTCACCCTATAGTGCCCAGATTTCTTGGATTTTTATGCTTTAGAAATTGTAGATCATTTTACTACTTATGTACAACAGTTACTTTTGATAGATCTCTTTTCCTTTCAGTTGGGTCTTCAAATTTTTCTACTGAAGAATTTGTAACAAGACTGATAACCTTTGGATTGTTTACTAGATAACTTACCATGGGGGGAAGCAGACGGGTGGCCATGGGCCGCCCCAGGAAGCTGCGTTACGGGGCCGAGGTATCCCCACACCTCAGCCCCGTGGCACAGCTTCGCTGCCACTAAAAGGAGTGCTAAATTGGTGCTCCTTTCACAAGTCACTGAAGGTGCACCGCAAAAGGCTGTGGCACACCTTCGGTGACTCTTCCGCCGCAGCCCTTGCGAATGCTGCGGCGGAGGTCCTCCTCGGAGCGCCGGCTGTGTGGAGGACCGGCTGCTCTGAGGACAACCTGGGGAAGGGGTTGGGGCGCCAAGCATGTGGCTGCCCCTCCCCTTCCCTGCCCCCCAAATGGCTCAATTAGCCGTCTGCTCCCCCCCCCCCATGTTTCCTGAAAATAAGACATTGTTTTATATTTATTTGGCCTCAGGAAGATGCACTATAGCTTATTTTAAGGGGATGTCTTATATGTCCTGACTCTGCCCTGACGCCATGCGCCTGTCCACATGCCATGCAGCATCAGAGTATCCTCTTACCACAGTGTGTATACATGCTGCACCAAAAGGGTGAAAAAGAGCCATGGTGGCAGCTCAAAGGCTGGCTCTTTGCCGCCACTAAAAGAGCGGCTTAAATGGGGTGGTAAAGACGAGGATCGTTACTGCGACCCTTTGAGCTGCTCTTGCAGCTCAAAGGCCAGCTCTTTGCTGCCCCTGAAAGGAGCAGCCCTTCAAAATGCCCCTTTTGGGGGGAGCAAAGATGAGGATTGTGGCTGCAACCCTTTGAGCCACAGCTGCGGCTCTTTTCTGGGCTGCCCCTGTGGGCAGCGGATCCACTGCTCCCAGGGCAGCCCAGAAAAGATCCACAGCTGCAGCTCAAAGTTCGGCTCTTTGCCGGCCCTGAAAGAGGGGCTCAAATGGCCACTCCTTTTGGGGGGTGGCAAAGACAAGGATCGTGGCCACAAGCCTTTGAGCTACAGCTACAGCTCTTTTCTGGGCTGCCCCTGGAAGTGGGGGATCCGCTGCTTCCAGGGGCAGCCCAGAAAAAAGCTGTGGCTGTGGCTCAAAGGTTGTCTCTTTGCTGCAGCAAAGAGGAAGATCAGGGCTGCGGCCCTTTGAGCCCCGATCCGCCACTCCCAGAGGTGGCCCAGAAAAGCTGCCCTGTCTACATCGGCCCTATGTTTTATTTTTGGGGTATGGCTTATATTGCACAAATGCTTAGAAATCCTGCTACGGCTTATTTTATGGGTATGTCTTATTTTCGGGAAAACACTGTAGGCTACACACTTACATGAGAGTAAAACTAAATGAAACTTACCTCTTACCTCAGGGGCTTTGTCTGCACTGGCCAGGATACTCCTGCAGCAGCTCTGTTCTCCCTGTTATACTGGCCTCTGTTCCTACTCCACAATGCCTGTCTGCACAGCTGCTTGGCCACCTTGCTGGCTGCCCAACATGTCCCGCTGCTGCAGGTTACTTGCTGAGGTCAGAATGAGGGGCCCAACAATGGTTACATGCTGGGTCCTTCATTCTGAACTCATAAACAAATGGCCTATGGCAGCAACAGATGTACCTGGTGGCCCAGTGGGATGCCCATGCAGTGGTGCAGAAATGGAAGGCTCTGAATATTCCTGAAAGATCCAGAACAACAGGTAAGTTTTAACCTTACTATGCCCCTGTTCTGGTGCAGGACAAATGGGACATTGTCTGGACTGCTTTCACCAGAAACAGACTTGTTAATGTTTCTAAAACAACAGTTGCACAGCTTTCTCTTCATATCACTTGAAAAGGCAGTAAAGTTATATATGCAATACATGAAGTATCAAATATTTTTGGAATGCCCTTGCTATCAGAATTCCTGTGTCTGGTTACATTTCTATTAAGAAATGGTTCTCTTGCATATTTGAAATATAGGATGCTTCTCTGGCTTCCACAACTTAAGCCATTTTGAAATCTAAATTAACCTTTACAATAAATTTACAATAGGCAAATACTGATAGAGCTGATGACTCAATGTCATCCAAACCTATATATAGCTAGACACAAATGTTTGAGGTCATCAGTGTGGGTAATATAGAGTTATTAAATAATGTTTCCTTGATTTAACACAACTATTTTTTTTTTCTATAGAATCATAGAATCATAGAATCATAGAGTTGGAAAAGACCACAAGAGCCATC
>JAIPUX010001232.1:120279316-120299253 GCA_020142125.1 Phrynosoma platyrhinos
CTTGTGGTCTCTTCCAACTCTATGATTCTATGATTCTATGAAAAGATACTTTGGGTCCAAGTGGGCCCCAAAACTTTACCCAAACCACAACCTGGAGCCTCATGTCACTCTGCTAGACAACCAGGGGAAAGAAGACCCTAGACTAGGTTTTTCAGCACCATTCCCTCTAAAATGTATCCAGACAAAAGGCTAGAAGCCTGAAAGGCAAAGGCTCAAGCACTAATTGTGAGAATATGGATGAGTTATACAGTCAAAGGTGAAATGTAGAGATGTGTGTGTGGAATTTTCCTCATGAGAACAACATCTAGAGAAACAAAGTGAATCTAACACCAGATGGCCAAGAAGTCATAAACATGAACTTTCCCAAAGGTACAAAACAAAGCAAAGCAAAGCAACTTCATTTATATACCGCTTCATATCGCACCATGGGATGTCTAAGCGGTTTACAACTGTAAGCTCATTGCCCCCAACAGTTGGGTACTCATTTTAGCAACCTCAGAAGGATACTGGCCTGCGACTAGCCTGAGCCTTGGCTAGTACTGAACTCGCAACCTTGTGGTTTATGAGTGAGTGGCTGCAGTACAGGCATTTAACCACTGCGCCACCATGGCTCATCATGGACACAGATTTAGTTATGAGAAAAGCCTTGATAACAATACATAAACATTTTTAGGTCTTGAGAAAATAGTCACGTGGTGGGTGATGGACAGCAAGAGGCTGGTTTAATATACATCATATACACATTAGCCAACCAACATAAGGTTAACACCCAAAAGGTGGAGTATGGGAAGGGCCTAGAGAATACTGTGTTTAAGAATTTTTATAATTCAAGATGTGCATGCATGCATGTGCTGGCTCTGGTTCTTAACCATGGAGCTTGGTGTTAGCTCGTAGTTTTTGAGTATGTTTATACTGTTTTTTATAATGTAACTCCTAGATCTGGAAACATGGATCTGTAACTTTTTTTTAACTTTCAACAACAACAAGTTGGGATCCTATGCTTTTGGGATTGTTAAAGATGTAGTCTCTCATGGCTGAACTGGACAAGTTCCTTACAATGGATTTTACTTAGTTATCCTATTTTTCTTTTATATGCATTAATAAACTATGCTTTTGGACTTTACAATGTGTCTTCTTGACTGAGGAAGACAGGACACTGAAGAAGGGAAGCTGAGCCAGTTGATGGTAAGAGTTACAAAGTGGCTGTGGAGCACAGCAGCCAGCTTGTCCTGGAGATTCTGCTGGGTGTCAAAGGGCATCACTGCAACACCCATCATCCACACACTGACACTGGTAGCCTTAAAGAAAAAATGCTGAGGGGGGGGGAAGCAAACAGAGGGAAAAGCCCTCCAAATTGAAAAGAAGGTGTTGGTTGTAAATCAAGCCAAAGAACCCCAAAACCAGGGAAAGAAATCCCCAAGCCAGATTCCACAACACCAAGCAACCAGAAACTATTTTTTTTATTTCAAAAGAAAATACTGAAAACCCAAAAGGCAGGCCTAAACAAAACAGAAAAAAAGGCCAAGCCCAAATAAAATAGCCATGCCTGGCAAAAAACAACAACAAACAAACAAACAGTAAACACAGTTGAAAGGATACCTAAGACTGTACAGGGCCAGGCAAAACCATACTTGAAAGTGGGTGAGCTGGGGGGGAAAATCCTCCCCTGAAAAACAGGTAATTTAAATAAAAGGGAACTGACAAAAACAGCAGTGAGGAAAAACCCCAAACTGCAAAGACAGAATAGACAGCACAGTTTAAACAACTATGGGCCTTTACAGACTGCCAGAAATAGTGCAAAAACTTAGTGAAGGAAGTTCATTATGGCTCAGCTGATCTGCTTCTGTCTCCATCAATCAGCTGAGCCATAATGAAGTCTCCTCTTGCCATAGTGTAACTGCCATGGCTCAATTAAAATTGTCCCCCTGTTCCTGGGAGGCCAGCAAACTGCATCATTCCCCAACATCTCTATCGTGGGGGTGATGCAGATTCTATCCCTAGTATGGTGGCTTGAATGGTTTCATGCAGAAGACGAGATGGGCAACTCTGCTTCAAACACTCTAGCTGCATATATCTAAATCTGGATCTATGTCAGCATTCTTCTGGAAACAGGAGGCAAATATATATCTGATCAGGACATGTATCTAAATAGTTGGCTTGCTATTTCTCCTAACTTTTCCATTAGGATAGTAGTTGCTATCTTTTTTGTTGCTATGTTAGGAAGGATATAATTAGGGGAAATTATAATTAGCTCAAATATGCAAGAGTGGGGTCCTAACAAAGCCCTGCGGGACCAGGTACTGTATACCAGACGACTAAGGGATCCCACAATGGATGACACTGAGGTAAGCTTCTCTAATTAAAGTCTAAATATTTATTAAAAGGAAAAACTTGCACACACACAATATCACTCACACACACACACTGCACACTTAGGAATGAAGGAGTGAAAGTGGAAATAGCTTGATATGGGCCAGACTGAGGGAGTTACTCACTTCTGAAGGCTTCTCTGGGATCCACTATGAATGTTGGGAGTAATGATTATGATGATGCATGGCCACTGAAACAGGGGAAGGGATGGCCAAGGGAGCTATAATCAGAGCACAGACTGATGTGGAGCCAAGCTTCACTCCAAAGATAACACATGGAGCCTAAAAATCTCAGGATAAGGAAATTTCTACCTTCTGGCTATTGACTAAAAGGTTTGGCTGAAGCCTGGACAAAGACGTTAATAGTCTTAGCTTTGTTAAACCTAGGTGTGAGAATAGTCTAAACAATGCATTTGGTTTCGAGACTCTCAAGGAAGGGAGGCTAGAGAAAAGGGTGCAGTCAAATCTGATCACTGCCCCATTAAGTGTGAGACTGAAGACAAATAAGCACTATTATGTGTCTTTTCCAGTATAATGGTTTTTCCCTTTTGACAACTCCTGTCTGGTAGGGAATTTTCCCACTGTCCTGGGCAGATCTCTCAGTGCCTACATGCCTGCTATCTAGGGGATTATGGCTGACATCCCACAGAGGTCAGTCTGGGGTCATAGAGGGAACTCCACATGTGTCTAAAATTTTATGAAAAATCACATATGCTAACAGCTGTTATTAAAAACTTATTTAAAATAGTTCCATTTTGATGATGTATATAGAAAGCTGACCTACAGGAAACATCCTATCTATTATCTTTCCCAAGAATCCACTGTGCCTTGTAAATAAAATCAACTGATAGCACAACATAAAAAAACATAGTAAACTCTTTGTTTCTTCTGAGATCCTTAAAAGCTTATGAATTTTCCTGAACAAGAGCAATGACAAAAATAATATGATTTTCCATTTTATTTTATTGTGAAAAATTATTGTCTAGCCAAATGGGTATGTTTGTATATAGTGCACAGCTGACATGTGCTAAAGGGAGGTAGATATGTCATTTAACAAAGGTCATTCTCCAGAGGAAATTATTTTTCCTCTGTTATCTTGAATGCTATTGTTTCATTTTTAAACTTTCTGAAGACATTCAGATTTCAGTTTAATCACAACAGTGCATTCCATTAACTATTTTTTTTCTAAAAGATAAAGAATGACCTTTCATTAGGCAGAAATTTTAAAGGAGCTGTCAGCTTTGTGTACTTATTTTTAGTTATATCTAAACTGTAGCTCTGTGAATTCAAGAAGACCTGAATAGATTAGAAAGCTGGGCCAAATGAATTTCAACAGGGAGAAATGTAAGGTACTGCAATTAGGCAGAAAAAATGAAATGGATAGATATAGGATGGGGGATATTTGGCTTAACAAGATTACATATGAATGGAATCTAGGAGTCCTAGTAGACCACAAGTTTAATATGAGTCAACAGTGTGATGTGACAGCTAAAAAGGACAATGTGATTTTAGGCTGCATCAATATAGGTATAGTGTCTAGATCGAGGGAAGTAATAGCACCACTGAACATCCTGACAGTAAGAGCTGTTTGACAGTAGAACACACTGTCTTGGAGAATGGTGGAGTTTCCTTCTTTGGAGGTTTTTAAAAAGAAGCTGTCAGTGGTGCTTTGTGTATTCCTTCATGGCAGGGGGTTGGACTTAATGGTCCTTGTGGTCTTTTCCAACTCTATTGGGTTGTCAAGCTGTTTACATGATGTACAAGGCAAAAGTAAGTGGAAATGAAATGAATCCACATACTGGCATGAAAAACCACAGCAAAAAGAAGCTCTGTTACTCTGACTTAATGCAAAAAAATGTGCATTATCGCACCTGCATATAAACAGCATGGAGCCAGTGTGGGACTGTGCGAAAGCAAAAATGTGAAGGTATGACAAACAGGTCAGGTTGTCAATGACATAATGTATGTAACTGCAACATACACAATCCCAACAGTCCAAGAGGGGGACATGAGGTGAAGGGGGTATGTGTTGGAGGGCATCCATGATAGTTATTTACCAATATTTCACTGGGCATATCGATGCACTATGCATGTGGTCTATCACACATGCAACTTTGTGGTCAGTTACACAGAGATCCAATGGGATGGCAGCTGGGCAGGAGGAGGGAGGTAATTGTATGTCACAGGTGGTGTGTTTGTCCAATGGTGTACACGCATGATGGGAAGTCAAGGAAAATTACCAAGTCATGATAAGTTGATGCCATGCGGTATTATCTGCCCATGGGTGTTAGGCCCAACTTGAGAGTGGACCATGCAAACAGAAGGGTTTTGACTCACTTTGAGAAAACCCAAGATCAAGCCACTTTTTCCTGTCAGTCTGCTCAGGCAGTGTCAGGCAGTTTTCCTGCTCAGTCTGCTCATATGATTCTATTATGTTGATTCCTCATTCCTTTGTGGGTGGCCTTGTTACATAAAGATCTTGAAGCCTAAATCCAATAAGTCATCCCAATTCCAGTATATCCATTGAATCAATGGGATTTATAGAACACTCAGGAATTATTTCAACAGGACTACTGTGGTTGGGATTAGAAAGTAGGTTGCACAAAAACACACATAATTTCCCAGTAGGAACAAGACTTTTGAAATTCTTTATGCCTTTGTATGTAAACAAAATAAGTTAAGATTTACATTTCTAGTCTAAGTGCATTCCTTGGCTTTACAGAAGAAAAGAAATATTGAATCATTTACTGTGTTTTTCTCTCTTTCTTTACTACCAGATGTGAAACAAAATTTAGTTGAAGTATCTGAATGCAAGCTAACTGAGCGCCATTGAAATCAGTATGAGGAAACTATCTTGGCTCTTAAATATGTTGTCTTCATTTGGTTGTGGACCAGGATGCCACTTTATATGGCCTTCAAAGATTCCCAGCAAAGTATTCCAGCTGTGTTGATGCTTGTCAATTAGCATAAAACCAACAGGCTTTTCCAGATTAGAGTACCATTTATTTCTCAGTGCTGATCTTTGTTATCCTCTTCAGACTAGGGGGGTAAAAACCGTCTTGCCATTCATTTTTTTTTCTTTCCCAAATGTCCTTCCCTTTACAGCAATTACAGTAGAAAAATGGGCATATGGCTCTGTCTTTTAACTGCTGCAACAAGCTGCTGTACCACCTGGCAAGAGACTAATGTGGAGGTGCAAACCTTGCTTTTCACCCCTGGAGGCTCAGCAAGTACTATAATAAAGCACCTTCTCAGTTCCTAAATCTTTCAAAGCTGAGGAAAAGAAACTCAAAACACTGCTGTTAAATATAGGCAGATATATTATATTGCCACAGTGGAAGACCTATGGATCTGGCACAGGGGGAATTACTTTTACTGAATTATTTTCACATGTTGTCTGCTTGCTCACACTGTTTGTAAGGGGGATGAACAATTCTAACTGGATTACACTACAAGGAACATAGATCATTTGGATCAAAGTGGGCACTGGACAAATATGGCCAACCAGAGGTACAACTCCCATCAGCTCTGGCCACATTGTTCATTGGCAAATGATTAAGGGAATCACATTTCAAAGACATCAGGAAAACCATAGCTGCCTATCTCTGATCTAGATCTGTTCTTGACAAAACTCACACAAAGGAAACAATAAAAAAAAATCACATAACAAAAAAAATTAACAATTTTTTAACATCCTTCCTTGTTCTTTATGTCTTGTTATCTCCTAAAATATAAATGTTTTCAGATATTTCTCTTCTATACCCCTCATCATATAGATATAAACCATTCAATTTCTCCTCTAGCATATATCCTATCTTAAACAATATATTCCTTCTTCATTAAAATAAACATTATACTATTTCTTTATCCTCTCACTTATTATCTACACCATCTATTTCAGACTCTATCTCACACCTTTCTAATTAACTACAAATATTAGACCATGTTCATTTAGTCAGTATTCCAATAAGGGGTTCCATATCTCCTCAAATTTATCTATATTATGATTTTTCAACAATACCGTAAGCTTATCCGATGCTATATACTCCTGTAGTTTATGATATCAGTCTTTTATAATTGGGATTTCTTTATTTTTCCATCTTGAAGCATATATTATTCTTGCTGCACTTATTAAATAAAACAAAAGCTTCCCATATTTATTTTCTAATTGCCATCCTCTATAATTCCCATTAAATACATTTTAGGGCTGATTGGAAAATCCATCTTTAAAATTTTTGTCAATTCGTTATGGATATATCCCCAAAATTCTTTTGCAGCTTTACAGTTCCACCAAATATGAATGAAAGTACCAACTTTTTTTTCTGCATTTCCAACACAAACTTGATTGATTTTCCCTCATTTTCGCCAATTTATAGGAGGTCAAATACCACCTGAATTGCATTTTTTAAAAAATTCTTTAATATCGTAATTCAATGTATATTTAATTCTTTTATTCCATCATTTCTCCTATTGATCGAGTTCAATTTTTTGACCTATATCTTGGGCCCATTTAATCATATTATTTTTAACTATCTCCTGCTCCATATCCACTTTTAACATCCTCTTATATAGTTTAGATATTTTATGATTCTCTTTTACTGAAATTATATTCTCAAACTCTTTATTCATTATTCCTATCCTTTTTGTTTTTTAAATCTATAATGAATCTTTCTCTCTGTTGTCAATACGTGAACCAGTTACATTTATACCCCTCTATGGTTCTCTTAATTTTATTTGAATATCCATTTCTCTACCTTGAGTAATATCATTGTAAGTTGCCCATTTATTTTTACTTATGTTGTCATTTTGAATGGCCTCATTAATAGATGTCCATAGAGGTATATTATCGTCCCATTTTAATTTAACTTTTTGCCAAATTCTTAGTAATGAGTGCCTCAAGTAATGATCCTTAAAATCTTTATGTACTATAGACTTATTATAGATCAGATATCCATGCCATCCATAAATATTGTCATGGCCTTCTAGTTTTAAATTTCTCTCATCTTCCAATTGAATCCAATTGATTAACCAATTCAACCCACATGCACAATAATAACTTTTAAAATCAGGTAACCCTACGTCTCCTCTACCTATCTCGTCTTGCATCATCTTCATTTTTACCCTAGGTTTTTTATGTCCCCATATGAATTTTGTTATGTCCTCATGCCATTTTTGAAATGGAGCATTGTTAACAATTATTGGGATATTTTGAATTAAAAAAAATCAATTTTGGAAAAACATTCATCTTCACAGTAGAGATTTTCCCTAACCAAGATAAATTTAACTTTTTCCACCTGTCAAAATCTAACCTTATTTCATTCCATACTTTTTCATAATTATATTTAAACATATCTGAGATTTTACTTGTAAAATTTATCCCCAAGTACCTAACCATTTTCTTCTCCTGAAATTTAGATTTCTCAGTAATTTCCTTTTTTTCTCCTTTAGTCAAATTCATTAACAACATTGCTGTTTTATCTTCATTTATTTTAAGACCAGGGGCTTTCTCAAATTGTTTAAAAATCTTTACTAAATAATCTATATATTCTATTGGATTCGATATTGATAACATTAAGTCATCCGCAATGTGAGAGCAATCTGGCTGCGACATCTGTCTCTCCATTGATTACCAGGGTTGATTTGGCTGATCTGGCTGGCTAGGTGGGTGTCCCCTTCCTCCCTCACCACTCCATGTGTGTCCCTCTCGAAGCTGTGTGCTTGGTGGAAGAGGATGACCATCCCAGATAGAAGGAGTGTACCATTCTTCAGTCAAGGGTATATGATAGCTGCGCTCCCCTGCTAGAACCTCAAAACAATCTCAAAATAAATATTTCTCAATCACTTCTCAGATCTAGCTAGTGAAAAAGGAATTAAGGAAGAGAATATGGACAACTATTTAAATAACCAAATGATTAAGGAAATTAACAAACATCAAAAAGAATTATTAAACAAGCTGATTACAACAGAAGAAATTCTGAGTAGCATAAAAAAAATCTAAATCAGGGAAAACCCCAGGAGCCAATAGTTTAGGAGCAGAATTTTATAAAACTTTCAAGGAACAATTAATTGGACCACTACAAAGAGTATTTAATGGAATATTAAAAGGGAAAATACCAGAATCATGGTCGTTTGCAAATGTCATCTTGATTCCCAAAGAAAACAAAGATGTATTACATGTGAAAAACTTTAGACCGATTGCCTTATTAAACAATGATTACAAAATTTTTGCAAACATAATGGCAGAAAGACTAAAAAAGTCTTATCAGATTGGATTAATGAAGATCAGACCGGCTTCTTACCAAAAAGACATATAAAAGATAATATTAGAATAGTGTTAAATTTGATTGAATATCATGGTATAAATATTGATAAAAAAAAATGTCATTAATCTTCTTAGACACTGAAAAGACTTTTGATAAGGTTAATTGGAATTTCATGATAAAAATTTGGATAAAATGAATTGGGAATTAACTATATAGTATGGATGAAAAAAACTACAATAATCAGACTGCGGCGTTGATAATTAATGGGGAACCAACAAAAAAATATAAAATTCAAAAGGGGGTAAGACAAGGATGTCCCCTGTCACCCTTGCTATTTATAGCAGTTTTAGAAATTTTAAATAATGCAGTTAGGAACAACTCTAAAATTGTGGGTGTTACGATAAAAAAAATCAGAGTTTAAAATAAGGGCATTTACAGATGACCTGTTAATATCATTAGCAAACCCAAGCAAGAATATAGAAGCCCTTATAGAAGCAATCCATAAATTCTGTCTAAACTCTGGGCTAGCCATAAATAGAAACAAGATGGCAATGCTAGTAATGAACCTTTCAAAAGAAGAAAAAATAATTAAAGAGAAATCAAATTTTTAAATAGTAAAAAAGACCAATTATTTAAGAATTCAAATAACAACAAAAAACTCAAATTTGTTTTAAAACAACTATGAAATAAAATGGAAAGAAATTTAAAAAGATCTTAAAAAATGGCAAGACTTAGACATATTATGGATGGGAAAAATATCATTGATTAAGATGACTATCTTACCTAAAATGATCTACCTTTTCCAAAACTTACCAATAATTACAAACAACAAACCCTTTACTACATGGCACAAAGACATTTCAAAATTCTCATGGTCAGGGAAAAAACCTAGTTCTGCTTAAAATTTTGCAGGACAAAATAGGCAAAGGAGGACTAGCCCTACCAAATTTTAAAATTTATTACTATGCTAGCTCATTGGATTGGTTTTGGATTAACCTGGAGTAGATTAACCTGGAAAATACAAGGCTACTAAATTTAGAAAGAGCCAATATCAGATATGGTTGGCATGGGTATTTATTTTATGATAAATTGAAGGTAGATAGGGGATTTAATGATAATTATATCCGTAGATCACTTTTACATATTTGGCTAAAAGTTAAACCATGATTATGCAAAGGATTCCTTAAATGGGCCTCAATAAACGAAGCCTTTTTCAATCAGACACAACTAAATGAAAAGAAATGGGTGACATACGAGGAATTGTTGATAGACAAAAGATAGAATTAAAAACATTAGATCAATTAAAAAAGAAAGAAAAAAGAATGGTTCACTTATTATCAATTAAGAGAAAGATTTAATATAGATAAAAAATTAAATATTATTCAAAAAGCTGATCCGAGTTTTGAAAAAATAATTAAATCTGAAGATAATCACAGAATTAGAAAGTTTTACAAACTATTATTGTCATTGAGCTAGAAGAAGAAGTGATCAAGGTGCAAATGATTAGATGGGCCCAAGATGTAGGACATACTATAAGCTTAGAACAGTGGGAGAAAACATGGGAAAAAAGATGGAAATACTCTTCAAGTTATTATTTGAAATAGAATGTCTAAAAAATGTTTTACAGGTAGCACCTTACCCTGTTTAAATTAGCTAAAATATATAAAAGCAAGAAAGGAAACTGTTGGAAATGTGGAAAAGATTTTGGCACATTCTATCATATGTGGTGGACTTGTGTACTGGCTAAAAAATTCTGGGAGGACATTCATAAAACAATAGAAAAGATTCTATATTTGAAAATGAAAAAAAGATTCGATGAGATATTTATTAAGTATTAATCAAGAAGATTATATTGAGAGAGAACACGGACCTCTTATTTTCTACTTGTCAACAGCTGCAAGAATTCTGTATGCCTCTAAATGGAAAGAAAAAAAGATACCAGGGATAAAAGAGTGGATATTAAAGATATATGATTTGATGGAAAATGATAAGCTAACCCAATTATTACAACAAAAGCCGATGAGAGATTTTGAAAATAGATGGAAACCTTTTATTGACTATATGAATCAGGACTGGGGAGAACACTGGACAGTTGGTTTAAAAAGCTGAAAATGCTAAATAGTTCCAGAGTAAATAAAAACGTTTAGCTACTTCTCCTGAATAAAAAGAGGGGAGCCTCTGGACAGAATATACGTTTATTTTTAGGTATATGTCATGAATAGTAGAATAGATTATATGTATGTACAAAATATTACCTATATTGACTAGAAGCATATATAAAACATTGCTTATCAATTTAATAATAGGATATATACTATAAATATACGGGAAGAATAATATAATTAATAACAATTATAGATCCGGAATTGGAGAAAGGGAAGTCAAATTGTATGTATATATGAAGTAGATGTTTTTAGTCGTGTTAGGTAATTATGTGGTTGTATTGTCTGTAAATGTTTTTTAATGTCTTATTCGTTTGTATGTATGTATGTTTGTTATTGCTCTTTTAATAAATAAAACTTTTTAAAAAAAGAACAGCTTCATTATATGAGTCACGTCTCTTATGATTATTTATCAATAACGTTCTGAGAAAATATAGACATGTTCTTACAATATCACAAAATTATGAGATCATTAATATCTGGCCATTTTGTGTCCTCGGCCCTTAAAGGGGGAAGGTTGCCTACCCCTGGTCTAAGAGATCATCAGCCAAAAAGGTAATGGTCTCCCTTTTGATAAAGTTGTCAAGTCATGTCCAATTGTAGGGGAGAATCAAAAAATGCAGGCATTTGAGCTAATCCAATATATACATGGTCTCCAGATTGCTGTGGTATGTAACACACTTCCCAGTCTTCCTCCTTTGCATTTCTGTTTAACTATCACTTCTTGTGCTACCAAGTGCTAAGATTGTCACCAACCAACTTATTAACATATTGGACTGCAAGAGAGGAGTCCTTGTTGAGATGCAAATGAATTTTAAATTTCCTGTACTTTGAAAAACTCCCAATTGCCACATGGCCAGAGGGAGGAGGGGCCTGATTGCAAAAGATAACCTCCCCATACCATACCATCTTAACTAAGGACAGAAACAACAAAATTCAGGAATCTGACTAACATCTCCAATTGTTTTTCGCCTGTTTGGTTTGTAACATTTTGCCTGATGAGGAAGTCATGGAGCTTCGAAAGCTTGCACAAATATATTTTGCATTTTGGTTGGCCAATAAAGGTATCACTGACTGGTGGATTGTTTGAATTTGCTAAATGACCAATGCAGCTACCCTTGCATGTTTTCCAGAAATCTTGCTGTAATTGGGCTAGAATGTCTTTAGCATAGTCCTGTTCCTGCCATTCCAGAAGTATGACTTCATAGGAAAAGTGGTATGTGGAAAGAGTTATTCTAATCCAGCTTTATCCATGTACATTTTAACCTGCGTGCTGCTGACAGTGAACATGGTGAGGCAGAAATGCATGCTGGGAAAGGGGAGGATTCCACAAAAGCCCATTGGCACATCAACAATTTGGCTATAACCAATTCCTAGCATGTGTCCTTCTGACCAACAATACATAGGCTTATATGTCTTTTAATGGATTCAAACTACAGGAAAAGAGATTCTACCTCAACATTAAGATGAACCTCCTGACAATAAGAGCTGTTCAACAGTGGAACACACTCTCTCGGAGTGTAGTAGAGTCTCCATCTTTTAAGATTTTTAAACATAGGCAGATGGCCATCTGTTGGGGGTGCTTAGATTCTGTCTTCCTGGATGGCAGGACTGTATGGCCCTTGAGGTCCAACTCCATGATTATATTATTAATAGGCACAAACCTTACATCTGTACAGTTGTACAGTTCTAAATATTTATTATTTAAATAATATGCATGTTACAGCAAATAAAGCAAATACATCTGATGTAAGAATATTGGCTATCACAGAACGGGCTCTCTTCATGTAAGACATGTATAAGGCTTTACCTATACTAATCAATTGCACTTTAGAAAATTGTATGCCAAAAAGAGCATACAAAAAGCAGGATTGGACTAAGAGGAGGGAGGTATGAAAATTGGAGGAAAGAATATTAACAGTGTAAGATGTGCAGATGATACTATAATATTAGCAAAAATATGAGATCTGGAAAGGTTATTGTAGAAGGCCAAGGCAGAATGTGCAAAGGCAGGTTTACAGATGAACATCAAGAAAACAAAATATTTGACTACAGATGATCTACATAATTTTAAAGAAGATAATGAAGAGATTGAAATAATTCAAGGTTTTCCAAGCTTGGGCTCAAGCATCAATCAGAGCTGAAAGTGAAGTCAAGAAATTAGAAGAAGACTGGGACTTCGAAGGGCAGCTATAAAGGAACTAGACAAGACCCTGAAATTAAAGGATATATCTTTAAATACTAAGATTCTATGTGTGGTTGGGAGAACTGGACAGTGAAGAAAACAGATAGGAAGAACATCAACTCATTTGAGATGTGGTGTTGGAAAAGAGTTCTGAGAATACTCTGAATTGCTAAAAAAGACCAATGAATGGGTCCTAGAGCAGATCAGGCCCTAAATCTGCCTGGAAGCAAAGATAACCAAAGTAAGGTTGTTGTATTTTGGTCATATCATGTGAAGAAAGGACTTACTGGAATAGACTATAATGCTTGGTAAAGTGGAGAGCAATAGGAAAAAAAATAAAGACTACATTCCTGATGGACAGACTCAAAGAAACCATGGCCATGAATCTGCAGGAGCTGAGCAAGGCAGCTGAGGATAGGGTGACTTGCAAATCTCTCATTCATAAGGTCACCATGGGACATAGAATCATAGAGTTGGAAGAGACTTCAAGGACCATCCAGTCTAACCCCCTGCCATGCAGGAATACACAATCAAACACCTCCAGCAGACAGCCATCCAGTCTCTGTTTAAAAACCTGCAAAGAAGGCGCTTCTACTACACTTTAAGGGAGTGTGCTCCACTGTTGAACAGCTCTTACTATTAGCAAGTTCCTCCTAATGTTGAAGTGGAATCTCTTGCATCCATTGCTCTGTGTCCTATTCTCTGGAGCAGCAGAAAACAAGCTTGCCCCATCCTCAATATGAAGATCAAAATTGACTGAAAGGCACTTAACAACAACAACAACAATTGAAGATAAGTGCCTCTCTCTATAGGAGCTTTCATATGACACACCAGTATCTGTTCTTCTTGTGGGGGGGTGGGGGTGGGTTTCTCACTTATTTTATGAATTAAAAGTAATAATTGTAGTGCTCTTCAGCACACCCAATGAATTCCAGTGACACAATGTGGCCTATATATTAAGTCAGTACATCTCAAACATCCCTTTTGGTGAAAATGCATCCCACTATTTATGTTTGATGTGCTAGCAATCAAACAAAAAATGATTTTATTTATATAGGTATGACAATTCTGAAAAAGCTGTGTTGTTAAAAAATTCAAGTCATCAAATCTTTTAAATTGTATGCCACATTAATCTGTATGAAATAATAATAATAATAATAATAATAATAATAATAATAATAGTTTCTCAAACAGTTCCTTGCACAAAATTTGTGCAAGCCTCTTAGCCTACATTTTAAACCAGCCCATCCTAATAGGCCCCAGAAATGGGAAAATCAATTTGTGGTAACAAATACAGAGAAATATAATTTTATTTATATAGATGTGGTAGCACCTTTTTGCAATGAGATTTGAGATGTGCCAGTCCTCTTCTATATAATGACAGTAAAGTTACATTGGTACAAGCCACTCTGTGAGGTGTTCTAATTGTATAACTTTCTTTAATTGGGATACCAATTACATTATTAATAATCAGCTGCATTTCAGCTGTATTCACAAGTACCTGTCAAAATCAAGACATATTGGTTAAGGTAATTAGCACAGTTTTTAATCGAAGCACCTGATACTAAGCTTAAATGAATAAACCTTAGGTAGAGCAAAAAGGAGGGGAGACAGCTTGATAAAGTAGAACAGGTGGAATGCATTGATTATTTTTAGCATCTATCTAAATAAGTTTTTGGAGCAATTCTTCTCTCAGTTCATAATGGGCAAAGGGTGAGAATGAGAGTTAAGAAATTTATATCAAGAGAATTTGTGTGATTTCTTCATGGGGAGACAGAATTCTCATTTGGTTTTGAAAGTGAGCAGATTACAAGACTCAGAAACATCTTTGCTTCCATTTTCTTGCATTGTTCTTTCTTAATCTTTGTTAAGATCAAATATAGACAACACATGAAACTACCTGGGTAAAAATATTCCACTTTCAATTATAGATGAGTGTTTGAAATCATGTTTCAAATTAGCCATTAAATGTACATGAATACAGCCATGATAGTGCAAGCAGGACTCACTCACTAATGCCAATGGGATTCCATGCGAGTAGATATGCATAGTTGCATTATAATGGCCCAATTTGCTATCATGTCTAGAATTTTAATCAAACAATATATTTGAAACAACAGACTCTGTACAAGCTAGGTAAATCCCATATTTTATGTCATTATCTTATTAAGTACTCAGTTTAGCACTGCAGATATTGTCAAATAGAAACACAATCTCTCAGACAACTTTATCTGTGTTTAGACCCATGTATATTTGAGCGAGTCATTAATTTGGAGGCATAAAGTCATTTTGCCACTACCATGCCACATCAACCCATTGCATTCCCTGTGAAGTGATGTGACTATATGTCACATTATCAACAATAAAACTGATTTAATAATAACATTAACAAACTGGCCAGTCCAACAGAGGGCCATGGGGGGAGGAGAAATATGCATGCAGAGGATGTCATGGCTATACAGGTCCTTGCTTTTCTGGAAAGGCTTGAGAGATTGTGCTTCTATTTGACAATTGTATCTGCAGTGCCATATTGCATACTGGATTTCCAAGGGGTTGGTAGCTCACCCAGCCCAGGGTGGTTGCTCCTGAGCACTTTCGCCAGCCACTTGGTCTTATCTCTGTACCAGTGCATAGTCCACTCTTTCTGGCTTAAAACAGAGCACTGACATATTTATTTTGGTCCGGTGTTAACCCTGTGGCCTGGGGCTGTTGCCCTGCTGTGTCAGCCACATGTGTCATCTGCACAGATGAGTTCTGAAACAAGGCAGGGCCATTTCTTTCAGCCCATGCAGACAAGCTCTGAGTAGCTTAAATAAGATTTCATTTGCCATGAAAGAATAGATAACCCTTTAAAGATTTAAAATTACAAACATTACAAAAAAAATTAACATTTTCATTAAATTGCTTTCAATGTCATTTAAATTAACTTTTATCCTATATTGAGTGTAGCCTACTTTATAATATTTTCAATATACGAGTGGTAGGAATTTAGTAATTATCTATGATACTGTTTTTCTGATGTTGCTCAAGAGCTCAAGGGACATGTCAATGGTCAATAATCAAAAGAATTTTCACATATACACATCCCCAAAAAAATACTTTCTGCTCTTATAATTGAAGCATTGCTCCTTGGAAAACTTGATCTGAGGGAACATAAGGGCTAAGCAGACAGCACAAAGTGCCGTCTTCAGGGCAAGGAAGGGGAGGGGCAGCCACACGCTGGGCGCCCCAACCCCTTCCCGAAGATGTCGTCGGAGCAGGCTGCCCTCCGCATGGCCGGCGCTCCGATGATGCCTTTCCTCTGCAGCCTCCACACATGCTGCAGTGGAAGAGTCGCCAAAGGTGCGCCGGTAGCCTTTTGCGGTGCACCTTCAGTGATTTGTGGAAGGAGCGCTATTTTAGTGCTCCTTCCTGGGGCGGCAAAGCTACGCCGCTGGTCCGAGGAATGCGAATGCCTCGGCCCCGATCTGCAGCTTCCTGGGGCACCCCGTGCCGCCTGTCTGCTTCCCCCCCATAGAAATCTGTTTAATACCAGTGACAAAAACTAATAGTTAAAACCAGTTAAGCTATCAATTGAGTTCCAAATTTTGTACTGTAAATAGGAAACTTAATTATTATTATTTTTAAGTAAAGTGATTGACTTAAATTTGAAGTTAGTGCTAGCATAACCCAGAAGTAACTTATTAACTGAGTTTTTAATTACTGAAATAGGATACAGGAATTGCTTAATTTTTTGCATTATTATTATTATTATTATTATTATTATTATTATTATTATCTTTGCTTTTTGTTAGTTTCTTAGGCTTGGGGAATTAGACATTTAGACCACAATATCCAAACCACCTATTTTAATTCATGATTAGAGTATGATACTTTAGTCGATTCTAAGGTAAAAAGATTTAAAGTCAGAAAGCAATACAGGAAGCTCAGAAGAACATTTCCAAGTTGCCTTTCCTTGTATCTGAATGATCCTCCTGATTCGACACCAGACACAGAACAAAGGATCTTCATCTGACCCAGAAGAATGAATTTTAAAGTACATAACCCTGTATAATATTCTGAAATCCATGTAGGAATTGGTATATTAAAATAGAGGAAGTATAAATGAGAAATAAAAAGCAAGAGAAGGCTTTTTGATGAGGTGAAAGAGAAATGGAGCATCATGCTCCTGTGATCACTGAGTGTGATGCTGTAAAGCCAATTAAAGCCATGCCTCTCCCATTATTTTAAAACAAATATGTCAGGTTTGCTGGCACCCCCCCCCCGGCTGCCAATATTAAACATCTAGGAAGTGACTTCTGTACCCTGTTCCCATGTGTATGTACCAATATAGTGGCCAGACAGTTCCCAAGAGAATTTGTGTACAAAGACAGGAAAAAAAATGTTTACAGTTAAGTAATATTAACATTTTGAGTCTGCAGGGCAAAAGGCAGGCATTAAAAATTCACTCAGGTATCACATCTCCATGCTGCAGTGATAAAGATTGACAAAGTAAAATAACATGGGCTAGGGACATGAGGTCAGCATTTGCAGTTACAATAGAAGCAACTCGGTGAAATTATTTAAGGGCATTGGTGAATGTGCAATCTTGTGGTGTGTGTTTGTTTATTAAATTTGAGAACCGCCCAATGGGCAAAAGCTCTCAGACATTTATTAGGTGTGAAATCCCAATCAAACTATCTGTTCCACAATTTTTCCAGACATGGAAAAAAAAACCTGACATTGTAAAAGTTTCCACAAGGGAAAAGGTGACATATTAACTCACTATGTTTACATTGTTCAATATAAAAGGATTGCCCTGATACATTCTACCATTTGTATGATAATATTCCTGTAGCCATAAGCCACTCTGCTGATGTGTTCAAATGAAATCAAAAGACCAAAGTATACGTTAGAGACTATATTTCATGTTAGTATTGTTTATCTCCATTCCTCCAGGTTCCATATGCATAATAATTTTCTATTGCAACAATGTAGAATATCCATGCTATAATCTCCTTTTCAACCGATATACTTTCCCCATATACAACAGTAAATATTAATAATGGTTCTGAAAATGTTATGCTGCACGTATTAGAGGAAAAGTATCAGACACAACTGAATGTGAATATGAGCAGTTTTGGAATCATATGTTGAAGGTATTACGCACTGGTACTGTCTCTAGATAGCCTTGTGATGAAAAAATGACTTGTCTATGTGAATGGGCCATCACAAATACAGCACTGAAGATAGTCACAATATCATATCATCATGCACATGTTATGTGTGAGAGGAAGTGATTTTTATTTTATTTTTTGGCACTGCACTTTGAGTTAGTTGGTGGTGCTTTGACATACTGTGTTCCCACCTTACCATAATCTAATTATTATGTTATGATCAAGAATATGGGCAGAATGCTTGAGTGTTTAAGAAATTAAACTGTGAGGTCTAAAATGAGTAAGTTTGTGTTAGAATATAGATGGGTTATACATTCAAAGGTGAAATGTAGAGATGTGTGTCTGAAATTTTCCTCATGGGAACAACATCTAGGCAAACAAAAACAGCCCAGTCCAGGTGGCCAGAGAGTCATAACATCAGAAGTTACTAGCTGGGAAAGGCAGCTGAGACCAGATAACAGTAACCATAATATCATTATCCTGGGAAAGAAAACCACATGGTGGATGATGGACAGCAAGGGGCTGGGTTAATCATAGACATAACATCCAATCAACATAAGGTTAACACCCAGAAGGTGGAGAAAGGGCAGGTCTGAGCAATCCTTTTGTCTAGAATTGTTTATATTTCATGCTCTCTTCCTTTTTGTGTGTGTGTTCGCAATGGATCTAACTATGGAGTTAATTCTTTGACTATAATATGCTTATATTGCTTTTACAATGTAACTTCTGGATCTGGAAACATGGATCTGTAACTCTTTTGTTCAACCACATCAGCATGATGTGATCCTATGGTGGACTGTATTTTGGTTTTTTATTCCCTGGCTCTGCTGGATTTTCAAGCACACCACATCAATAAAATTCAACAATGGGTTATGGTGCCCAGGAAGAGTTTTTGTCTCCAGTGAGAGCTGGATTTATGGCCTCTCAGACATGTCTTCAGCAGCGCGGATGGGAAACAGAGGAATGTGCTGTGCCTGGCATGGTTCCTAGAATTTTCAGCTGTAAGTAGAGCAATGCTTTTCTGCATGATTTAAAGGAGCTATCTAGCCATTTGGCTGAATGTAAAGGCTTTTTAAAGAACTGAGTTCTGGCCTGAGCATTTAAAGAGGCAGTTTTTCATTGAAGAGGCTGGAGGGTGGCAAGCTGCTTTGAAATTCTTTGTGTAACAAGAGGGAGTCACAATGGAAGCAGTAACATTTTCTAAATTGACAGATGAAAATTACATTTCTTGGAGCCTCTATGCAAGAGCCCTACTCATGAGGGAGAATCTTTGGGTGATAGTCCAAGGTGGTCTTCCACAAATGCCTACTCCAGTGGATATAGAAAGGAATGAGAGAGCTTGCACTACCATCCACCTCATCCTTTCTGAGGCTCAGTTAAATTATGTAAGGTAGAAAACTGTGGCTAAGGATATTTTGGAATCCCTGAGGGGCATTCACCAGTCTGCTTCAGCTCTAGCCAAAATGATGTGGTGCAAGTGGCTGCATGGGCAGAGAATGGAAAAAGGTCAATCTCCAGAACAGCATCTGGAAGTGATGTGGGACTTATTTACCCAAGTACAAATGAGAAGTGTGGAAATTCCACAAATTCAAAAAGTTTACATTTTACTAGGCTCATTGTCTTCAAGTTATGACACCATTTTGCATGGTTTGCAAGGGGTGCCTGAAGCACAACTTACTATGGACCTAGTGGCTTCTAGGATTTTGGAAGAAAGCCAATGGAATAAATTTGAAACAGGACAAGGCAAACAGTCGTCAGCAGCTTCAAAGTCCTCAAATACTACAGAGGGAGCACCCAGAGAG
>JAIPUX010001232.1:120299353-120317872 GCA_020142125.1 Phrynosoma platyrhinos
AAAGGAACTGCAGCTGTTACACAAGGCTGTGACAGTGTGACTCAACATATGATGAGCCAAGCTTGGATCCTGGATTCTGGTGCCACCGCAAATATGATAAACAATCCTGAGCTACTCAGAAATAAGAAACACTCCACAGTGAACTCTGTTGGTCTAGCTAATGGGGCAGCAAGAGAAATCCATGAGATGGGAACTATCTACATTCTTGAGTTTGGTAAAACTTTTGATAATGTTTTGTGTGTTCCTCAATTACAAAACTGTTTAGTTAGTGTGTTTGCTTTGACCACAGAAGGGTATACACTGCAATTTGTGGGGAATGAATGTATAATTTCCAAAGATGGGGAAGTTTGTGCAAAAGCTGTAAAGAAAGACAGAATGTATTACATGGTAGATAAGGCAGAATGTGCAGTTGTACAAAATGTGCCTTTGCATTCAAACTGTATTTATTATTTTCAGAGTATAATGGGCCATGTTGGTTTTAGAAGTCTTGTGAAGCTGGAGGAAATTTGTCTAGATTTTAAAATGTCACCCTGTTCAAATCACCTGGAGAGCTCGCTTTGCAGCAAGATAAAGTTGAAAGCTTTTCCTATGGCAAAGTGTAGCAAATTTACAGCAAAACATCCATTTGAGGCTGTGCATTGTGACATTTCTGGACCTATGGTTGTGACGCTAGGGGGCAGCAAATATTTCATGGTGATTATGGATTGCTTCACTAGGTTTTCTTATGTGAAGCTTCTGAAAGAAAAGAGTGAAGCAGGAGATAGATTTAAAGAATGGGTGAACATGATTGAAAGAGAATTTGATTACAAAGTGGGGTCTTTGGTTACAGACCGGGGAGGCAAATTCTTATTGCACAGTTTGGGAAACTGGTGAGAAAGAAAGTAGACACTACACAACTAACCCTAGGACTCCCCAGGAGGATGGGCTGGTGGAGAGATTGATAGGAGTCCTGAAACAGTTGAAAGATTGCATGATGTTAGATGCAAATGCACCTGAGAACCTTTGGGGTGAGGCAATTCTTACAGCTAATTTTCTGGCAAATCGTACTTGGAACTCAGCTGTAAAAAACATGCTTTTTCACAAGCTTTACAAAAGAGCACCTAATCTGAAATACCTTAGGGTGTTTGGGCAGTATGCAAATGTATATGTGCCAGCCACTTTCAGAAAGAAAAATCAGCCCAAGTGGAGAAGGTTGATGTTTGTGTGATATTCTGGTAATAGGTATAGGTTTCACCTTGGTGGTAAAGATATATTGCTTTTGAGAAGTGCAAATTTTGAGAAACATTCAGGTTGGGAAAAGGTGCACTCCAACAAAGAAGTTTTTTTGAAATTGGGAGAGTTAGAAATGGAGGGGTGGTGAAACAGGACTCATCTTCTTCAGACAGTGAAGCAAGCACATCAGATCAGTCAACACAAACCCAACCAATGACATCCATGATGTCTGAGACAAAGAGACACAGTGATAGGGATCCTCATACAAGCTCTGACACTGAAGATGAAGGAGGTAGAACAAAAGTTTTCATTCCAAGAAAAACACAAAGTGTCGGAAAACCACCAGATAGATTTGTAGTTCAGGAAGCTAAAGCTTGCACAGTTGTGGTTGATGGATCAGAAAGTTACAAAGATTTGCAGAGTTGTCCTGATGAGGAAAGGTTGAAATGGTTGTCTGCTATGGAGCAGGAATACAAGTCTTTGACAGACAAAGAGGTATTTGAGATTGTTGATAGGCCTACAAATCACAAGGTGATTGGTTGCAAATGGGTTTACAAGAGAAAAGTGATGCCTGATGGTAGTCAGAGATACAAAGCTAGGTTGGTAGCAAAGGTTTTTCCACAGCAGAGGTTTGAAAATTTTGACAAAACACTTTCTCCAACATCAAAGCCTTAGAGCCTGAGGTTGGTTTTGGCTTTAACAGCAAGGAGGGGTCAGGTGGTGCAACATTTTGATTTTAAGACTGCATACTTGAATGCTTTTCTTGAGGAAACTGTGTTCATGGAACAGCCTTTGGGGTTTCAACAAAACAGTGACAGAAAGGTGTACAAGTTGAATAAGGCTTTGTATGGTTTGAAACAGGTGTACAAGTTGAATAAGGCTTTGTATGGTTTTGTTAATAAATCAATTTTTATAATTGTGGTTTAAGTGGATTCTGAACACCAGTATCTAATTCCACAGCCTTGAGGTTGCTAGCAAAGCTATAAGAGAATCTTACTGCTCTTGAGCATATAAGTGACAACAGTTATATATTAACAGCACCTATTATAGGTCTGTGATAGCATGCACTGTATGTTCTTGAGTATTTACTCCTAATTATTAACATATGAAATATTTATCCGCAGCCATATAACTGGAGGTATAATTTAGCTGACAGTGAGGTCTAGTTTGTGCCTTCAAGCCAATTACATTTTTTACATTTACATTTGTGTACATTTCTCAATCATCACTATAATAATAGTTTGTGCTTTCAAGCCATTTTGGCATGATGATTTGAGTGTTGGGCCCCAACTTTAGAGACCAGGCTTTATTACCCAGCTCTGCCATGAAACTCACTGGGTGACCTTGGTCAAGTCACATGCTCTCAGAGGACATCAAAGGCAAACCCCCTCTAAACAAATCTTGCCAAGAAAACCTCATGATAGGTTGCCATAAGTCAGAAACAACTTGAAGGCACACAAGTCACCTTCTGAGACACATGAGGTAATAACATTAGCACAAAAATATGGCATGGAAGATACAGTTTTTATATCACAATCACCACCCAAAAGTATTTTGCAGGACATTCATGTTTGGCTCATCTAGTATAGAGTAAGAAATGAAATGAAACCCATTCTGGGGTCATGTTCTAAGGCCGTTTCATGCCATGTTCTATTCTATCACAGTGGTCCTATGTGAGGTAAAATTATTCCTCAGTGTTCGTAAGTATATACACATTCTGTGTAGTTCTGGTCAACCATTAGAAGTTTTTCATTCCTTCATTTAGAGTATAAGACTAACTGTCCAAGATGGCCAAGGGCCAGATGAGCCAATTCTAGGCCAACTAAAATTGTCTTAAATCCAATTCTTTTGCAGACTAGAGGTACTGGAAGTTGCTTAGAACTACACTGCCCTGGCATAACTTTGCACCAGAATTGTTGCTATAACTCTGGGCTGGCAGAGGTTTGGATCTCCTGAAATTTGGTTCTGCTCCCACTCTGTCTTTCCTGCAACCCCCTTTTCACCTCTTTCCTATCTCTTCTACCAGGAGTTCTTAGCCAGCTCAGAAGTTCTGCTGGCAGATAGATAGCTCTGCTAGGAACAGAGAATGCCAGCAAGAATGAGATCAGCTGGCAGAAGGGGATTTCTGTTGGCAAAAGTCTTGTGTCTAATCCTTATTCCCCTAAAACTGGCAAATCCTTACGTTAAGATTGCACTGCCATTTATTATATTTCAATACTGACCAATAGCCTCTTGGAGCGGTTCACAAAATAAAGCTTAGTTTAAACCATACACCATGAAAGCATACACGTTTTTTTAAAGTTTAAAACAGTAAAATGGGACAAAAATAGAAATGAAGAAATTTTATAGACTGCAGTATTAAGAGGAACTTGGCATATCCTTATTAGAGTGATGACAGAAATGTAAGTAAATTCTATTTAATAAATAGATTAAATAAAAAAAAAATAATGGTAATAGTTCTCCAAACATATCAGTGCTGTCAGTATGGAAAAGGTACAAAGTGGCTACTTTAATTTTTTTATTTATTTATTTGCTGTGGGCATATTATATCCTTTTTTGACATTCTTCCTCTCTCAGCCATAGCTGAAATGTTTTTCATGCAGATATATTTCAGCAAATAGAACACAAGTAATTTGTTGCCTGTGTGGTGAAATAATAAGCTGAGGGCCTTTGAAGATTGCCAGAAATAATGCAAATTGAGTCCACTTTAACTGCCCTGTCACAGTGCTAGGGAATTATGGGAACTGTAGTTTATTGTAGCACCAGAGCTCTCTGACAGAGAAGGGTCAATGTCTCAGAAAAAATACAATTCCCATGATTCCCTTGCACTGAGCCAGGACAGTTAAAGTGGACTCAATTTGTACTATTTCTACCAGTCTGCAAAGGCCCTGAGACAAATGGATTGTCCATTGTAGGACACATGTACATCAATATAATTTTCAAACCAGGGCTAAATTATTCACCAATATATTATTAAACAAACTCCACAGAAGTATCTTAAGAAACAAATATCATTGTCATTTAACATCAAGGTTTCCCATAGTTTTTCCTTTTGTTTTTGATGAACTAAGTATGAAAAGATGAACAGCTGTCGATGAAAACTAAAGTCCTTGCAGTTTGGTGTTGCCACCACTTCCTTCACTCAATCCAGCCTTAACAGTCCACAGAATATAGAGAGGGTTGGGAAATCAACAGTGATTCAGAAACAGCAGGGGGAAGATTGAAATTCAGTGGCACCACTAAAATAGATGCTTACTTCAGAGGCAGAGGGGATTTATTACAAGGGCATAGCATTAATCCTCTTGCATAAGAATTCAGAAGATGATGTCCACCCACAGGTGGTGTCCTAACCAAACACTAACCAAACTGAGACTCCCTCATAATAATAATAATAATAATAATAATAATAATAATAATAATAATAATTGTTCGGTTTGGTGGAGTAGTGTGCTTGTAAATCCAGCAGAACCAGGGAGAGAAAAAAATCCAAGCTTCTAAAAGTTGAGTTTTATTGTTGTTCTTGAAAGAATAATAACAACATGCAAAGTAAAATACAGTCCACTATAGGATCACATCTTGCAGATGTGGATAAACAAGAACAAAACTACAGATCCATGTTTCCAGATCTTAAGGCTACCTTGTGAAGCAGTATAAACATATTATAGATCCATTGTGAGAAATAAAGAGGAGAAGAAGTGTGGTCCAAAGGAAGCAAATAATCATAATATCAATGCCAAACACAGAGTTTCTCAGTCCAGCCCCTCTCAACCTTTTTGGGTGTTAACCTTCAGGTTGATTGGATGATCTGTATGTGATGTATGCTAACCCAGCCTCTTGTTGCTCATCTTCCACCATGTGCTCTACTTTCCCATAACAGCCTTTTATTATTGTTTCCTTATGGAAACAAGGATGATTTCCCACCTAGAGTTTTCTCTATTGTTTTGTCTCTCTAGCCATCTGGACTGAGTTGTTTCTGCTTTGCCTAGAAGCTGTTCTCAAGTGGAAAATTACAGACACACACATCTCTACATTTCACCTTTGACTGCATAGCTCACCTATACTCTGAAAACAACAACAACAACAATAATAGTTTATTTATATTTCCCCGCCTCTCCCCGCCTCTCCCTACTTCTCGAGCAGGAAGTACAACAGTAAAATGTACAACAATGTACAAAGACACAATATATAAAAACATAACAAGAATAAAATCTACAAACCATACTATAAAAACAGTGCAAAATCTAATGCCTTAGATGCCCTAGATGATCAAACAACTTAACTGACCTACCTACATTCCTGCAGAATTCTGGGATTTGTTGTTGGGTGAGGTATTAGAGTTCTCTGACATAAGATGTTACATACATCATGAAGATACAAATCTCATGCCTCAGTATTATGTACGCATAAAATGTAAAATAATACCAAAGTGCTCTAATTATGTAGTGTGGAAGAGACTTAACAAGATACAATAGGGGTGATCCCATATCCTCTCCCTTTACCACTCCATTTTTAAACTAAGGAAAAAGAGAAGAACTGAATTGAGGCAAGCATAATTATCCTATATTAAAAAGTGTGCAATACCCCACCCCATCTCGATGCTTCATTTGGCAAAAGGCACTATCCCTCATTTGTGTGAACTAGAAATTACTTCCTTAAAATATCCAGGTTTGGGATTGGGAATGTACTACATTGTTGCTGCTCTACTCCAGGAGAACACAATTAAGGATCTTCTATTAGTCCTCTCATAAATGAGAACTACATAGCAATCTCTTCCATTTCTATAAAATAAAAAAGGGAATGCTATTCATAAGATGTGAATTGGTAAACTTTTGAGCCATGTGTTACACAGAAAAATCATATGATAAATTACACTATCATGCATCTTTGATCACCTCACTCCACTCACTAATCCATCTGTCAGATTTACCTTCAGCATACCAAAATTGTGGGTAGCTTTTAAACAGCTGTCATTTCTTTAAAGTTAACCAGCCACAAATATAATTTTTTCCTCTTTCCAATAAATATAGCTCTGCTCCATAGGATTTCATTAGTACAAGGTGAAGGACAAGTAATATTCTGTAATATACTTCAGTGACAAGTATAAAGTTCAACATGGTTGAAATCAGACAATTTATTCTATTGCCAATGCTGGACCAGACTATGAAACTAGAGGAGCAAGTGGAAGAGTGTATTTGCTTCTGCAAATGGAAAAACTGGACTAACATAAGGGCTACCCTAATGAAAAAAGCAAACTAATTAGCAGCAATAACACTAATAGCACAATCTGTAAACTACTCAATCAGCTATCTGCCTGAGTTAATCAATAACAGATAAATCAGTCTTCCTAAGATGCATGGGAAGGTAGTAGGTTTTCCTAATCAAATTAACAGGAATTACATAGCCAACTAATGAGTAGAAGTATGTGTTCCCTCATGTCTAAGGTAAGACATTTGTTAGATTATGCTAATGATATAATGTTCAAGTATGAGAGCTAAAACAATGTTCTATAATTATTCCACAGACACACTATGCAAGTACATTTCAAAAACAGTATTATTTTCTTGTTTAAAAAAATCCATGTGAAGAGGCAAAGATTTTATCTGCTCAGACTTCAACCATGACAATATAATTCACTGACTACAAATGATAGAATCATAAAAGCCTAGAGTTGGAAGAGACCCCAAGGGCTATCCAGCCCAACCACCTACCATGCAGGAGTACAGTGTTAAGCCCTGCATCCGGAACATGGACTCTGACTCAGAGACTGAAACAGTGGACATTCTAGAACCTGCTACAGAGACAGATCAGAGTCTCTGGCAGAGAGTCCTGCCCATTCAGATATAGAAAACAGTTTAACCCTAGTCTATCTTCACTGAGCAGAGATAACAAAGGGAGGGCTTGAGGAGGTCTCAAGGGATTTATAGGAAGCAGCAATTGATTCAGCAGCAGCTGGAGTCAGGCCCTCCAAAAGTTGTTGATTATCTGACCTACCTGGCTCCCACTGTGTTCCTGAATTCTTTCTTTGACCTGGACTGTTTTTGTTGAATCTGGACACCATGTACTCAATCTAGGAGATTGTTGTACTGGCTTTTATTCCTGTGCTAGGCCAGTATGTAAATGCATAGGAATGGATTCTATTACACAGTTCCATCCCCGGCAATACTCATCCCATACTGATCTCAAAAAGCTCCCAGAGAAGCCTGGATCAGGTTGAAATTCATTTTATTAGTTTTGGCCCAGCTTTCTAATTTATTAAGATCATTTTGAATTCTGATTGCATCCTCTGGAGTAATGGCAACCCCTCCTAATTTAGTGTCATCTGCAAATTTTATATGCATGCCCTCTATTTCATCTTCTATATCATTGATTAAAATGTTGAATACCATTGGGCCCAGGACAGAACCCTATGGCACTCCGCTGGTCACTTCTCTCCAGGATAAAGAGGAGCCATTGCTAAGAATCCTTTGGGTTCAGCCATTCAACCAATTACAAATCCACTTAACAGCTGTATTGTCTAGCCCACATTTTACTAGCTTTTTTGCCAAATTATTGTGGGAGATTTTGTTGAAGACCTTCCTGAAATCAAGATATATTACATCCACAGCATTCCCTTCATCTACTAAGCTGGTAATTTTATCAAAAAAGAGAAAAGATTAGTCTGGCATGATTTGCTGACTTTTCGTGATCATAGTATTTCTTTCTAAGTGCTTACAAACCCTCTGTTTAATTATCTACAATTATACTAATGTCAGGCTGACTGGGTGGTAATATGGGTCCTCTTTTTCCCCTCCCTTTTTTCTTTTTTTCTTTTTTCTCTTCTCTTCTTTTCATTTCTTTTTTGAAGATAGGGACAACATTTTCCCTCCTCCAATTTGCCATGACCTCCCCTGTTCTCCAGGAATTCTCACAGATTATTGAGAGTGGTTCAGATATTAGTTCTTCCAGTTCTTTTAATACCCTTGGATGTAATTCCTCTGGCCCTGGAGACTTCGATTTGGTTAGAGTAGCCAGGTATTTCTGTACTACCTCTTTGCCTATTCTGTGCTACTTTTCCCCTACTGCTTCATCTGCTCCATTTTCCCCAGGTTAAGCTCTGTTCTCCTTTTCAGAGAAGACTGAAGCAAAGAAGATGTTGAGTAGTTCTGCCTTTTCTCTTTCCCCTCTTAGCATTTCAACATGAAGCAGACCTATCATTTCCTTCTTTTTTTCCTTTTTCTTTTTATTATTTTTAACCTCTGTAGCAAGTCTGAGCTTGTTCTATGCCAGAGGTAGGCAACCTTTCCCTTTTAAAGGCTGAGGGACTTCAGCTCCCAGAAGCCTCATCCATGTCGGCCAACAGTCCCATGTTGGCCAATAGATCCTGGGACTCTGGGAGCTGAAGTCCCTCGGCCCTTAAAGGGGAAAGGTTGCCTACCCCTGTTCTATGCTTTGGCATTTCTGGCTTTCTCCTTCGATGAGCTGCTATTTGTTTGAATTCTTCTTTGGTGATTACCCCCTTTTCGATTTCTTGTGCATGTCCCTTTTGAATATTAACCCAGTTGAAAGTCCTTTAGATATTTATCCTGATTTCTTTAGACACCTCCCTTTATTCCTCCTCTTTGGAACTGTTTGAAATAATCCCTTCAGAATCTCACATTTAAAAAACTCCCATCTCTCATGAACCTCCTTCTCTATTAATATTTCTGAACATCACCACTCAAACCACTATACTATGCCAAGTAGTATTAAATAAAACCTTAGTATATTTTATGTTCTACAAAGTTTGCTTCTGATTTAATCATGGCTCTTAATTCCTAAACACTGAAGGCTGGTTCATTCCCTTCCACAAACAAAAGGGGGGAGCCAAACAATTACTATCCAGCTAGCCTGACATCAATACCAGAAAAGATTCTACAGTAGCTCAGTAGCAAATTAGTAGTGGTGACAGTGGATTAATTAAACAGAGAATCTGTAAGCATTTAGAAAGGAATGCCATAATAGCAAAAAGTGAACATGGGTTTCTCGAAATCAAATCATGCCAGATTAATCTTATCGCTCTTTTTTAGATAAAATTACCAGCTTGGTAGAAGGAAATGTTGTGGATGTAGCATATCTTAATTTCAGTAAGGCCTTTGACAAGGTCCCCCATGATATTCTTACAAACAAGCTGGTAAAATGTAGGCTAGAAAATAAAACTGTTAGGTGGATTTGTTAAAAAAGGATGTTGACTAGCTGGAGCTAGTCTAGAAGAGTGAAAGTGGTGAAAGGTCTGGAAACCATGCCCTATGAAGAGCAACTTAGAACATGTTTGTTTATATTTAGCCTGGAGAAGAGAAAATTAAGAGGTGGTATGATAACCCTTTTTAAATATTTAAGGAATGTCAAATTGAGGGTGGAGCAAGGTTGTTTTCTGCTGGTCCAGAGATTAGGACCTGGAACAATGGATTCAAACTATACCAAAAGAGAGTCCAGCTCAACATTAGGATGACAGTTAAGAGTTGTTTGACAGTGGACACCCTCAGAGTGTGGTGGAGTCTCCTTCTTTGGAGGTTTTTGAACAGAGGCTGGATAGCTATGTGACAAGGAGTTGGACTTGTATTAGAATACAGAAAAAGAAGAGGACCAGAAAGCTTAAATGAACAGTCCAAACACCTAATGACCTATTTCCTAAGTATTGTTTATGCTGTAGATAACCCTGGCCATGACACCCTAATGCAGCATTCACATGCTTAACTTTATATGTAACTTTGAGAGGAGGGTTGTGTTAGCCTGTTGCAGCAAAAACAAAAAAGTGTCTTGTAACAACTCAAAAAAAATAATATATTTCATTTGGTATAAACTTTTGTGAATTACAGTCCACATCATTAGATATTTATTGACAATGCTACCTTAATGAGCATGAGTATGTCAGAAAAATGAGTATGTCAGAAAAATAATTATATACAAATAAACACACAAGCAAATAAATATCCACTCTGTGTTTATGAGCAATCTTGAGGACCTATTCTGTGTGGAAAATGCATGTTTTCTCCCAGAAAATAACATTTCTTCATAGAAAGCAAAATAATATTTTTTCAGAGGAAATGCCATTTTCTGCTGAGGAAGCTTGTTTTCTGCACTGAAAATGCCATTTTGTGCACACAAAGAGCCATTTGCATGTCTTCACATGAAACAAGTCTCAGACTGTGAATAGTCTTCAAAATTACACACAGTGTTTAATGACTTTCTTGCAGTCAAGAGGAAATTGATGTTCTTGCATTTGAGAATGAAAATTATGAAGATTTACTTCTCTAAAACCACAATTAATGTATGCAGATAAGTCCTATGCAGGCATTTAGTTTACACCCATTAGAGTTAAAATGGTTCTAGAGAGAGGCATACCTACAAGCTCTGCCCACCTGTCTACCTCTAAAGAAGATGTGTTTGATACAAAGGTCTGCACCAAGTTTGCCAAGCTCACTTCCAATATGGCATTGATTGAAGTTCTCCTTATGAAACTCCCCATCATGTGAGCATTTGTAAACACATTCAGCTGTACCCGCTTACAAATTCTCTGCAGTCATTTGTGCTCATAGCAGGAAAACCTTAAGAGAAGACCTGGGCATATAGAAACATCAGAAGTGGAACTTGTGTGAAATAACTTCTACCACCTTTACAATTTTCATACTTTCATATGAAGGCTAAGGATTCATATGAGGCTTTGCTGGGTTGTTGTTGCTGTGGAAAGTCAGTGAATAAGATGGTCCACAGATTGAAAGATAGACTAGATGTGGGAGTTGCTTAGGTGGAATTGTGGCATTAAATCTATTTTTAAAAAACATTTAATTGATGTCTGCTAGCTCTGCACATTATATTCCACACAAAAAAAAACTTTTTAAAAATGTATTTTATTCTAACTACCTCTGATCTAGATGGATTCTAAAGTAGGCATATTTATCACCCCATATATGACTTTCAACACATCCAGATATACAAAGAGGTGAGGCCTACTCTGATCAGCAAATTAGTAGTGGTCACAGTGGATTAATGTGGGGAGTATTAGGAAAAATCTTAGCTAAGTGACTTATCCTATGAGCTCTAGGGGCCAGGAACACTAAATAAGTCACATAATGCCACTTGTCTAATTAGGTGCTGAAAGTTTTATGAATGCTTGGAGCTCAATGGCAGAGAATATTTAAGGCTCTGCTTTTTAAAAACTTAAACCCTATCATTTCTCCACTAAGGAGAATATAAAATGACAAAAGGGAAACTTGGGGTCTCAGAACATGCTGGCATTTGTCATGCCACATTTTTCAAAAAGTACACTAAACATCTACTCTAGAGAGAGACTGGCTGTTATTGAGAATGCATAAAACTGAAGATTTATGAACCCCAAATCCCAATGTCAACATTTTGTAACTCTGTGTGTGAAATGTGGATCAGCAAATTAATTTTAAGTTGATATTTTTCAAATATTAAAGTAAGTGTTTAAGCTTTTCAAAAACTCTTTTGGCAATATGGACTTGGAAGAAAAATGAACTATAATGAATAGGAGAGAATGCTATATTGTATCATGGGAATTTGGAGTTGTCATTGTCTTGTTGTCCATTCTTAATCCTTTTTATCCTGCTATGATGTGCAACTAATTGTGAATTTACACAAAACATTTATGACATGGTCAGGCATAATTTATAATCAATCCACTTATAAAAATAACTAAAACAACTTTTCATTGCCTCTCCTTGTGTCAACAAATGATGCTATGGGCACTGGCATTCTTGTGTTATATGTTCCTTTTTATATACCTAGAAACATGATTTTCATATTTCATACCTTTTGCAGCATGCAGCATATTGCATTTATTTAGCTAATTGCTTATTTTTAATTTTTAAAACCACCTCAAGGGCCTTCTGCCTAGAAAGACAGTATATAACCACAGAAGCAAATGAATAGTAATTTTTGTGTGTGCGTTGTGTTCAATCTACAAATCCTGTGACATAATGCAACCATATATGTGCAAACATAGTCTGGCACATTGTTGATAAATTATAATGGCATAAATCAGACTTATGCCATTGCAACTCATTGTTCTGGTTAATTCAGAGGCCATATTTGTTCCAGCCATGTAACAACCAAAATCCCCCACAAAATCCAACTTGTAAGTAGTGCAGACCTCCCCTCCCACATGTCTATTTCGATGGGGAATGAAGGGATCAGTGGAGATGCATCTGGCTAGTTTTTCATAGTTAGACACTGTGAAATAGGTATCCTAAACAATCTTCAGTAGTCATTAGGAAATACCTACAAGTGACATCCTAGCAGCATGTCCAAGTACAGGAAATTTACTGGATCCCCACTGATCAACTTGTTTCCTGGCAACATGAAAATGGCCATATTGAGGGAACTGTGGTATGTATAATGTGGGTTGGGGGGTAGTGCTAGGAGATGTTACCAACCTAGAATCACAGAAGTGCAGAGTTGGAAGGAGCCACAAGAACTATCTACTCCACCTCCATGCCATGCAAGAATACACAATTGCAGCACTCCTGAAATATGCCTATTTAACCTCTGTTTAAAGACTTCCAAAGATCTTTAATTGATTATTTAGTCAATGCATGTTTCCTAAACTTTATCCATATATAAGGTAATTCCACCACAACCCTTCCGCACTTTCTTCCTCCCTTCTTTTGTAACATATTGTAAAATATCATTTTTTAAAAAAATTGTAAACTATACATTTTTTTAAAAAAAAAACCTTGCATATTTGTTATCTGTGCATGTGCCGTAAAGTTTCCTGTTGTCTTACTGTGGCACCATATATGTAGGATCACAGCCATAGGTTTAGAGCACCAATGTAGAATCACAGCCATAGGTTTAGAGATCCAGAATTTAGGAAATTACCATATGTAACTATACCTCCAATGATTACTTATTTAGCATGATCAATGTTGATATTTTCCAATGGATAATGAAACGTGCAGTCCAAAAACATACTTTCTGAAGCTCTGGATTTTGCCATGCTTATCTATTTAATTTAATTTACAGCCTTCATTTTCCACAATAATGGGACTTAATGTGGCTTTCAAAGCATTAAAACAAATATAGATTAAAATATATTCAAAACATCAGGAAAATATGTAAAAGTTATTTTAAAATGCAATTAAACAATAATAGAATCATAGAGTTGGAAGAGATCATAAGAGCCATCCAGTTCATCCTTTGCCATACAGGAACTCGCAATCAAAGCATCCCTGACAGATGGCCATCCAGACTCTGTTTAAAGACCTCCAAAGAAGGAGACTCCACCACTCTCCAAGTGAGAGTGTTTCACTCTCAAACAGCTCTCACTGTCAGGAAGTTCCTACTAATGTTGAGGTGGAATCTCTTTTCCTGAAGCTTGCATCCGTTGTTCCAGATACTATTCTCAGGAGCAGCAGAAAACAAGTTTGCTCCATCCTCAATATGACATCCCTTCAAATATTTAAATATGGCTATCATATCACCTCTTAACTGTCTCTTCTCCAGGCTAAACATACCCAGCTACCTAAGTCAATCCTCATAGGGCATGGTTTCCATACCCTTCACCATTTCAGTCACCATCCTTTGAACATGCTCCAGCTTGTCAAAATCATTCTTGAATTGTGTTGCCCAGAACTGGACACAGTATTCCAGGTGAGGCCTGACCAAAGTAGAATAGGGTGTATACTTCCCTTGAGCTAGACACTATAATTTTATTGATGCAGCCTAGAATCACATTGGCCTTTTTAGCTGCGTTTTAATTTATAAAATTAAAATCAAGATGACAGGACAGCACTAAAAGCCAACTGTATTCAGTTCCTAAAATCATCTCCAAATAGAAAGGGTTTCCACATGCTGACAGAAGTATGGCAAGGAGGGGTCATCCTGGCATCCTAACAGAGGGTATTCCAAAGTCTAGGAGTAACCACCAAAAAAAGTCACCCTTGAGAAGGTAGTGCATCTGAAAGAAGGGTTTCCTGGAAAGGTATTACAGTCTATACAGGTTGGTAGAGACATTGCTTTAGATAGCCTGGGTCTGACCCATATGGGGCTTTATAGCTCATAACCAGTACTTTCCAGCGAATGGACCCATAGCCTGTGGAGATGCTGCAACAGGGGAGTCCTGTAGCCAACCCCAGTGTGGAGAGAAGGCAGGTTAGAGCCAGCCCTGGTGACAACCAATCAGTAGTGAGCTGTCAACAGCCAATAGAATGTTGGCCTGTAAGGAGAAAATTCTGTTAGGAACAGTTGGAAATCAAATAGGGTTTGGATTCTAGAGAATGAGGGTCTGCTGGTGAAGGTTCCAGAATGGAACAGGGTTAAGGTCTAGAAGAGAGGAGCCTATGACACATGCTAAACTCCAGAGGGGAGTTAATAAAGAGAATATTCTGAGGGCTATTGATAGCCATAGATGCTGGTTAAAAAATAGTGGTAAAGATACCCAAAGAAGGGCTTTAGTGGGGGTAATTGAAAGAGTTCCAAGGAAAGGAGTGTTTTAGAGTATTATTATTTGTAACTGTAACCAATTATAGAAAGTGCAGCAAGACCAAGTGAAACATTGTTACTTGTATTGAAAATAAAGTTTTGTTGTTACTGTGTGAAACACTTGTCTACAGTGTGAATGAATATCCATGCTACTAAACCTTATACAAGAGAGGTTATACTAAAGAGTTTTAGAAGAGAAGGTTGCTGAAGGAGTGGCTCTTTGCATAGGGTGGTGACAGCTGTGGGACAAAAAGGGTCCATAGTGTGGCCACAAATGAAAGAAAAGAAAAAGTGCGTGTCACACCCAGTATACTGAGCCACCTAGTGTTTCATTGCAATAGCTGGGCCTTATAGAGCTTACTATAGTAATGAGGAATGAGCACAGCCAACACACTAATTTTAAGGCTGTCCATGAATTTCTGAACACTGCCAAAGCCTGGGCTTCTTCAAGTATACCCATACTGAGTGCCTATGTCTTCAGAAAGTGTGTAATCCCACCCAGTACAAACTGAATCCCTATTCCATGATCTGCCTTTTAACTGTCCAAAGCCTGTCACTTGTAGTAATAAGGTTCAGCAGAAGTTACACAGTCACATTCCCACAGCCCAGTTGCTAGTAAGACCATCAAAGTAGTGTCCACCCCAGAACTGAAACTGCACTGAAATAGATCTAAATAATCTGTTTTATCCAGCAAACCCACCTTAGAGGACACTGTATATGCCAAAGTACTTTGCCCAAAAATGGAATATAACAGTCTGGTTTATAGTTATTTGGTATGCTTACTGTAGACTAGGGATGCAAATCCTTCCTTATTTTACTATTGCACATGTGAATGGAACATTTTCAAAGTTTTTTCATCAACTGGAGAGATTGCAAGAGGTTTTTGTTATATTTTCCAATAATGTGGAGGTCTTTAAACAGAGGCTGGATGGCCATCTGTTGGGGATAGTTTGATTTTGAATTCCTGCATGGCAGGGGGTTGAACTGGATGGCCCTTGTGGTCTCTTCCAACTCTATGATTCTATGGTTCTATGAATTTTTCACATTACATATGAAATTACATAATTTTTTGTGAAAAATTTACTTGTTAAAAATGGATTTTTTGCTAAATATGTTTTTTCACAAAAACTGATGATTTTAAGAAAAGCAATGATAACAAAAAGGCACTTTTTCAAGGGGTGAAAAATGTCATGTCATTTTTCAAAGTGAAGATATTTGTGAATATGATATATCTAGTATATATCCATTGATAGAATATTGAATATTAACAAGTTTCATTAATACGTTTGGTGAAGTATGACAAAATATAAATCCATCATATATTTTTAACTAAAAATAATTTTAAAAACTTATTTTTATGACATATTTATTAATATAAATGCCAAATGCCTGTATTTTGAGAAGGAAATAGTTAATACAGGAAGAAGATAAGAGACTACTGAAATTTCAGTTTGCTGCCAGAGTTCCATGGTAATATGTTGCAAAAGGTATTGGGTGTGCATCCAGTGATATTAGTTAATTTGTTTTTATACAAATGAACTGGAATGATTTTGGTACTAATGCACACCAGTTGTAGAGGGGAATTGAGGGGTGGGATCCAATTGTCCCACAACTCATTAAAAAAAAACATCACAGTAAACTTCTGTCTAATGAATGTATACCAGTAGTATGCTATATTATTTGAATGTTTTATAATGGATATTGTGCTTCAGACAAATAAAACTTGATTGGTTGATTGTCTATCACAGAGAAACAAATTGAATTGTGCTTGCACACCATATGCCTTTGCAAGTGTTATAGTTTATTTAGACTCCATAAGCAAAAATTCAAAATAGAGTTCTTTCAACACATCTATTTTTAACTAAATATACCTGCCAACAATACTTTCTTTTCTTTTCTTTACCTCTTTTGGCTTGAGAATGGTAGATGGCTAGTTGTCTTCTTCTGCTTACCATTTTCATCAAGTATTTACAAGATTCCATATTTATTATTACACCTTTGAATATTTAATTGCATTTTGCGAAGTAAAATTGTACTATTGGATAGGTTGGTTCCTTAAAATAATTAATTCATAATTGATTTTTTTTTAAAAAAGATATTTCTCAAATTGTTTTACATGTACTTTAGTGGTTTATGAATGTAAATGCATAACAAAAAATACACAAGACCATCATATAAACACAAATGTGTAACAAATAGCAACTATAAACAATAGAGAATTGCAAATATATTAAGAGTTAAATAGAATAGCATACTGAACATACCAGATGAAAAATAATATAGAGCATATTATAGAGCATATAGAGTTGAGGTATGCAGATAGGCAGGATCTAGCATACACGTACGCAGAGTAGATGCACGTAGACAGGAATGTCCAGAAGATGGTCTTCTGTGAAGAACTGTGATCCAAACTGCACAGAAAAAATCCTTCCACACACAGGCTGCTGCTTTCAACTTGGAGAAATGAATTGCTGGACAGCAAAATTTCACTCAATGAGGACTTCAATCTTTGTTGCAAATATTTACAAAGATATATAGAATACCAGACATCCATCTTGAATACTCACAGCTATACAGACCAACAAAGTGCTTCGTCAACCACCAACCACAACTAACCAACAATGGAGATTCTGACTCTCTCCCATATATAGGTGGTCTTCTTGAGAACATGTGACAGCCGTGCACTAATGAAACTTGGCTGGTTTCATCCCCAGTGCCTGTTGTATCAGACTTCCCATGATGCATACCTGGCTGGTCTTATCCAGTGTGCATGTTTCATCAGACTTCCCATGCTGCACAGATTACCAAATGCTGACTCATACATCTGCCACTTGAACTGTAGTAACCCTGTTACCGTTTCCATACTAGGGTGCCACATGTTCTTGACAATCCCCTCCAAGATGACATGTGATGTGTTCCATGTATCCTTGCATTTGTCCCCAGTGTAATGTAGACTTCATACACTGATACCCAGCCTGCTAACCAACCTCTCATGGCATTCCATAGGTAGAGGCTTTGTGAAAAAGTCAGCAATGTTTTCTTCTGTACCAACATACTGCAGCCTCAGCATCCCATTTTGCAAAAACTCTCTCACATTTTGGTATCTCACTGCGATGTACTTGGTCCTGCATTTCAGATTTTCTGACTCTGTCATGCCAATGCATGCCTATGCGTCCTCATTTACCACAGTTGCTTTACTACAGTTCTTTCCTAGGTCTATCAACAATTGCCTAGCCCACTGTATTTCATTTGCAACCTCCAACAATGTGGCAAACATTGCTTCTTTTCTACTAAGTGCTATGCAGCCTTGCTTTCTGGATCTCCAGATGACAGGGCTATCAGCATAACTGATTATCAATCCAGTTACTGATTTCCTATGAGATGTCTCAGATGTGAAGGAACTGTCTACAAAACCTTCCAAATCTGTCATCCCTCCTGTTATCCACAAACATCTGTATTTTTTTGCCTTTAAAGTACCACACAATGCGCTTCACTGCCATCCAGTCCACCTGTCTGGGCTTTGCAACTTTCCTGCTCAGTATCCCTATTGCAAAGCTGATGTCTGGCCTGGTGTTATTTGCCAAAAACAACAGACTCCCTATCACTGAGTGATACAAGTCAGGCCTCTCAAGCAACTCCTCTGACTCCCTTGGCTTCACTCAAGCCAGTCTTCTCTATCAGCTTCTCTATCTTTCTTTTCTGGCACAATCTCAAACTACCACTCTAGACCCTTTCTACCTCTATCTCTAGATAGTTCCTCAGATGTCCTCTCAGGTAGGTCCCAGAGGGTGCTGCTCCGGGACTATAGCTCCAGTAAGAGGGAACTCACTTGTGGGGTCCCTCAGG
>JAIPUX010001232.1:120317972-120330395 GCA_020142125.1 Phrynosoma platyrhinos
ATCTTTGCACAGCTTTAAAAAGGCTCTCAAGATGGATCTCTTCCGGCAAGCCTTACCAGACTAAATCACCCAGCCTTGGGATTCCAGGACCTTTCCTTCAGGATTATTTAAAATTTCCTCTTGGGGTTAAAGTAGCAGGGGTTTGCGGGTTTGTATTTATAATTTTAATTTTATTTTCCTTAATGGTTAGTGTTTTATTGTAACTGTTTTAATTGAATCTGATTTAATAATCTTTTAAGGGGGGAGGAGGGAATTATTCTGTTTTTATGTTGTATGTTATTTTATTGCTGTTCACCACCCGGATTGGCTTGCCACAGGGCAGTATACAAATAAATTATTATTATTATTATTATTATTATTATTATTATTATTATTATTATTATTATTATTATGTCCACACATTGTGCCAGTCTAATCTCCTCCTGATCTCTGGCTGCAACACTCAAATCATCAACACAATGACCAGTATTATGCTGCCCTTCATTTACACACATGCATCCGCCAACCTCACTTTCTGCCCTGCAGGCCTGTCAACCACTTCAAACACTCTCCTGTCCACCAGTGCACTGAACTCCTGATCCATGGCTACATTCCATTTCTCTTGCTCTCCAACTGGATACCTGAGCATATCCTCATAATCATTAGATTCCTCAACCACAACAGTACAGGCTCGTGCCTCCTGCACAACAAATCTGTCTGTGCCCACCTTGTAGTTCTGCACAGAATGATGACCCTAGTCCTGCCATGCCCATCCTCAGTGTCACTATTGCTATTCTGTCTTGACTCTGAACTTGTTCCTACTTTGGTGTTTGTATGTGTGTTTGTGTGTCCACAGAGGTGCTAGGCTGATGTGAAGTGCTAGGTTCCTTCCCATCCTTGGATGCATCCACCCCTCCATTTCTGATATTTGTACCAGTGTTGTCCAACTTTGCAAAAACATCATGGTTACTGTGGATCTTTTCCCATTCAGCATGCATTTTAAACTTTGCACTCCTTGAGTACAGGACTCTGCCACCACCCAATAGGAAACTATAACGATTCCCCTCATAGCCCACAAACCTTAACCTCTGGCTCTTTGGTTCATTTTTCATCTGAAACTGCAAAGGAATCAGTACTGAAGCAAACTGCCCAAAAACCCTCAAGTACTTTAAATAGTGTGTTCTCCCATATAACAGGAAATATGGTGTTTGATTGATCGCACTGCACCACATCCTGTTAATGGTATGGCATTCAACATTTGTGGCTTCTGCCCAGAAATTTGGTGGTGCCCCAGCATCTTCTAGCATGCAATCGCTCATTTGATTAATCATGCAAATTTCCCTTTAGCCAAACCATCCTTGGCTGGGCAAACTGAACTGGTGGTTTTGTGCTGAATTCCCTTTTGCCTAAACCACTGCTTCAGACTTTCGGTAAGAAATTCTCCGCCCCTATCAGTCACAATGGTGCCCACCTTGTAGGGACACTCCTTCTCAATGGTATTGACTCACTTTTTGACCTGATCAGCAACATCACCTTTGGTTTTGAATAAGGCAACAAAGGAATACCGGGTGTGTTAGTCTACTATGATCAAAGTAAGCCTGTTCCCCCCCCCCCATGCTCTTGACGTGGTGCAGTCCCGACAAGTCTGCATGTACCAGCTGAAAAGGCCTCTGGGTGACACAGGTAAGCCTTGACTTTCACCCTTTTACACACTGCAAAATCATAGAGTTGTTGCATTCTCCACCTTGAAATCTGGGCATACCTTCTCTAGGTTTCTCAAACTTATGAAACTTGTGTGGTCCATCACCCTATGAAAATAATGTCCACAATTTTCATGCAATGGCTTGTTAGAAACATTGTTACACTGCACCTGTGCCACCATGTGGTATACCTGATTTTTCTTGACAGCTTTACCACACACGGCACCCTCCTTGGAGATTACACCTTTATTCCCTGTAAAATGGATTTCAAACCCATCATTGGTTAGAGATGCCACATTCACAAGGGAATTCTGCTGTTGAGGTGCACACAAATAATTATTAAATGTTTTCCCCAGCCCTGGGATGTATACAGAACCTTTAAACTCCACCCTACCAGATTCACCATCAGCAAACACCACTGTGTCTACTGGTGCGGGTTTTGGATTCTATAGTCTCCTCTTGTTTGGTACCAAGTGGTGGGAACATCCACTATCTAAATGCCAGACTGGATCTCTCTTTTTCCCACTCACAACACCCTCCACAGCAAGAACAACCCCCTCCATTCCTGAGGCTTTTTCTTCTGTGAAGACAATCCCTTCTTTGCTGCTGAGACTCTCAGACAGTCCTTCCTGAAATTTCCAGTCTCCCCACAGGAAAAGCATCTCTTAGTCCTGCAGATGACAGCACTCCCCTCCCAGGACATCTCGGTGGTTTGTTGCCTCCAGCTTGTTTTCCCAGCTTCCCTAGATCTCACCTCAAAGTCTCTTCTCTGGACCTCCTCCAGAATCCTTGAAGTCATGAGCTCAGTCCTCAGATCTGCCTCAGCAACTCCCTGTAGGCCAAACATCAAAATGTCCCACTCATTGGTCAAGCTGCTCAAGAGTATGAAGACTTTCAGATTCTTCCATCTGAATGCCTTAGTTGCTGCACTCTGCAAACAGGCCTTACATTTTCTCCAGATGAGTCATTACAGATGCATCCTCCTACAATTTACAGCCATACAGTTTTCTACAGCATAGATAATGCTCCATTGGGCTGATGAACTCATTCCAAGGCTTGCCACACATAAAAAAATTTCTGCTTTTCCCTGATGTGATCCAGCTGGCTTATTTCTAGGGCTAGAACGATTGAGGGCCTTGCCTTGCAGTCATCATTAATCTGAGAGTCATCTGTTGGATTAAGTTGGTTTTGTACAATGTCCCATAAGTCCTGTTTTATCAGTAAAACTTGCATATAGATTTTCCAAGAAGCATAATTTTCATCAATAAGCTTCACAAATCTAACAGCCATTTCCATCTTCTTGCTCTGTTTCAGCAACAGACAGACACAGATGGACATCTGGGCAGACTGCCAATGGCCCAGGCAAGCAGCCAACACACATGGAAGCTTGATAAGCTTTCCCCAGCACACTGATAGTGGCACTGACAGTGAGAAATAGACTTTAACTCACTCACTCACTCACTTCTTTGCCCTCCGTGGATTCAGCAGCACATTACTGGCAATTCTGGAAGACTCACAACCATTTAGGTGTTGTCTATGTGCACACTGGGCTTGTAAACCATGTTGGGGTATGCAGACAGTCAGGATCTAGCATACACATATGCAGAGTAGATGCACATAGTTAGGAACACCCAAAAATTGTCTTCTGTGAAGAATCTTGCTCCAGACTGCACAGAAAAAATCCTTCCACACACAGGCTGCTGCTTTCAGCTTAGAGAAATGAATTACTGGATAGTGAGACTTCACTCAATGAGGGCTTTAATCTTTGTTGCAAATATTTACAAAGATACATAGAGTACCAGACATCCATCTTGAATACTCACAGCTATACAGACCAACAAAGTGCTTCATCAACCACCAACTACAACTAACCAACAACAGAGATTCTGACTCTCTCCCATATATAGGTGGTCTTCTTGAGAACATGTGACAGTCATGGTTTAATGAAACTTGGCTGGTGTGATCCTCAGTGCCTGTTGCATCAGACCTCCCATGATGCATACCTGGCTGGTCTTATCTACTATGCATGTTGCATCAGACCTCCCATGATACACAGCTTACCAAATGCTGTCTCATGCACCTGCCACTTAAACTGTAGTAACCCTATTACTATTGCTCCAGTTCCTTTTAGTGGCCACGTCCATGTCATTTTCTAGACCAGGGTGCCAGATGGTCTTGACAAAAAGTCACATTTTATATGGCAAGAGAATAAATGAAACATATAGCAATGTACAAAAGTGCAACACTAAAACTAAGATTTTGTGTTTGTTGTGAAATGGTAATAGCCAACTCACCACTAAGTAGAAGGTTCAAAACCATCTGTTAGAATCCATGACATGGTTCTGCCATGATTGGTATGGTTTATTGGAAAGGATGTATGTATGGAATACTGAAGTGTATGGAATACTGAAGTGTATGACTGTCACATACTGAAGTGTATGAAATACTGAAATATATGCATGAATCATGTATGGGCTCTGAGCAGAGGAAAAAGGAGGAGTGGGCAAATGGCAGGGGGCAAATGGTAAACAGAGTGAAGGAGTTTATGGTTTTATGACCCTGTCCTTCCAGCAGATATCCTGGGATGTAGAGGAAGAAGGGACTATTGGAATTTGCTTTTATCCAAATCAAAGGCTGAGAAACAACAGCCAGGAAGAAGGGGGCTGGATAGATTGTATTCTAATACAAGGGAGGGAAAAGGAACCCTCAGTTGCAACAAAAACCCTCAACTGGTAACTTCTATCTTAATGTCTAAAATAAAATTATTTTGTTTTGTTTTTTAAGTTTATGAAATGAGCTGACAATTTAGAATTTTTGTGTTGTATTTTATTGTAGGATGTTTAATTGTATACATAAATAAAATTATTTAAAGATAAAAAAATGTTTTTAATCACAATAAGATGTTTTTCTGTCCATTGGGAACTGGGATCACTGGTTCTGACACCATCTATAAAATGCACTGATGTCCCCACAAAGAAATGTATGTGATGCTCTCCACTTGACATTTCAACTTTTATTATGAGAGATTGTGACACAAATCTGCTTCAGACTGGCCCTGCAGTTCCAATCCCTGGGCTTTTGTCATTCACCTTCCTCCTTTACCCCCAGACTCCTTTCCAGGCCTCAAGGTGATATAGGAAAAGTGGCTGTGTAGTTCAATAGTTCAATGTGATCAAGATAAATGTTTCTTAAATGTATGCATAATCAGACACAATTATAGAAAATAAGTAAAGATTTATTATATAACAATTAGTTTAAACATGAACTCCTTCCTCATTCACAGCTCCCAACATCTCTTCATATCTTAATCCATTCCAGTCCTCCAACTCAACCTAGAAATATGGCATATAAATAAATAGTTTTACTGCCCTAACTAACGGCCCTAATTCTTTTTCACCCTGCTCCTATCTGATTCTTTAACAGACTTGCCCCAAGTGTATATCCTTTTCACAGTTTTCCCCTAAGACAGGGGTAGGCAACCTTTCCCCTTTAAGGGCCGAGGGACTTCAGCTCCCAGAATCCCAGGAGCTATTGGCCAACATGGGACTATTGGCCAACATGGCTGAGGCTTCTGGGAGCTGAAGTCCCTCGGCCCTTAAAGGGGAAAGGTTGCCTACCCCTGCCCTAAGATATATTTGACTACTCTAACCAAGCTTACTCATCTTCTCACTTCACACAGGTGTTCTCATGGATTACCACAAGTTAATATAGTGTGCATTAATCATTACACAATTTAGAAGAAATCTCATATAGTATTTGTGTGTGTGTGTGTATTTGGTCCTTGAATTTGTTTTGAGCCAAATATAATATGCATACATTTTTCATGACTGCTAGATTTCTATATAATCAGAGGTTGTCCCTCTAATAATAATTGTTTATAGTCTGGTATCTTATGGCAAAACAAAATAAAATCTAACAACATATTTGAATAAAGTATTGTTGCCTTTTCCCAAGAAAGAACATGTTCTTGGAAACAGCTATACAGTTTTCTGTCTGGAAAGCCCACTGGATCCATTTCAATAATGTTGATTCAGAAATTGTAGTGATTGAAAGCTAATCTAAATTATAGGCCTAGTGTATGTAGTTGCTTGCTATAATTACAGCAGTTTTGCCAAAAGTGGACTCAGATCCAGCAAGCTAGCTTGAATAAGGAGGAGAGAAAAGAACCAACTATTTGTAGTATGTTCCCTGTCAGTCTCACAGTCTAATGTGCAGCTTGCCACACAGAGAGCAGGAAGTATTTATCCTGTCTAAGGAGTTATACATCTTTTCTCCACAGTAATTACAAATGTCTTCAAAACAGGAGAGCAAGACCAGGGCTAAGAGATAGCAGAGTTAACTGAGTCTGATAGACTTCATACAGCACAATGATCTTGCTGTGCTGATGAGGTCCTCTTTCAAAGCAGTATACGAGGCATAACTGAATAAATACATTATCTCTGGGAGTGCTGCAGTAGAATTATTTGAATGCACATCAAGAATAGACTGCTAGGAGCCAGCCTATTTGCCTAGCTACTCTTTGAGGTAGCTAACAGTTACTTGTCCTCTAGTTTTCAGTCTGATGTTTTATGTGTCTGCTTCAAACATTCCTCATCCACCCACCCACTCAACAATATGGGGAGGGGGACAGGGTACACATACAATATTTTAGGCCCTGAATGAATGTTTTTATGGGGTTTGTATTTGTAATCTCAGCTGTGGAAAATTCAAATGACATACCGGTATGTTTCCTCTACAACCATCCTGTGCCATTTCTTGCTTGACAATTATTTGTGCTTTTCTAGTGTGCACAAGCAAAAATAAATTAACTAATGCAAAAGAAATACTGAGTATGTGAAGTTTTATATTTCACACACACTTAAGTCATGTTGTTGTGATGAGTACAAGAAATAAAATTGAGTTTGTGAGTTGTCTTGATGCTAAACCAGGACTAAGAATTGTGAGGATTTCTATATGTTGTTGAACTGCAACTCTCAGTGTTCTTCACCATTGGCTGTGCTGGTTAGTGCTGCTGGGTTATCATGTTCAACAACAAGAGAAGGGCTGTGCATTCCCACTCTGTGTTAAACACATTTATTTGAGAATGAGTTCTGTTTTGTTACAGAAAAAGATAATAGAGGGCCGATGCAGACTGGCAGTTTAGTTTAGGCCAGCCTGGGGGTGGAGTTGAGGTGGGACAACCACACGCCAGTCACCCCAACTCTGCCCCAACGCTGTGTGCCCATCCACATGGCTTGTGGCATCAGGGCATCCTCTTGGCACAGCGAGTGTACATGCTGCACCAAAGAGGCACTAAAGAGCCATAATGGTGGCTCTAAGGGTGGCCTTTTGCTAACCCCCCAAATAAAAGAAACAACATTTTGCCGCTCTTTTCGGGGTGGCAAAAAGGATGATCGAGGCTGCAGTGTGTGGTTGCCATGGCCCCAATCCACCACTCCCAGGGGCGGCCCAGAGCCCCCTCTTCTTGGCAATCTGCATTGGCCCACAGTCAGCCCTCCTTATCCACAGATTTTTTTTTATCCATGGATTCAAGCATTCATGGCTTGAAAATATTCAAAAAAAGTATAAATTCCAGATAGCAAACTTTGATTTTTCCATTTTACATAAGAGACACCATTTTCTTTTTCCATTGTATTTAATGGGATGAGCATCCACGGACGTTATTATCCACAGGAGGTCCTAGAACCACACCCTGGTGGATAACAAGGACCCACTGTGTGTTGTAAGCATTAAGACAGCTACCCCTGCATGTTTTTTAGATCATGAGATACCACATTGTAGCTGCAACAGGGGAACCCTAAAGAATGAGCTAGTGGACCGAGATCTTTAACCAAGGTAAAACAATTTTCTTCTTCGTAAATTTGGACTGAATTAGCATGTTTTACCTCTACATCTAACATATTATTCCTGATGGAAAAAATTGAGGTTTCTTGAGAAATCCATTGTCCTCTGCATATAAAGAAGCCTGTGGCTTCACAGGAATGGTGACAGATTGGGTTGTAAGAGAGGAGTCCTTGTTGAGATGCAAATGGATTTTAAATTTCCTGGACTTTGAAAATCTCCCAGTTGCCACATGGCCAGAAGGAAGAGGAGCCATCCTGTAAGAGATGCCCTCCCCATACCATCTTAACTAAGAACAGAAAGAACAAAATGCAGGCATCTTACTAACACCTCCAATTTTCCTCCTGTTTGGTTTGTAACATCTTGCCTGATGAAGAAGCCAGTGGGGCTTCAAAAGCTTGCAACAAGTATATTGTGCATTTCCATTGACCAGTAAAGGTATCAGTGTTTGGTGGATTTTTGTTTGAATTAAAAAGAATAGTAACACTTGAGATAACCAACAATCTCCTGACTATAAAATGTTTAACAAAATAAGAGAAAGGATGCTGAGGTGAAAAATATGAGCCATGTAGGTTTTCAACATATCTGTGCTCAAGCAGGTACCAATATCATGATGTTGTGTTTCTTTGTGTAATCTGTAGCTTTCTGAGCAGTCATTTGTCCCACCCTGGGTTGTAGGGCCCTGGACTGAGGTCCAGCACTGACATACAGCTGTACTACAGAGTAAGAAATTTTTGGCAGAAACAGGCTGTGGCATTCACCTGTGTCCAATGAAAATGCTGAAGAGATGGTGGGAGTGGAATGGGGCCTCAGTGGGATGAGAAAGCAGAAGCCCAAGGTTGTTTTTGTAAAATCAAATTTCAAAAAATATTTTTTTAATTTTTAAAAAATACGATAATTTATTTTAACACATTTTTCTCTAAAAATATCACATTTTTACTGAATTTTCATGTTAAACATATGTCACGATGTAGATGTAAATACATTTGGGCTGTGTGTATGATATTGTAATTTAAAAGTATAATTTTAATTATGCTACTTGTTTATGTCACAACTATTAACATGACATTCTGTGATATATGGGAATTATGAATCATGAGTAACATTAGTACTAAAGACATGCCTATGGATTCTGTATGGTTTAGTATAGGGGAGGGGGTCAATGGGCAGGTGACACTATGTGTTAACACACTGGGTGACACCAACCCTAGTGACACCACTGGAGATTGATGTTTTAAAACTTACATTTGTCACTTTAGAAACTTAATCTACAACACTGTGGTCCTCAGCTGGATGGAGTATTCATTCATTGTTGATTTTCAACTATCAGACACCCCAGCCAATGTGCCTAATGATGGAGAATTCTTAAAGATAAAGTCCAAGAACATTTGAACCCTTCCTAGTTAAGAATCTGTCTAAAAACCAGAAGCTGACTGCAAGTAAAACTGCACACTGATCTTTCTTCTTCTATAATCAGATACCTCTGAGCCCTGAGCATCACTTTGGCCTGATCTTGTGATAGTTCCAACTAGAGTAAAACCAACTAGAGTTTACTGAATTTACTTAAGTTTTAATGGTTGTTGTTGTTGTAAGCCTTCAAGTGTGACCCTAATGCAAATCTATCACAGGGTTTTCTCAGGCTTAGAGAGTGTGACTACTCAAGGTCAGCCAGTGAGTTTCCATAGCTGAATAGTGGGGATTCAAACCCAGGACTCCAGGGTCATAGTCCAAGGCTCAATCCCACATAACAATTGATTCAGTTGGTCTCCTTTAATTGGGACTACAAATAGGTTTCAGGCTAAAGTACCCAAGAAATCCTGATGATTCACCATGGATTAATGAATGGTTTAAAACCCTAAGAGACAAAAAGGAAACCTAAATAGAGACAAGAGACATCTGACTACTAATACTTGTGAGAAACAATAGGAAGTGGACATCATTTTCATTTCCTGTTTTTGATCCTCCATAAGACTGCAGTCTATATACTCACACTAGTCACACATTTCACTAGATGGGTCATATGGCTGATGCAGCATAGCAATCGGTTTATATTTATTTGCAGTTCAGAAATCTGTTGCTAAGAGACATCATTAATAAATTGCCAGGAACAGTTTGGACTGCCCCTGCACTGAGGATAATAATCCCTTTACAGATTTCTACCCCCTAACTTTCAGAGATGCCTAGTTATCAATGTTCCCTCCTGGTGCAGATCTTTTTCTGTCTCTCATTCAAAGCAAAGCATCTTTTTGCAATGGTTTTCCCTGTAATCTACAAAAGGAGCACTCATTTCCTGCAAGTTGAAAATTATTTCCCATCTCCATCATTAAAATGCTAAGACTAGAACAGTGGGGTGTGAGCACAGAGTCCCTTTCTCCACACCTGCAAGACCTATACACATAAACCACTTTTGTGTTTCTCGCAACATACAAGAAATATATCCCTGCCCCCAAATCTAATTTCCTCTAACCTGGAATTTCTCCCTGGGAAATTCTATCATTTTATTTAGACAGATATGATTTACTGGCAGCATGTCTGCAAGAAAGTAGAAAGCTGAGGACAAATATTTTGAGACTAGATTATGGAATGCTCACAGAAATGGCAATGAAATATAGTTTCTGATGTCAAAGTATCACAATGATGGCACACCAGAAACTGAATGAGATCAAAGGGGCCTTTGTATGAACAAAAATATGAGATGCTGAGGCCATGTCTTCACAAGATTTCTGCTAAAAGCCAGATATGCATATTTAACCTATTGAATCTGTATCACATAGGGATGCTCCACATGGAACAATTTAGCTGTATTAATCCAAAACAGCTATGAGTCTTATGGCACCTTAAAGACTAATCTATTTATTATGTTACAGACTTAAGTGGACTATAGTTAGATTTTTTTGTTTACTTTTGTTTCTTTTTTCCATGGATGCTAGCAAAGATTATATCCAGTTTTAGTCCCAACTAGAGCCTGAGATTTCTTCTAAGACACAGTTGTGCTAAACTGGAACTATAGGGATCACCAAAAAACCCTTGGAAAAGTTACTTTTGGGGCTATAGATTCTAAAATTATGAAGCAATATGGCCAGTAGCCATTCCTGCTGGGGAATTTTGGGAGCTATTATCTAAAATGTTACATTTGCAGGCTCTGTACCCATTAAATTATTTACATAAAACTATGTATGTCTTCTGTGATAAGGACTGCACTGCTTGTATTGCTCTTACAGTTCTCGCATTGTTCTGAACAGGTACTAATAAGTAAGACGTGACATGTGGTTTGTCAGAACTGGAGACATTACAAGAAAGAAAAACCTTCAAAATAGTCACCCTACCTAATTTCAAAATCTATTATTATGCCTGTTTTGGCTGTTAGACTGGATAAAGTTGTCAGATGAAAAGAATCTGAAATTAGAAGGCTCCGACAATGTATATGGATGGCATGGGTATCTATTATATGATAAACTTAAATTACATAAGAACTTTAATGATCATTATTTAAGGCATGCCTTAATTAGAATTTGGCTTAAAATTAGGAAAAATTGGCCAGAGAATTTACCAAACTGGACAGACATTGGAGAAGTTACATCTAAAGACAACAAATTTGGTAAGGAAAAATGGTTAACTTATGGGGACCTAATTAAAGGTAGGGGGAAGGATGGACAGTATAGTATTATCAAAACACAAGAGTAGATTAATCAGGAGGGTTATTCTTGTAAGTGGTTTTCCTATAGGCAGATTAGGGATCACTTTCTCTTAGATCAAAGAAATAAAAAAATAGGTGTATTGGACAAAGAATTCAATGACATTGTTAAGTCAGATTCGGACCACAAAATATCAAAATTTTACAAGTTTTTATTAGCCATTGAATTAGAGAAGGATACGATAAAGCCACAAATGATAAAGTGGGCTCAGGATTTCGGTCATAACATTGAATTAGAGCAATGGGAGAAGTGTTGGTAAAAACGGATAAAATATGCATTTAGCAGTAATATTAGAGAAAACTTTTATAAGCTTCAATATTGTTGGTACCTGACACCATATAGATTGGCTAAAATAGGGAAAACCCAAGATTTTCAATGTTGGAAATGTGAGAAGAAAAGTGGATCCTTTTATCATCTTTGGTGGGGCTGTATAAAAGCAAGAGAGTTCTGGGATAAAATTATACAAATAATAGAAAAAAATTCTAAAAATGAAGTTGAAAAAGAACCCTCAGATGTTTTTATTGGGTATGTGTTAGAATCCTGTTAGTGTTCTGCCAGATATAGAGTTTAGAGTTTATAATGGGGATGATGGGAGATTGTTTGTTATGTTAGGAGCTTAGGCTGTGAGATTTAGTATAGAACAGGTGTCTTATCAAGTGGCCTTGAGTGTCTAGTTCAGAGAGCTGGGAATGCAGTTTCTGTTCTGTGAGAAAGGGGAGGGGCTGTATGCGTGGGCTTTTGGACATTCTTTTTCTTTGGCGGTAAGAGGGGGTAGTCAGTCTCAGCTAAAACGCTTGGTGAGGCATGTCTGACTTTTGGATCTATCAATAAAGTTCTGTTGGTTCTTCAATCAAACTGACTGATTGATTGTCTAAGGTGCTGCTGCCAAACTCTGACAGTTAGCTGAGACTCACCACACCAAATTTTGCTTTTGTTCCTGCTCCCCTGGAGTCCGAGATGGACAAAGGTGAGCCCGAGGAAACAGTGTCCTCCAAAGAAAGCCAGACCACTGAGGCTGGGGAGGAACCTCGGATGGCGGATAGAGGAACTGGAGCTGTGCCAAAGGCAGGGGGGCAACAGTTGCCACAGACCCCACTGGTGCCTGGACAGTGGTTTGGAGCCCCGGTGGCGCCATCGCGTATGAAAGAGCGAAGGCGAGTGGTGAGGTGGTCGGACTGGAACACAGGGTTCACACAACCTCTACAGCT
>JAIPUX010001232.1:120333059-120345088 GCA_020142125.1 Phrynosoma platyrhinos
TCTGAAGGTAAGAATACAAACATACCACAGGTATTGCAGGTGACGGCTTCTGTTCCTTCAGTGTCCATACTAAGTCTTAATTTGTATCTGAAAGAGGACTACGGCTTTCCTCCTCAAAGAAAATCCCTTTCTAACACCAGTGTTTAAGTCTGCTGATGAACGAAACTGTTCTACAATTAGTACTGGTTATAAAATTCTGGCTCTAGCAGCAGTTGTATAGAGCTAACTGCCTAGCCCACCCCCTATTGACTTGCAAATGCCACTCAACAAAGCCCCACCCGCTGAGTCACAGTCACACTCTCTCCAAGAGTTGTTTTAAAAAGAATTTAAAAACTTACCCTCTCAAGATGGCTGCCTGGAAACTGCTTTCTTCCCCTTTTCTAGCAGGAACTGGCCTGGAAAGCTTCCTTTTCTTTCTGCTTTCCTGGCAGAAAATACCTAGAAGCATGGGCATTGTTTTTTTTTTTTTCCTGAGACATTGAGCCTTCTCTGTCAGAGAGCTCTGGTGCCACAATAAAATACAGTTCCCATGATTCCTTAGCCCTAACCCTAACCCTAAAAATGGGCTCAATTTGCACTATTTCTGGCAGTCTGCAACCCCCTTTAATTTGCAGGTCCCATAGACACTATATACTTTTTGCATGTATATATTCATTGCAAAATGTAATAACACCTATCACATGCTCAGTATGTCGTACTCCTTGTTGGCTCCATTTATCTGGATTACTGGCTTGGTGTAACAACTCCTGGGCTTGCGGGGTTACTGACCTGAACTGCATTGATTACTGTATACCTCTGTGCCTTACAACCACTTGACTCTCAGGTCATTTGATGACTGTTGCACATTGGGCTTAATGGAGTTACAGTGTTCCTATAATGGGCACCCAGTGATGAGAATGCAGTAACTATGTTCAGCCAAACATATGTAATTACAGAACCATCTCCTTACCTTTGTGCTCAGTACATTAGGCTCTTAAAGATGGAATAACACCTATCACTTTTTCAGTGTCTTTATATCACAGAGGAAAAATATTCCTATCAAAAAAGCATATATAAGTTTCATGTAAAGCAATCTGGAGATATGCTGCTTTTTAATAAAGAAAGAATCTCAACAAGGGTCACTGGTATAATTTGCTATGTCTAATCAGTTAGATACAAGAGACACTGAGATATGACAGTCATAAACAGCTATGTGAAATATTAAAAGTCTGCATGCTTGTGAGCAATCTTTTCCTTCCTGTCTTCAGCCAGATCCATCCAGTCCAGGTAAGTGTTCACATTTAAGCTGATTCAGTTCCATTGAAGTCACTCACAGCACATGAATCGGCTAAATGCCAAGTCTTTTGATTTAAGCAGGATGTGGATCAGCTATTAGTTATTTAGCTCCTTGCATAAATGTACTGTCTAAATGTATATGCTGACATGATTGAATAGCAAAGTTAGTGCTTACCTAGATAAAAATCCAGTGGCAAAAATTGATTTGGGAGGCTATAACCATGCTTTATAAATTGCACAGTTTTATACCCATCTAAAATACAGGCTTCCTCAATTTATATCACCATTTCTTTGAAATTGTTGGTTTCTTCTTATTCTCCTAGTATATTAGGTTGTGTTGCCCCTAAATATTTAAATTTACCCATTTTGCAACTACCATCCCCTGCCACTCTGTATAAAACAACTCCTTTCTATATTCACACAAAAGTCAGTCCTGTTGAGTTCAATTGTGTTACATCCAAGTATGTGCATAAAAATTTAGGCAGGATCCAAAGAAAATATCATAAATTTATCATCTGCAGTGTCAATAACAGACATTGTGTTAAATTTACTAGTTTCTGTACCATCAATTGAAAGATTCTTCTTTGTGGTGCTGTGAGTTGGGGATTATATACTGTAAGAATCACTATGTGTGATGGATGCTTAAGTGATCACCTGCTGTTGACCTTGGACCATGGAGCTGCCAAGAATACTAATATCAACAAAGCTATTGTGGGTTTAGCTAGTTTAAGATCACAACATTCTTTACTGATGTAGGAGCTATTTGATGGATGCTATAATCTCTGGCTACCTTCAACAAGCAGCCACACAAAATTTACTTTAAATTGTTTATCTTCTTAAAATTCTGTCTCCAGTGGTTGATGGACAGTGATTGACCCATAAAAAACATTGGAAAGGGGCTTAACAGGTGCTCAGTTAAAATGGAATAGAACTTCCATTCTAATTGCATCTCTTTCTTTGTTGTCTATTACAATCACTTTGAATTTACTAGGAGTGAAAGAAAGTGGAAAGTAAACAAAAGTTATAGGCAACCTGCTGCAACAATTTGGAAATAAAGAAGAAGATAAGTATAGATTCACACTGAGCATGTGATAGGTGTTATTACATTTTGCAATGTATATATACATACAAAAAGTATATAGTGTCTATGGGACCTGCAAACTAAATTATTAAAGTAACTGGTTTCAAATTTCCATATCTTTATGTCCTATTTCATAATTTTATCATATGCAATTAGTTCAACACTTCTTTTCTATATTTTGAATGTGCTACCAACAATCTAAGCACACTCACCAAACTGGAGTTTCTGATGTGATGCAATGATTATACAGAACTGCTTTGTTCTTTGAAAGCTTGAATGCTTGTGAGCCAAGATATTGGTGTAATGAAATATCTATTTTGCATTAAACATGAAAAATAGATAAAATGGTTACATATGTGTTTATTGTGTTAATTTTCTTTATATTACAATGTTCCTAGGTTCCAAAACACACAGCAATTCTTCACATATTTTTATGAATAATTTATCATAGATGTATAGTTTAAAGCAAAATAGCTTTTGATTTGATCTCATCTTGGAATGAATTTCTCAACTTTATCCTAGATAAGACAAGGGATAGGATTTTTATAATTTTCCAATAGTCTACTTATATGTTATTATTCTTTTCTTCCAGTGTTTTGAATTATTTTTATTATTCTAGAAAAAGTTGTATAAGCATCTTCTCAACAAGAAACAGTCTAAACAAGAACTAGCATTAACAACCTGTATCACTACACACATGTCAATGCTAAGCATTTCAGCAGGACCCAGCAACACTGATATCTGTTGTACTTTACAAATTCCCTATTTCCATACCCATCCATTTATCTGGTGGTGGTGGCGATGGCAATGGTTTCTTTCAACCAACATAGCAGACTCAAGATCTGGCAATTATAAGCATAAAATACCTAGAAAGTGTTCTCTTTTTAGAAAACTAGTCACATATTTGAAAAGTTTGGGGAATGGTAATTTCAGCTCTGGCTCTGACTTCAATATTTATTAAGAGAACCAATACTACACAGGGCAGAGGGGCAACTGTAACAGACAAAAATGGTGTCTATACTTCCTGGGCTCAGTCAATAAAATTAAATGGAAATGGTGTGAGACATTTTAGCAATGAGCATGACTGCAAGGGCATAAGTAAATGAAGGGGAAGGAGTAGAAAATTAGTTCAGTTTCAACTCCATTAAAAAAGTAAAAGTAAAATTGCCAATGGAGTTAAAAGCTTATTACTGTCTTGTATTACCCTTTGCCCCTAGCCGCCATATGGAGAAGGAGAGTAGTCTCTGCCTGCACTAAGATCCCGCCAGACCATCTTAACCAAAAATGGAAGTAACATCTGTCACAAAATAGAGCTTGTGGCTCTAACATGATCACTTTTTTTCTCTGAGATTTTTAATATCTTTGATCAAGAAGCCTGTGAAGTTCCAAAGCTTGCATAATGTATTTTCTGCATTTTGGTTGGTTGATAAATCATTCTTTGGTGGATTTTGGATTTTGTTGTATTTTGCTACATGCTACACCACAATGCATTTCTTACATTTCAGATGAGTTGATTTTCTTCCTATCAGCTTTATTCACTGTCCACCTTTCACCACAATGCATACAAATTGAAAATACAATGGCACAGACAATCCTAAATTTAGTACTCAATGGTATATCTTTACACTTCACAATCAGGATCTTCTTTTACTTAACTGTGGAAAGGATTACCTTGGAAGGTAGGAGGCTGCATCTTTGGTGATTTTTAGAACTTTTGGATGATCATCTATCATATATGATTATGGTTTCTGCACTGGAAGTGGGTTGAAGGACATGATTCTTCAGAAAGCTTTCACCTCTACAGTTGTTTGAGCCCATGAAAGTTTACATTTGAACTATGATTAACAAATGTTGATAGCTTTATGTTGTATATATGCATCAGGTGGGATTATTAATTTGACTGATAGGTGAGCTGCACCCTTTCCTAGAATAAGAAAACCTAAAAGTGCTAGTGTATGGACCGGTAACTTCAAGGATGAACTTTGGCAATATGCTCTACTGAGCCACCTTTGTACCAAGTTTGGAAACTTCATTTAGTTCAAATCATGGCAGCTAGAATGATTGCTGGTATATTTAGGAATAAGCATATTACACCAATATTAAAACCACTCCACTACCAGTTAGTATCTGAGTGTTGGTCAATACCTTTAAAGTAGTATCTGAATGTTGGTTAGTACTTTTAGGTCCAGGTTAGGTTATTTATAAGATCACCTCCTTCCATATAATCTGGTTATTTATAAGATCACCTCCTTCCATATAATGTGCCATATACTCATGACTTCTGGAAGAATCTACTTCAACCAACCAGAAATAGACTGGCAACCGTAACCCAGAAGACATCTTCATTGGCTACCCGTAAACACTGGAATGGCCTGCCAGGTAAGATTCAATGACTAAGCATGCTGTCAGAATTTAAAATAATGTAAAGACCTATCCCTTCTGGTAGGCTTACCCAGCTGATTTTAAGCTACTTATTTTAAATTAGTATATTTTGCATTTTATGTTCAATGGTTTTAATTTTCTCTGTGTTCATGTGCTTAACTTAATGTATTTAAATAATATTTATGTGTTTTAATCTATGTTGCACTCTGCCTCAAGAAGCTGGTAAGAAATTATTATTATTATTATTATTATTATTATTATATCAGCTGTTATCTCTATTATTCTCCTTTCTTTGATTGTGCACAGTATTATTGTGAACTCTTTGAGACAATATCTTACTCATCTAAAAATATATTTACACTCCCATAATATACATGGATATTTACTTCTATGGCATAGTAAGGCAGACTTACTGGTAAAAATGTGTGTATGTAGCTGAGGTACATATACATATTCAGTTTTATATTAATTATACAAAAGCATGTTCAGAGAAAAGCTGGAGAAAGTATTGAAATCATCTTTTGCAAAATACTTCTTTCACACACAAAATAAAAAAGGTAAAATGTTTAAAAATATTGACTAGAAATTAGATCTTAGTGATAACAAAATGTATGCTTATGTGAAACATCAAGTTCCCTTCCCCACAAAAAACAAAATAAAAACAAACCTAAACCATCTTTGATAATATGTAGTAGGAGTAATTGTACTAGTCTTTTAATTGTACTATTCTTTTCAATTGTAAGTGGCTCTTGGGTCCCAATTTTTTGGGGAAAGAGGGATGATGATGATAATGATAATGATAATGACAACAACAACAACAGATTAAAGAACACATTATTTTTGATGTTTTCGTCCCAATGTTTTACCAGAAGCATGAAGCATACTCGTACAGTAAGTACTTTGCATCTTTTTCATCTGCTTCTGATTGTCATACAACACTTTGTAACAATAGCAGGACAAATACCACATGCAAGCCACAAGCATCTTAATGAGATGACAGACAGACAAGCAGATATAGGTAGATGATAGATACACAGAGCAATCCTGGTGATGCAGCCATTCAGACAGAGAATGTCTTGTGAAGACCAGATGAAGGTAAAAAATCTATTGTGGAATCATTTTTTCTCATTAAAAGTTTGGAAAGGGGTTATATCTTATTCCCATTTTCCTCAGCTCTTCTTTTCCTGTGCTTTGAATCTGTCCTAACTGAATTAAATGAGTTTCATGGCATTCATATGATACTACTCAAGATTTACTTGAGCCCTGACTAATTTCAGCTTTGTAATAGATTTATAATAGAAAACTGATGTTAAAAGCTTCATGCCAAATGAAATAGGGCTCTTTAGTAAATAACATGGCCTGAAGCATTGGGGAGCTTCTCTCAAAGCTGATCAAACTTTCTGATGATGATGATAATAATAATAATAATAATAATAATAATAATAATAATAATAATAATATGTATCTCACCTCTCTGTAAAATACAACCGGACCGGCTTACACAATAAAATGAATAATCTTATTCCCCAATAGCCCCCCCCCCCAAAAAATACAATTAAACAATCAAAGTTTAAAAATATACTTGAAATAACAGGCAACAATAGATTGCAATAAATGACAAATAAATTAAATAGCTGCAGTGGAAATCAAGGTCAAGGCATAGCTATTTTCGGGGGCTGCTTATCTACTCAGGAAAGGCCTACTGGAAGAGATCCATCTTAACAGGGTTTTTTTAAAGCTGTTTAAGGCGGTCAAGTGATGGATCTCATCCAGCTCCCATAGTCTGGGAGCGACTATGCTCTGGGCAGTTGCAGATAATCTAGTTTTTATAGGTAGCAATAAATTCTTCCCAGAGGACCTTAGCGCACAAGTGGATTATATAGAAGGAGGCAGTCCCGAAGATAGGTTGGACCCAAGCCATTTAGGGCTCTAAAGGTGATAACCAACACCTTGTACTGCTCCCAGAAACTGATAGGCAGCTAGTCAAGCGATCTTAGAATAGGTATTATGTGGTATCTTAAGCACCAAATGAGTTAAGAGTGCTAGCTAATTCATATTACCTAACAAAACACTGCTTTGAAGCTGAAAAGTATCCTGGAAGAGAGAATACCCACCAGTGTTTGTTCTAAAATAACCAGGCACAGCAGAGGAAAGGGCTTCAGTACATTTGACAGCAGCATAGAAGAGAAATTTCAGCAGATGTAGTCATTACTACAGATGTAATTATTACTTGCCTTCTTTGTTGTCATTAACTGCCCTCAAGTCAATCTCAATCCATGGCAACTGGATGAAGCATCTCCAAGCCTCCCTATTCTCCACTTCTGTGCTTAGTTCCTGTAAATTCATACCCATGGAGTCCTTATTAGAGTCCATCTCTTTCTCTCTTTCTATTTCCCTCCACCTTTCCTAGCATTATTGATTTTTTTTCCAATGAGTTGTGCCTTCTTTTTATATGGCCAAAATATGACAGCCAAAGTTTAATCATCTTGGCTTCCAGAGAGATTGCTAGCAAAATACTCCCTTACAGTGCATTGTACTATAATATTGAATGTAGCAATTCCCTGTACCTTATTGAAGCGTGATCATTTCTCCATTAAGTATTAAGCTCCAGCTAGTTAAAACCATGCTTGGTTGATAGTTTAACTCTACTATTGTTGTTTTCTATGTTCTGCCCTAGTACTTTTTAAATAAATTCTCCAGCAGCAAAACTGTAACAAAATGTACCATTTGATATGTATAAATTAAACATGCACAGACATAAAATTGCATATTTTGTCACTGGAGGATTCCTAATATAAACGTGCCACCTCTTATCCATAAGAACCTTTATACTGTGGAAGATTTTAACAATACATTCTTGTTCCTATTGTAGGAGCTTATTGCATTAAAAAAAATAAACCATCTTACCTCTGCCATTTTCAATTCTGTTATGGGATGCAGCTGGGTATTATCGCATGCAAAATGCCACCAGTGTTGCCACCCGGCTGCACCCCACCTAAAACCTGGCTAAAATCCATGCTTTGGAGTTGACAATCCAAAACTGATCTGTATTCAGTAGGACTACATAGTCTTACTGTTAACGTAGGTCTTTGCCTCACTCACTGGTGGGAGGTGGTGGTGTCAGGTACAGCATGCCCACCAGTCTTCTTTCAGACATTAAGGCAGCTCCCAGACGAAAAGTCAAAAAGGACAGCTTTATTGCAGAAAAGAAAACAGCGCAGACAGGTTGTGACTTCTTTGACTAATCTAAAAGTACAATACATTAGCACACTTTTATAGTATAGAATAAAGTCCTTTCCCATAGTCAAGTGTCAAACTGTGATTGGTCCAAGTTTCCCGCGCCTTGGCCCTTCACATGATGTAATTTCCTACTGTCTGGAAAATCCAACAAATGGCCAGGTGTGTGTGAATCTACAGCTTCCCATCAGCCTTAGACAAAACAACTGCAAACCCCATATCTGCTCTTTGTGTGTGCACTTTGTTTATGTACTATGATGCCTGGGACTAGCAACCCATGGCTATCAAAGCCAGCACAGATATGAGGTTAACTTAGGCACCATCTTAACATAATAGAATTAAACCCATTATTCATTTAATATCAAACAAATCCATATATGTTTCAAACACTATACAATTAAACACTTCACCCACTTAATTATAAGGGTTGAATCCAAGCCTCTTCTGCAGCCGAAGCTAGAAACTCCCCCACATTCCAACTCCCAAAGCTTACACTTTCCAGTTAGCACATTTCCAGCTTTACAGTCATTAACCCCTTCAGCACAATTTCACAACCCAACTCTCTTATAAATTTTATCAAAACCATTCTGGCAGGAAAGCATTAACTTAATGTGTTCCTGACAGTTGGAAATGTCATCTTACTTGCTCCCTGACTGGAAGCTGAATAGATTTCATGCACACAATCTGGTGGCTGATTGTTAAGGTGGGCTGGGTTGAGCCAGGTAAAGTTACTTTATTGAGCAGATGTAACTAAGGACCTGAACAGACTGCCAGAAATAATTCAGCTTGAGTCCACTTTAACTGCCCTGGCTCAGTACTAGGGAATCATGGGAACTGAAGTTTATTGTGGCACCAAAGCTCTCTGACAGAGAAGGCTCAATGTCTCAGAAAAACTATAATTCCCATAATTCCCTAGCATTGAGCCTGAAAAGTTAAAGTGGTCTCAAACTGGATTATTTCTGCAGTGTGTTCAGGCCCTAAGTAGTCAGTCTAGAATTCCAGCATGTGTTTTACAGTTACTATAAGTTTGGCTTATTGTATTTTATATAAGTTCCTAATTTTGTGTTTATGGTCTAAATTGGGTTTGTGTGTTTCTTTGTGGAAAGACACCAAGATAACTTTATATTATGGGGCAGCATGCAAATATTGTAAATCAATATGTAAATACCTCTTCAATGAACATATTCTTCAAGATGATTTCTAATGATTATAATCAGATCATGTGGTGAGAATAGTAGGTCTCTACTGACAACACTGCTAGATAGCACATGAAATCAGCTTTGTAGCTGGAGCTGTAAGACAGTATGGAACAGAATAATAAACTAGTAGGTACAAAGGTGCAGATATTGCCTCAGCTTCTTGCCTTTCACAGTTTCTGTAGTTTCTTTTCACTGGGTTTGAAATTAGTATTGAATATTGCCATTCCAGCCATTTGTGGTCACTGACTGTCTCATGACAGTTTTGCATGCTGGTTGACTATAACTGAATTACTGCCATAAGTCTATAATAATACAGGGACATCAGAAAATTCTTTAAACCACAAGTGAAGAATAACATACAAAGCAATCTATTTTCCTGCTCTTCTCACTTCTTAACATTCTCACATAAATTCTAGGACAAGAGTATTCAAGCAATGGCTTAGTCATGGAAAATGAAGGGGTTGTCATTCAATTGTAGGTGGAAAGCCTTCAAGCATAATCCTAATTCCCTGATCCATTGGTTGGAGGGAATTTGGTGTGGATGCATGCATCTTTCAAGGAGAAGAGCAAAGTTGGTAGTGCAGCATATTTTCCTTAAAACTGTCTAGCAAATTCCTCAGAAACATCCACATAGAAATACTGGTGGTGATGTTTCAGTTGACAGTAGGAATAAAAGCTTTTGAGAAAGGAATTTGGTGGTTCTAATTCAGGGTCAATTCAGCCTAAAACCAGATGAACTGGTTCAAAAGACTCTACACTCCTCATCAGGCCCTACATATCCAAGCAGTGATCCCCCTGAAAGCATTTGGTAGTGGAATTATCAAAGAAATATGCTACAGAAGGGAAGATGCATGGTTGTCTTTATTTGCCCTGTCCAAAGTAATCTGACAGGTCTTTCGAAATGGTGGAGGATCTGCCAATTCCCACCCAGTACTGATCTGCCTGTGACTCACATACTGCAGCCTTACACTTCCTACCCCTGTATTACATCCCATACTATTGAATCTTTTTTTAAAAAATGTGACACTTTATTGAGCTTACATCTGGTAATACTTTGCAGTGGTACTTGTTTCACTTAATTCAGACCATTTTTAGTATTTTTTCTGCATTTAATTTGTATCTGGTTAAAAACACAGAAAAAGAATAATTTGTAAAAAATGAACACTTGTGAATGAAATGTTTCCACCTACAATTATGTGTGAAGGTACATCTGTCATCACATATATTTGATTGGACTTTCAAATTGGGTGTCTGTATGATCTATGCAACAAGATCAAGGAAAAAGAGAGCAGGCAACTTGGTGTATGGTAAAAAGGCAACCTAAATTTTAATTTATCTTTCTTCCTCATCATGCTCTAGTAAAGGAATTATTAACATAAGCAACTTATTGAAGCAAAGAGGCCCATCAAACACTTAAGCCTGTGAAAAGGAACTAATATGCTCTACAATTTGGAGTTGAAAGTTTAGAAGAAACAAATGCAACAACAACATCTGTTTAAGCCTTTTTTGTGTCTTATAATGTGCTGTGACCTTGAGTTCCACAGCAATTTTGCCATCCTGGCAATAAACCTCAAAGATTTCTTTGAGTAAATACATAGACATAGTGTTCTGATGGAGCCACGTGAAAGAGTGACAGATGTTTCTGACTTTTTTCCCACACTTGAAAACAATGTTCTCCTGCCTTATAAAATATTCTCCTCACTGACCTTATTGTGATTTGTTATTGTTGTTGTTGTTAGCTGCCCTCGAGTCAGCTTTAACTCATGGCAACTCTGTGGATGAGACATCTCCAAGAATCCCTATCTTCCACTGCCTTGCCCAGATCCTGAAAGCCTTTGCCCATAACCACCCTGATTGAGTCTATCCATCTGGTTTGTGGTCTTCCTCTCTTTCTTCTACCCTCTACCTTTCTTAGCATTATTGTTTTTTCTAGTGATCTATGCCTTCTTATTATGTGGCCAAATTACAATATTCTCAACTTGATCATCTTTGCTTCCAAGGAGAGCCCTGTCTGACCTGTTCAAGAACCCAGTTGTTTGTCTTCTTGGCTGTCCATAATATCCTAAGTACTCTTTTCCAGCACCACATTTCAGATGAGTTAATTTTCTTTCTGTCTGCTTCCTTCACTGTCCAGGAATACAATGGCCTGAATGATTCTGACTTTAATGCTCAGTTTTATGTCTTTGCTCTTCAGTATGTTTTCCAGTTCTTTCAAAGCTGCCTTTCCCATTCCTAGTCTTCTTATTTCTTGACTGCAGTCTCCATTCTGGTCAATGTTTGATCATAAATATGGGAATACTTTAACTATTTCAGTTTCCTCATTATCTAGATTGAATTTGTGTATTTCCTCTGTGGTCATTATGTTTGCTTTCTTTATGTTCAGCATCAGACCTGCCTTTACACTTTCATTTTTGACCTTCCTTATTAACAGTTCCAATTCCTGGATGTCTTCTGCTAATATTATGGTGTTGTCTGCATATCTTAGGTATTTTTTTAGTTTTGGGTGACTTCAACATCCCACTCAAGACCAGTTTGCCAAATCTAACTGGTGCAGCTTGAAAGTTCATGGAATCCATGACAAACATGGGCCTATCCCAATTGGTTGTCAAGCCCACTCATTGTGCAGGTCATACCCTTGATGCAATCTTTAGTACGGAACAGAAATATCCATGAGCGGAGGTTATTAAAGCCACCACATTGTCATGGACGGATCATTTCCTGGTCAAGATTGAACTAAGAAGCACTTTCTGCCCCACCACAGGTGGCAGACCTATTATAATGGTCCACCCTCGAAGGCTAATGGAACTAATAGGATTCCAGAAAGCCTTAGAGGGTTTAATAGTTGGTAACGCCGG
>JAIPUX010001232.1:120360633-120396018 GCA_020142125.1 Phrynosoma platyrhinos
TTATTATTATTATTATTATTATTATTATTATTATTATTTCTGCAGTGAGGATGCAGCCATAGAATTCACTATGGAAACAATAATTACAATAATACAATCAGAAGAAGCAATTACTTCAGTGCAAAAAAGTGAACAGCAGAGAGCCATCTTTGGCTAGGATACTAGGAGATCAGGATTCAATTCCCACTCAGCCATCAAACCTACTGGGTGACCTTAAGCATGTCACATACTCTCAATCTCAGAGGAAGAAAAAAGCAACCCCACCTGAAGAAACTTGCCAAGAAAACCCCATCATAAGTTAGTGCTAGAATTGCCATAAATCAGAAATGTTCAAGCCACACAACAATGGCCCAAAACACATGAGCCTGAATGAGCGGTGAGTGACTGCGCTGTCACTGATTGCATCAGGACTGTGGCAACCAAATACACCCAGCCCAGATCCAGGCTGTGACCACAGTCCTCAACCAGGCTGCCAGAAGGAGTGGATCCTATCCTCCCTTTCTTGGCCTGGCTCTTCCTGGATGGTGTGGTGTCAGCATGGCTTCCAGCCACATTTGTGGTGTGGATCATCTGAATGCTACACCCCGAAAACAACCAGAATCCATGTCATTTGCCCCATGTGTTTCAGGCCTACATGAAGCTTGTAAGTAATAAACAAAGTGAATAGGGTCATAGACTGACAATAAAAGGAGGAATGAGAAAAAAATATAGAGAGAAACACCTGTAATTTAATTCTTGTTCTGAAAGCTTGCTGAAATCTTTCCCTTGAATGTAACATACAACTAATGATATTTGCTCAGCAAGTGCCTTTCTACACTACACTGGTTCTTTGTTATGAATGATGATCTAAGCTGGTTGGTCAGTCTTGTAGGGGTGAGGACAAATTAAATAGTTTTGTCTTTAGTAGGAATTTTTGATTATTTCCATCAATGGCCCAATTTCTACATTACTAGCAGACATAATGGGATGATTGCAAGCTGATTGCTTTCTCAAAATCTGAGATATGCCCATCTATTGAAGGGCTGGCTATAACTACTCTGATTTTCAAGACTGTGCAGTTCTGTGACTGGTGAAGCTCATATGGCTGTTCCCTTCAGAGATTACAAGTAGGGCAAAGGAACATGGATACTTAAGATACAAGATACTGCAGCTAAAATAAAACAATCAAGCTTATAATTTCATGATTCTGAGAACTGGTGAGTGCCCAAACGCTGAACATCAATTTAAAGTCTTTACTTTACATGAAGAACAGCTGTTTGGAGCATGATGTCTCATCATGAGTTACCAAGAAAGGCATGCGGCATCTGCAGAGGTCATGCTGGGACAAAGGCCTCCTGTGTCACTAGGCACTTAGACCGATACATTTTCACCATCTGTCTCTGCCCATCAACAATAAATTCACTAGTTTATATTATGTATTGTATATGTGTGCCTAATTCTTCTTTATCATATCACTAATGCCAGCTGCTCCATTGACATCAATACTATGTTCTAGGCCAAGAGAAATGTGGTAGATTCCTATCCATCTGTTTTTATCTAGAACTGAATGTTTCTTTACGTAATAAATACAACCACTCCATTTTCCAGTAAATAGTTTTATTTCTAGAAAATATATACCTTTGGAAAACATATATTCATATTCATGTTAGAAGTTATTAGCTGAACATGAAAATATAGCCTAAACCCATATTCATATTAGGAAAGTAGTACTTTCCTTCCTAGTGCAAAAAGCATACTATTTTACAAGCTGTTTGATATCTATGCATAGAAAGATATATGCAATAGATATGGGTGAATCCTTCAAATTCAGTTTCCACTAAGCTGGTAAGTTCTGTCTGTCTGAGTTATACATAAATTTTAATTTTGTTTTATTACTCTACATGAAAAAGTATATAAATTTTATCCGAATTTTTCAGTCATTTGTTATTTCTAGGCAATGTTTTTCAATGTTAGGTATATTTAGTGTACTTTTAACAATGTATGCAAAAAGTACAAAAATATATATTTCCACAAATGTATTTGTACTATACACATATACACACACATACTTTTCATTCACTGTTATTCAAATATATGCAATAGCAATATCAAGTACATTTCTATACCACTTATCAATGCACTTCAACACTCCCAAAGTGGTTTACAGTGTGTAAGCCAATTGCCCCCAACAAGCTGGGTACTCATTTTAACGACCTTGGAAGGATGCCCGGCTGAGTCAACACTGGAGCCCCTGGCTGGGATTGAACTCACAACCTTGTGACTTGTAAGTGAGTGCCTGCAGTACCAGAATTGAACCACTGTGCCACCAGGGCTCCTTTGCAAGGATTAATGCTTTTATTTTATTTTATTTAGGCTACTTTTTGAGCTCCAGAAAATTATATCCAATGGTTCTAGTTTGTGTTCATGTTCAGGAGGTGCACCCACTGAGATGCAAACTGAATGAATTTCTCACCTGCACATAAGGTGGAAGGTATCTCTGGAAGAAACATTATGGTGTTATTAACATCCACTAGAATCTACTTACATATAGCCCAAAAACCCAGCTGAAATAAAACATGGAGAGATTATTTATACCATATTGGTATTAAATCCTGCATTATGTACAATATATTTGGAATAGAGGTATCTAGAAAAATGGATGTAAACTCCCTGAAGTAATGTCTACAACAAAGTACTGATGTTGTATTAACCAATATGAAAACTGAGATTCAGAAAGTATTTTGTATATATTAATGAACCAGCAGATATTCAAAAGAGCTATATCTTCATGAATTTCTTCCCTAATACATTGTAAATATGAGGAAGACCAACTTCAGAAGACTGCTGGTAAATCCACAATTAAGTAAGTATGGTGAATTCCAATGCTGAATTTTTACCAAAGGTATGCAATCTTTAGGTTATATTTAAGTTTGCAGATTGTATCCAGTTCAGGCATGTATATAAGCGTATATAAAATTCTTGGATATTTTTTCTAGTTATATAGTAAACATAACTGTTGTTATGTTGAATAATAACGTATATTGAACAACAATGTTTTACTTTAAAAGGTAATAAAAATAAAATAAAGTTTTGCAGTTTACCACATTGGGAAAAAGCCAGGATATAGGTAAATATAGTAATAATAATAATAATAATAATAATAATAATAATGGATGTAGTGGCTTACTGGTTGAGATACCAGTTCTGAAGATTGGAAGGTTGGCAGTTCGAGGCCCGAGTGCTTCATGATGGGGTGAGCTCCTGTCACGATTTCCAGCTCTGCCAACCTAGTAGTTTGAAAGCATGCAAATGCAAGTAGATAAATAGGTACCACTTCAGTGGGAAGGTAGCAGTATTCTATGCAGTCATGCTGGCCCCATGACCACCAAAACAGTCCTTGGAAAATACCGGCTCTTTGGCTTAGTAACAGAGATGAGCACTGCCCCCTACAGTCGATTACGACTAGACATTCATGTCAAGGGACTACCTTTAACTTTACCAAGAAGAAGAAGAAGAAGAAGTTACAATTCCAATGGCCCAAATGTAATTACTACTCTATTTATATATATATTTTTTTTTAAAAGTAACTCTTTGTTTTCTTGTTTCTTAGAAGTGGGGAAGAAAAGAAAAGAAAAATTTACTTCAGCAATTCAAGCCACTGGCTATAGTACACCACATAATCACCTCAGGAGAAATCCCAGGAAACCAGAGTAGGTTAAATATTCTCCCCATCTTCAAAAAGGGGGAAAAAGAGGATCCTAACAATTACAAACCAGTTAGCCTGACATCAACACTGGGAAAGAATCTAGAGCAACTCATTAGACAGTGAGTCTACAAACATTTAGAAGAGAATGATATAATCACAAAAATTTGACAGGGGTTTCTCAAAAACAAGTCATGCCAGACTAATCTGATTTCTGTTTCTGATAAAATTACCAGCTGGCAGATGAAGGGAATGCTATGGATATAGCATATATTGATTTCAGCAAGGTCTTTGACAAGGTCCCCCACAATATTCTTGCAAATAAGCTAGTAAAATGTGGGCTAGACAATGCAACTGTTAGTTGGATTTGTAATTGGCTGACCAGCCAAACCCAAAGGGTCCTCAGCAATGGCTCCTTTTTATCCTGGAGAGAAATGACCAGTGAGACACCACAGAGTTCTGTCCTGGGCCCAGTGCTATTCAACATCTTCAGCAATGATGTGGATAAAAGAATAGAGGACAATGTCTATCAGATTTGCAAATGACACTGAATTAGGAGGAGTAGCTCCCAGAGGAGAGGATCAGAATTCAAAATGATCTTGATATATTGGAAAGCTGAGCCAAAACTTACCAAAATTAATTTCAACAGGGAGAAATGTAAGGTACTGCACTTAGGCAGAAAAAATGAAATGCATAGATATAGGATGGGGGATATCTGGCTTAACAAGATTACATATGAATGGGATCTAGGAGTCCTAGTAGACCACAAGTTGAAGATGAGTCAACAGTGTGATGTGGCAGATAAAAAGTCCAATGCAATTCTAGGTTGCATCAACAGAAATATAGTGTCTAGATTGATGGAAGTAATAGTGCCACTGTATTCTGCTTTGGTCAGGTCTCACCTGGAATACTGTGTCCAATTCTGGGCACCACAATTCAAAAGCATTTTGACAAGCAGGAGCATGTCCAGAGGAAGGTGAAAGGTCTGGAAACCATGATCTGTGAGGAGACACATAAAAAGCTGTGCATCTTTAACCTGGAGCAGAGATGATTAAGATGTGATATGATAGCCCTGTTTAAGTATTTAACTTATTTTCTCCTGCTCTGAAAAATAATACCATGAGCAATGGATTCAAGCTACAGGAAAAGAGATTGTACCTCAACTTCCTGATAGTGCAGAAAAACTTCCTGACAGTAGGAGTTGTTCAACAAAGGAAAACACTCCCTCAGAGTGTGGATGAGCCTCCTTTGGAGGTTTTTAAATAGGATGGATGGCCATCTGTTGGTAGTGCCTTGACTGTGATTTTCTGCATGGCAGGGGGTTGGACTTGATGGCCCTTGTGGTCTCTTCAAACTCTATGATTCTATTTTTCTATAAAAATCTACCACAGACCATTGGCCCTTTAGTGATATAATCATGCAAACTTAAAAGTGACTGATAGAAACACAAGAGGTATGAAGTTATTCCTTAAGTTTCTAAATTCTAATCTTACTATAACATAGTACTTATGACATTAGGGGAAAAAACTAATTACACGGAATAGTGCTTTACACCCAGTCTCCTGCTCCACTTCAGTTAGGCAGGACTTCACCCCCTCCCCGCTCTCACTCTAACTGTCAATCATAAGAGGCAGTTTAATTGACTCTCTGAACATTCCAAACTGCCAGTAAGTGACTTCCGATGGTGAACGGAGCTGCAAGTAGCTGGGGAAAAAAGCCCAAGAAGAGATTGCCATTCCAAAAGAAGGTGGAGGAGAAGAAGAGTGGAACAGAGAGGCTGATGGAGCTCTGTACAAGCTACTGGAGCCAAAAGGCAAGAGTATCGCCCACCACCCCTTTTAATTAAACACAATCTAAAAGATTCAGTGGGGGAAGCACTGAAATACCACTATCTGGGCTAAAAGGGTGTGGTACAGATATTGAACGGCAAGATAGAGACTAGAGATAAAAGTGCTCTGCACTAACAGCTGCAGAGATGCATTTGTGGAAGCAGCTGGGATAATAAAGATATACAGAGACAGCAGGAGGGAAATTGTTAGAAGAATTAAAACAACAAAAGAGGCAGAAACAAGAAGATGCCATAAGGGAGCTGGAAATTATTTTTGGAAAAGGAATGGACTGATCCAGAGGCATTAGAGAGAAGGAGAAAGTGGAGAGAAAAGAAAGAAAGAAAAGACAAACCCTCTTAGAGGTGAATAAAAGCCGAACTTCCAGAAGGGAGGGAAGAATAAAGGAAACATCAGTGGAGGCAGCTGGGAGGAAAAGGAGAAGAAAAATCAAAGATAATTTAGAGAAGAACAAAGTACTCCTGGTGGTAACCGTCACTGCGAGCAGCAGGAGCTTTGCAGGAGTCCCGAGAAGCCCAGTCATAGGGGTGGTAAAATAAATAACAAACAAAACAGAGGACTCTTATTAAATGTTTCTAAAACAGGAGTTATCCTTGGAAAACCCTGAGGACAGAGAAGACTATTAAAAGACTATTAGAAGTTACATTCTGAAGAGAGGGGGAGGAAAGAGAAACACCGAGTGGAGTGAGGTCACTGATGGAGCTCTGTTCAGGCTGCTGGAGCCAAGAGGTGGATAGAGTGCCAATCTCTCTTTGTTCATAATTTATGTCTGGTAAGCAGTTTATAGAGAGGAGGTAAAACAATAATAACAACAATAATTAGAGATGCCAGTGGGAAGAAGAGAAAAATAATAAAAAGCATGTTGGGAAAATAACAACTCCCACCCTATTTGAAAAGGATTATTAGAAATTCTAAACATCTGGGATAGATCCCTAGCATTGTAAGCCCTCTAAAGGACTGATAGCTGTAGAGACACGTCATGGGAAACGTTACCAATAGAGGATCACTTAAAAATCACTTTAAAAAAGGAGGGACTTTAAGGAAATCATGGGAATAAACAACAGAACTAGATACAGATGAAGATTAGAAAGAAGAGGTTATTGTAAAGAAAAGAACTTTGTTTGGATATAGAGACTAAAATAGAAGATTGTAAAAGATTAAAGCTAAAATTCTATAGATATCAACTGAAAGGTAATACATACAGCAACTGATATTCATTCCTGACTAAAGTGTAGTAAATCAGGTTGAGAAGGTTAAGCTGGTCTTAAAAGAAAGATTAGAATCATTAATAGAAAAGATATAGGAAAATAGAGACTGGAATAGAATACATAGAACCTGCAAACAAGGAATTTACAAATCACAAATGCACAGTAATTCTAAGTGGTAACAGAGAGTACAGGTGAGAAAAGAAAATTTATGTGTTACAAGGACAATAAGTGTGGTTTTAATTTTAATATTAGAGAAGGGGAAAATACTATTTTTGGATGTTCTTGTGTGCACCTGTGATCCATGTTGATTATAGAAAGGATTAGACCCATTATTTGTGTGATTATTTAAAATTATCTATAGGAAGAGAAAGAAGTAAAGAAGAAAAGGAGTGATATATGGATACCAGGTTGTGTAGAAGTAAATATTAAGCAGTTAAGTAAATGGTCATAACTGTGGTGAAATCCAAATAAGAAAGGACAACCTCTTCAGTAGATTTAAAAATAATCAAAGGAAGTAGTTCAAAGCTATTAAAGAAAAGTTGGTAATTTTGAGGGAGGTAAACATTGTCAACAATGGCAACAGGAATAGAAACCCAACCAAACTCACAGGAGCAAAATGTATTGCAAGAAATACCAGTACCAGACAAAGTGTCAGATGCTTATCCAAACAAAAGTATCCTAGAAGAAATCAGAAATTTAAGGGCAGGTATAAGGGCAGAAATAAGAGCAGAAATAAAAGAATGGAAAGAAGAAATTAAAGCTGAAATACATAAGGAACTACAGGAATTTAAGGACGGTTTGCCATAAATGACAACAGAGATAAAGGAATTACAAACCAAAGTTATAGAAATTAAAGAAAGAACAGTAAGTTTAGAAGAAAAACAAACCTATTAGAAAAGACACAACAACAAGGAGACTCATATAAGGCATCAGTAGAATGAAAATTTAAAAGGAAGGCATTAAAATTGAGAGGATTACAAGAAAAATATAAGGAGGACCTAGATGCATGAATAATCCCGTCTCTGGTGCAATTTATTGAGTGGCTGACAGAGCAATTGGATGTAGAGGTGGATAAAATATACAGAATTTATATGAGGACATCAACAAACAGAAATTTACCAAGCGATATAATAATCCACTTTGTACATGAAAGGGTCCTAGTCCTGGTTATTGACACAAATTTTCAAAAAAGATATTATATAAGGGATCAAGAAATTCAAATATACAGAGATATCCCATCACAAATAGTACAGAAAAGGAAAGATTACTATGATTTAATACAATATTTTAAACAAAATAACATTAATTACAAATGGGGGAAAATAAAAGGAGTTATCTTTTCAATAGGAAGGAAAACATTCTTGATAGATACACAAAAGAAAGCTAAGGAATTTATATAGAAAAATAATCCAGGAGAAGAATGTTCGCCCAAGAAATTTAAAGAAAGTAAAATAAAGACAAACAAGTAAGGGCAAAAAATGAGAACAAGAGTGGAAAAAATATGTGAAGAAAGAAATAATAAGGAGATCAAGAGGAGGGGAAATTGGATGAATTAGAGCTTCAACTAACAGGAGCTGAGGATTCAGAGGAAGAAAAAGAAGGTGAAAAGGAAGAAGTAACCCCGATGGAAAGGAGTCCAGAAGAAGAGAGACAGGAAGAACAAGAAAGCAAAAGACCAGAAGAAGACACTACAAGTGAGGAGAGGAGACAGAAAGGCAAGGCAAAAGAGAAAAAGAGATACACTTGAACAATTTCAAGAGCAAGAAAAGGGAAGATAAGATATACTTAACAAAAACCATTAAGTGTAACCAAAGATTATCATTAAATAAATGATGACACTTAAGTTAATGACATGGAGTGTAAATGATCTTAATTTAAAATTCAAATGCAGGAAAATATTGCATTATCTGATTAAACAAAAAATATAATTTGTATATAAGAATATAATATATATTCTAATATATAAGAAACAAAGATGTGAGATTATTAGAGAATAAAAAACTGGGTAAAATGTTCAACTTATGTTAGGAACACCCAGAAGGTTAAAGTATTCAAAGACAATTTTGGAACTATTTAGCAATAGAATTAGAATTGCAAATTGGAAAAGTATTATTGTTAAATATTTATGTCCCTCAGGAAAATAAATTAATTTTTTAAAGAATTGAAAGAGAAAATAAGAGACCATGATTATGAAAGAGTAATAATAGAGGGGATTGGAATGGAGTTGTCGATCCAGATGAAGATAAATCTTCACATATTCCTAAGAGAAAATATCAAGGTAAACTACCAATCACTACCTTTGAAATAATAGATGAACAAAATTTGATTGATGTGTGGAGGACAAAATATATAGGATCTAAAGATTATTCCTTCTTTTCAGATTAAATCATGGTTGAGGATAGACATGATTTTTGCATCTAAGATAATGCATAAGGAAATATCAAAAATAGAGATCCTCCCCAGGACACTTTCAAATCACAGCCCAGTTATTTTATCAATAATTCCAAGGAAAAAAAAAAGAATACTTGTAGTGTTCAAAAGAATCCTTATTATCAGATGAAGAAATTGTAAATATGATAAGCCAAGAGTTAAAACTATACTTTCAGGAGTATATTAAAAAAAACAAAACACCGATTCATATGGTATGGGATGCTAGTAAGGTGGTTGTAAGGTTGTTATTAATTCAATAACAGAGTAGGAAAAGGAGACTCAAAGAGGAAAAAGAAAAATAATTTGTAGGAAAATTAAAACAAAAAGAACAAGAACATAAAAGAAAACCAAAAGATTCAAGATATACCAAGAAACACAGATAATGAATCAAATAAATCAAATCTTAATGCAAGAAATAACTAATAAAAGTAAGTATGTAAAACACTATCACTTTAAAAATGAAAATAAAGTAGGAAGATGGCTAGTGCAAAGGCTGAAGAAAGAAAAGAAAAAATGTGATTCTTAAAATTAAGAATAAATAAAAAGAATTCATACTACAAAGTGAAATAAAACAAGCAGTTCAAGAATTGTACAAAGAACTGTTCTCAGCACAAGGAACAACACAAGGAAGAAAAGTCAAAATGAGAGATTATCACCCAATTATGCTCTTAAACCTAGATTATAAAATATATGCAACAAGATTTGCAAGAATATTGAAAAAAGTACTAGCACAGTGGATCCATGAGGACCAAGCAGAATTTTTATTGAGGAGACATATAAAAGATAATATAAGAATAGTATTAAATATTATAGAACACTATGAACACCAGAAGTCAGGTAAATTGGGCATGGTTTTCTTGGACCTCAAAAAAGCATTTGATAATATTAGCTGGGACTTTTTAGATACAGTCTTGGAAGAGAGTGGAATACAAGGGAGGTTTATGAATTGGATTAGGAATATATACATCAGTCAACAAACTCCAGTAATAGTAAATGGTGAAAGGACAGCAAGCTGTAGGATAAATAAAGGAACATGACAAGAATGCTCACTCTCACCATTGCCCTTTATCATGACTATGGAAATCTTGAACAAGAGAATAAGAAATGATAAAGGGATACAGATTCTGAAAATACATAAATACAGTTACAGATTACATGCTTTTGCTGACGACATTGTAATATTTCTGGAAAATTCTATAAAGAACATAACACGACTGGAAGAAATTCTAGAACAATTCAGCTTATTACCAGGCTTCAAGATAAATAAATCTAAGAGTGGGATATTAACTAAAAATCTTTCTAAAGAAGAAGAAGATTTAAAAATGATAACAGAATACGCCTTTTCAGACTGCCAGAAATAGTGCAAATTGAGTCCACTTTAACTGCCCTGGCTCAGTGCTAGGGAATCATGGGAACTGTAGTTTTTTTCTGAGACATTTGAGCCTTCTCTGTCAGAGAGTTCTGGTGCCACAATAAACTACAGTTCCCATGATTCCCTAGCACTGAGTCAGGGCAGTTAAAGTGGATTCAATTTTTAGGATTTCTAGCACTCTGCAGAGGCCCAAAGTAAAATATTTAGGAATAATAATCTCAAAAAAGAATACTGATCTATATGAATAACTATATGAGTTTATGGAATAATATCAAGAGTTACCTAGCGACTTGGGACAAACAACATCTATCTTTAGTTTTTTGTGGGGGTTTTGAGCTGTGTGGCCATGTTCTTCTATCTTTGTTAGGCAGGTTAGCCTTGATCCAGATGAATGTATTACCAAGAATGCTTTTCCTCTTTCAAATGATCCCTATATTGATAACAAAGCATCCTTTTAAGAGCTGGAAACAAGACATTGCTAAATTTATCTGGCAAGGGAGAAAACCTAGAATTAAAGTCTCAGCGATGCAGGATCGGAAAGAGAAAGATGGAATGGGCCTACCAAATCTGAAATATATTATAATGTCTGTGCATTATTTTGGATAAAGGACTGGATAACTCTCCAAAATTTAAAACTTCTAGAATTAGAAGGATTTAGAATGAAAATAGGATGGCATAATATGGCCATGAAAAGCCTAAGTTAGAAAAAGTGTTCAAGACACATTTCATAAGAAGGGCACTATATATTATTTGGAAGAAATATAAAAGACACTTCTGTTCAAGGATACCATTCTGTGTATTCGCATAAGAGGCATACCATAGGAATGAAGGCCTATTACAAGGAAGTTGGATCACATAAGAAAAGCTGTTGATAAAAACAAAGAAAGGTCTAAGAGAATATGGACAGACTATCCATGCATATTTCAGGAAAATCATTCAATATGAAAAGAAATAGAAGCAAATACAAAAATAATGTTTTGAAATATAAATACTGAAAAGGAAATGATGCAAGAATGGTTGATTGGTTGAAATTGATAGTTGAATATTTATCTATAAATATAGCATATATATAGACAGATACATAGAAAAAAACAAACTGCCAGTAAGCAGTCAGTAAATGCAGTCAGCTGTCTGTAACAGTCCTCCTCTGAGGGAAGTTAACATCTCTCTTCCTGCTTTATAAACTCCAGTTAGATTAGGTTTTAGTTTATTGTGTCAATATGCATTAAAGCCATTATTGTTTTTTTTTTAATTTTTATTAATTAAAATAAACTTTAAACAACATACATACTAATTATTCTTACAATAAAGGTTACGTACATCAACGTACTTAAATACTTCCTTAGGCAACGATTCTAGGTTATACAGAGAAGGAAAGTAAGGAATATTTACATAAATATGCCAGCCTATACTTATACACTCATATGTGTATATCTTACAGGTTCTCTTTTTATAGAGGAAAAATAAAATAAAGCCATTATTGTTTATTTTAAACCACAACCTAAATTAAGTCTTATGGCTCCGAATCCCATTAGGGGCTTGCCTGCTTTTACTGGCCAATTACTTAGTGTGTTTAGAGGGAGAGGGCACTCGTGGGCTGCTCCAGCAACTACTAGCCCATAGGAAGCTACTGGCTCATTATCTTGCCTATTGTAGTCAATGCTGCGCTTGATTAATTCTAGGGTCCATTTAGCTATGTGCGAGCTGTGAGCTTGGCCATCCTGAATTTTGCCTGACAAAATATACTTGAGGGGTGTATGAGGGGTCTGAACTATGACTTTGGCTCCACCTATGATTAATTCCCAGTGGGTCAGTGCCCAGATCAAAGCTAAACAGTTCTTCTCACACGGGCTGTACTTTACTTCCGTGGGAGAGAGGTTTTTTGAGGCATAGGCTACTACCCTATGTACATTGTTCCTAAGCTGTGTAAGGACTGCTCCTACATGGCTATCTACTATTGCAAGCTGAATATAAAATGTCTGGGTCACATCAGGATGAACTAAAGCTGGCGCCTTAGCTAGGTCCATTTTCAAAGTGGCAAATGCTTCCTGTTGCTCGGGGCCCCATCTCCATATTGCACCTTTCTTAAGTAAGGCATATAGGGGCTTGGCTTTCCTAGCAAAGGCTTCTATGAATTCTCTGGAAAAATTAAAGGTTCCTAGAAGCACTCTCAGGGAGGCTACATCTGTGGGGGCTGGGAGTTTTCCTATAGTATCTACTCTCTGTAGGTCTGGGGTTTTGCAATCTGGCTGAAGGTTAAGTCCTAAGTACTTGACCTGCGTTCACTGTTGGCTTTAAATCCTGTATCCCTAATGAGCTCTAACACTTCCCTAGTGATGTCTGTGGTCTTTCCTTGGGAGTCTGAATGTATTAATATGTTGTCTACATAGGACAAGACATGGGGGTGCGATGTGGGTCGCAACTTGGTCCACATCTTGACCACATGGGAATGGCAGATTGATGGACTGGAGTAAAAACCTTGGGGTACCCTCTTGAAGCACATTTGATTCCCGCAGAACTCAAATGTGCAAATTTGTAAAAACAGCTTTCGTGGAGTGGGATGGAATGGAAAGCATTTGCTAAATCCATTACACTGTAAATTTTAGCTCCAGCTGCAATGGCGGCTAAAATTTCATTGTACTTGGAACTACAGGGGCTACTGGGGGAGTGACTGTGTTAAGGGCTCTAAAGTATATGGACATTCTCCATGTGATACCATCAGCTTTTAACACTGGCCATAAGGGTGCATTGCAAATGGACTGCATGGGGAGTATTACATCGTATTTCAGGAGGCCTTCTATGGTTTTTGCTATCCCTTTCTGTTTCTGTGGGGGGAGATCTTTCACTTGTATAAGCACACATGCTCCTTTAACCTTGCCACATTCCATTTTGTCTTTAATCCAAACATCAGAGAAATCTGTTGTCCATGGATCATTTAAGATTGGGTAGAGGGATGCTGGTGCTTTCAAAGTGTCACATCGATGTATAGCTGAGATTACAGTGGGACCTTCCTCCAATTGCCATAGGAAACTGTTGGCCAAATCAAGGATCAAATGGTTCCATCTTAAAAATCCTGCTCCTAAAATGCCATTGTCCTCTCCTTGGTTCTCATATGTCCTGACAGTCTAAGATGGGTCCTAAATGGATGGGGATGTCTCTCCAGATGAGGGCTGGATGCTTGCCCTTCCCAAAACCTATTAGTTTCATGCTATCCTATGTCTTCTTCCCTACTGCGGCTAGTTTGGGGTGGAGGGTGTTGACTGTGGTGCCTGAATCCACAAGTAATGTGGCTGGCTTGGGTTTGTCTTGGGACCCCACTTTTCCATTTACAGTCGGGCATTCCCAAAAATCTGGCTTTAGAGTGGTGACTATCTGTTGGCTAGGTGGAGGGATCATGGGAGTTGGAGGATTGGGGGCACTACTGGGAATAACTGTGGAGACCGGGTTCCTCGGAGCCTTAATAGCTCTGGTCCTGGGAGGTGGATGTGGGGGACTATGAGGGTTTCGGGCAGGAGGGTCTTCAGCCCAAGTGATCCAAAGGTCTGCCCTGGCTCTGTGCGAGCCGCAGGATCCCGGGTGTCACTAACCTGACTGACTGGGGTTCTGTGTTGGGTTCTGGGGTGCAGGGGCATTATGGTTGGTATTGGGTCCATTGAGGCCTTGCCCACATAGGGCTTAGAGCAGTAGCTCGGTGAGCTCATGCATGGGTCAACCATGAAGGTCCGCTATGGGGTATCCTTATTCCCTTAGTTGCCTCCAAATAGGGCTCCTGATTTCCTGCAAGGGGTCTCTTACATAGTCTGGGTTATCGGGTCCTCTGGGGTAGCTTCTAAAGCCTCTCCTAAATGAATTGTTATTGGGGAGCCTTCCTGGCTCACTGGATATGGGCTGAGAATGGGGGCCGGTGTTCTGGTATGTAACCGCTTGAACTGGTTTGCTATCTCTATCTGTCTTCCTTCCTAGGCTGCGGGGAGGTTTTGCTGAGTTTGCTGCCACTAAGCTCTTAGCCATATCTTTCTGTGCTTCTCTAGTCCAGAATATCTGGGAAGCTGCCTGAATGTGCTGTAAAAAACCTTGCCAATCTATAGTGCTGAGTTGGTGGTAGGCGGGACCTATGTATGTTTTAGATGCCTCATTTAAACCTCGGTATACCTCTTTTATAAAATCAGTACAATTCAAAAGTGGCACCCTGTCATGATTAAGGCTAACTTCTCCTGCTACGATCGCTAACATTTTCTTCCTGTCTACATAAGTGTCTGGGGCTTCGTCTGGCTGCTGCACCTCATTGTGATATTTCACCCTTATGGTAGTGCCTGGCCAAAGGATTTGCACCATTATGGGTATCCATTCTTTTAATTCTAAATTTGCCAAATCATATTTGGAAACTGCTGCTTCGAAGGGTCCTAAATAAGTGGGATCTATGCTCAGCCTTGCTATCTGTATAAGGTCCTGCCCTTTAGCTTTTGGGTATGAAAGGATGATGTTAGACATACATTGGACTCCTGTTTGGGGATTTAGCCTTCCTTGCTGGTCTGCTAGGGCTTTAATTTCTGTTAGTGACCATGAGACCGTCTCTTCCACTGTCTTAGTAACTGTGCCATCTTCTGAGGTGGCTTTTGTTTCTACCATACTCCGGGTTTTAACTGGATCCATGGGTATGCCTGGAGTGCATCACTCCATGGGTTTCTTCCCTTTTGGGGGACTCCATTTGGGATAGTAGGGTAGGGGAATCCATGCCTCTACCAGCGATGGGCTCCCCTGAAGGACATTAGGTTGTGTGGCCGATTCTAAAATGTTAGGTTGCACTGTGGCCACAAGGGCACTTTTCAAATTTACTTTGCTCTCTAATTCTCTAATTCGGCTTGGGCTGTTACTTCCATTTTTTGGGGCCAAAATAAAGTCCGTGGCTTGTTTAGCCTGTCCTAATTTAAATTCTAGTTCTGCCAATTTCTGTATAAGGGCAACATTCTCCTGCTCTGCCCTGTCTGCTCTCTGCCTTGCTTCATGGGCTCTCCTGGTGAGATCTATGTTCTCTGTTATCTTGTCCCTTGCTTGGGTTACCAATTTTCGGGACACCTCTACCTCCAATTTATATTCTTTGTACTTCTCTACAATGTCATGGGCTATGGTCCAGATTCCCATGATGCCAACCTATCTTTTTCAGACTGAGGGACGCTCTTAAGTCCCTTCTTAGAGGTCTTGATGTCATAAACCTCTAGCACGGTCAGAAATGGATCATCTGTCAGGAATGTCCCTGGAATCCAGGGATTGGGCCCCTTCTTGGTGATCCAACTCTGTAGCCTGTTCTGCACTTTCTCCTCCCTGTAAATCTGCTCCATCTCAATTTCCTAATTCTCATGACCTCTCCTGACTGTGCTGGCAACACTAGAGCTTCCTCGCCCAATCTACTGGATTGGCTGCACTAGAGCTCTCTCGCCCCTTATCAATCCTTTCCTGTCTGCACTAGGGCTTTCCTCTCCCCTCACCAGTTTTCTTTAGACCCACCAGCTGCTCTAGGGCTTTTCCTCACCCCTCACCAGCTTTTTCTAGACTCACTGGCAGTTTTCTTAAAACACACCAGCTTCACTAGGGCTCTCCCGCCCCTCACTAGCTTTCTCTAGACCCACTGGCTGCTCTAGGCCTTTTCCTCACCCCTCACCTGCTTTCTCTAGACCAGGGGTAGGTAACCTTTCCCCTTTAAGGGCCAAGGGACTTCAGCTCCCAGAAGCCTCAGCCATGTTGGCCAATAGTCCCATGTTGGCCAATAGCTCCTGGGATTCTGGGAGCTGAAGTCCCTCAGCCCTTAAAGGGGAAAGGTTGCCTACCCCTGCTCTAGACCCACTGGTGGACTTCTAGACCCACTGGCTGCACTGGAGTTCTCCCACTCCTCACCAGCTTTCTCTAGACCTTCTCCTTAATTCCACTGGCTGCAATGGGAATTTCCCTCACCAGGGTTCAGCTAGCTGCACTGGGCTTCCTTGCCCTCGCTAACCTTTGCCAACCTTTCACCCAGGTAACTTCCGATGAGGACATCTCCTCCCTCCATCTACCTTAGCTTGTCCAAGGTGGTTTGGGGAAATGTCTATGGTTGGATTGTGGGGGAAAAACCTAAATGAGAGAACCTGGTTCTTCTCTACCAACCCGCAACAGAAAAGGCAAGAAAAGGGATGGCCAACCCAAGATTTCCAGTCACACGCAAACACAATCACTCCTTCCTAACACTTGCATCAGTGTCTCCTTTGCCCAGAACCTTATTTCTCCTACGTGCTGAGATTTAAACAGCCGAAGTGATCAGTTTGGAGTGTCTAAATTCTGGGGACTGCCCCGCGTTCTCCACCAATCTGTTGAGAAACCAAGACCTAATTTTGAGGAATTTATAATTAGCTCAAATGAGAGGGAATCACCCAACTTTGCTTCTAAGATCTTATCCAATTGTCTACGGGAGACGTAAGAATTCTGGCTAGGAAAGATGCTGAAACAAACCAAGCTCCAATCAAAGTCTAAAATATTTATTTGGCAACAATAAGCAAACATTCAAATGCAGCACACACACCACACACTAGAAGACGAGCAGGAAAGAGCGAGAGCGAGGGATGCAAAGAGGGGAAGCCAGGATAGAGGGAGATATACTCACACCTGAGAGGCTCCTCTGGGCTTCTGGCGGTGAATGAGGATGAGTTCCGTGGAAAGGGCATGACGGCAAGAGACGGGGTCGCGGGAACTATCTCAGAGCGCAGACCAACAGAGATTCAGCATGCACTTCCAAGGTAGCACGAGGTCTGGTAAAATCCAGGGGTTCTTATAGGGAAATTCTGCCTCCTGTCCATGAGTTAAACAATAGATGGACAAAGGCTTGATGGATTTACCATTGTTTACTTAAGTCTGGGCATGGTCTAAACAATGCATTTGATTTCAAAACTATCAAGGAAAGAAGCTAGAGAAAGGGTGCAATCAAATCTGATCACTGTCCCATTAGGTGTGAGACTAAGACAAACAAACACCATTAGGTATCTTTTCCAATATAATGGGATATACCCAAGGGCAACTCCAAAAACCTGCATGTCCAGGAAATCTTTAGTGGTCTTAAGCAATTTCAACTTGCTTACCTGACCTTACATTTAGGGGATTATGGCTGCCATCTCCCAAGGGTCAGGCTGGGGTCATAGGGAACTCCACATGGCTAAAATATATAATAAAAATGGAGGACATTCACTAACACAGTGTAACAGATTGCCAACAAAATCTAAAGATGTAACCCCATTCCAGTTATGCCATGGAGGTAAACCAAAATTAAACCATCTGAAAGTTTTGGGAAGCAAAGCATTTACCTATATTCCCAAGCAGAAAAGAGGTAAACTTGACTGCAGAAATGAAGAGGGAATTTTTGTTGGTTATGCTAGAAATGGTTGCAGAATTCTAAATCCAGATGAATGCACAATCAAATTAACAAGTGCTGCTTATATTGATGAAAGACTACAGCCTAAATCTAATCAAAATCAAGATGTTTATGCAGAATTATTTGCAATGGAGGAAAACTCTCACCAGCAACCAAAGCATGTGAAGTTCTTTGTCCTCCCAAGATCTTACATCCAGAAGGGGCTACACCTGCAATAGACCAGCATAATGATGAATCAGAATCAGACAGCATGCAAGAAGCAGAGTTAGGTATCCAAATCCAAGTGAGAAGGTTATAATGTTCCAATAAAGGTGCCACCTGACAGATTCTCTTATCAAGACACAGAGGAATTAACTCCAAAACCCTCTGATTGGAAGATGATCAAGGGACTTCCAAAGACAGATTCTGAGAAGCTGGTGCAAGCTGCTAGTGAGGAAATGCAATCTTTATATTTAAAAAAAGGCATGGACTTTGTCAGAACTGCCAGAAGGAAAAATGCCAATTTGTGATAGATGGGTCTTTACACAAAGCTAGATGCAGAAGAGAAGATTCAAAGATAATAAGCAAGATTTGTGCTTAAGGTTATACTCAAAAGTATGATGAGGACTACAATGAAACTTTTGCTGGAGTAGTCACTCATACAACCACCAGAACTTTCCTAACTATTGCAGTTTACAATAAAAGGAATGTTCAACATCTGACATCAACACAGCTTTTTTCTATGGCAATCTTACTGGACAACTTTATATGGAACAACCTCCAGGATTCCAAATATCTGGTAAGGAACATCTAGTATGCAAATTTCAAAAGAGCATTTATGGTTTAAGGCAAGCCACCAGAGCACGGAGTGAGAAACTGAACCAGCCTCTTATCAAAGAGGGGTTCACTCCAGGCACTGTTGATAAGTGTGTATACAAGAGATTCAGAAATATTAGATGGATTTACATCACATGTTATGTTGATGATTTGATCCTGTGCAGTGAGGACAAATCAGATAGTGAAGAGATAATCCAGAATCTCAAGAAAGAAATTGATATCAAGAATTTGGGAGATATCTCACATTATCTTGGAGTGCAAATACAAAGAGACAGTGATGGAAGTTTCTTTCTGAATCAAAAGCAGAAGTTACTAGATCTTCTGGACTGTTTTGGTGTGAAAGATGTAAATGCTATGCCAACTCCAATGGAAGTAGGATTCTTAAAGGACATTAAGAAATCCGAACGTTTGCAAAATGGACACAAGTATAGGACTGCAGCTGGAAAACTCCTATACATTGCCAACTTACCCAGACTTGACATAGCAAATGTTAGCATCTTATGCAGAATGATCAACTCTCCTACAAAAAAATATTTCATTGCAGTTAAGAGAGGGCCTCGGCAGACGGCTTAATTGAGCTGTCTCCGAGGCCAGGAAGAGGAGGGGCCACCGCACGCGCGGTGGCCCTTCCTCTTCCTGAGGTCACCCTGAACGCTTCTGGGCCACCGGACGTCTGGCGCGTTCAGGGCAACCTCCTCCCGCAGCGTCCGGATGCGCTGCGGGGGATAAGTCAGAGAAAGGGTGCCCGCCGCTTTTAGGGCGCCCTTTCTCTGACTTATGAAAGGAGTGCCTTTTTGGCGCTCCTTTCAGGGTCGCTCTAGGAGCGCCGCGGTGGGGCTGCCATAGCCCCGCGGCACTCCGGACCAGGGCGTCCCAAACGCCCTGGTCTGCAGAGGGGGAGAGTTGCCAGATACTTAAAAGAAACAGCAGATTACAAACTGATACTGCCAGCATGTCAACAACCACAGCTGATCGCTTTTACAGATACAGACTTGGCTGCAGATCTGGCAGACAGAAAGTCAGCCACTGGAAACCTGATCTTCTATGGTGGAGGAGCTGTAAGTTGGGCAAGTAAGAAGCAATCAACAATTACAGATTCTTCTACTAGAACTGAGTGTGTTTCAGTGAAAGCAGCATGTGCTGAAACCAAATGGCTGCACAATTTACTCATGGACTTTGGGATTACAGAACCCAAACCAACCATTCTGATGCAAGATAATCAAAGCTGCATAAAGATTTCACAAGTGAAAAGCCACTCAAGAAGAACATCTTGCTTTTCACAAGGTGCAAGAGATGTGCAAAAGTGGACTTGTCCAGCTGGAATACTGCAACTCAGAAATGATGATTGCAGATATCCTCACTGAATCTTTATCAAAAGATTGTTTCCAAAGGCTGCGTGAAGGAATGATGATCCTTGAAATCAATCTAGAAGAATGAGAAGAGGATTGTTGGGGAAATGTATGTTTTGCATACTCCTGTTCCTCTTTAGTTAGGCAGGACTTCACCCCTTCCCCTCTCTTATTCTAACTGCCAATCATAAGAGGCAGTTTAACTCTGAATATTCCAAACTGCCAGTAAGCAGTCAGTAACTGCAGTAAGCTGTCTGTAACAGTCCACCACTCAGGGAGGTTAACATCTCTCTTCCTGGTTTATAAACTACAGTTTGGTTAGTTTTAGTTTGTTATATAAATATTTATTAAAGCCATTATTGTTTGTTTTTAAACCACAAACTACATGTTTGTCTTTTTGAGTTAGTCTTTATTCTTTAGAAAGATAGTTTTAAAGTAATAGTCCCATGTTTTTGCTATTCTGTTGATGAAAGGGAACTCTAACAAGTTTAATATTCATACCTTCATATTTTAATTACCTTTAAAAGGGTTAATACCCTGGAAACTAAAATAGCAACCCACATAGTGGCATCACAGGCACAAATCAACCCTTTTGCCTGTACATGTATCATTTCAGTCAATGGAGAACTTAGTATCCCCTTCCTCCTCCATACTGACCAAAGCCCCCACCCTAACCTACTGTGGAATCACTGTGATTCTCTCCATGGTCATTCCGTGCTAGGTGGTGGAGCAGCTAGCCATTCACCCACCACTGGATCTACTATACAGAAGCTTACACACATACACAAACACACACACACACACCACCTTCTCTGCCTGGTGAGAGCAATGGGGGAATGGGAAATGATTTGGCTTCAGATGATTACCATGAAATGCTTCTTGGGGTTGGAGCAGGCAGGCAGGAAAAAGCAATCTAGGCCATCTCTGTGATCTTGCAGTGGTGTATTGAAATCTTTACTTACATTGTGCCAAGCATTCTGATTTTTTCTGCAATGGTTTAGGGTTAGAGAAAATACACACAAATCTAAGGGAGGGAAGACACCCATCCATCAAAATTTTGTAAAGGGGACTGGTGTGTGTTTATCTTAATGTATAAAGTACCTAACAGTTCTTGTTCATCCTCTTCCTTCTTTTAACTATTTCTGAAGTCTCCTGAATGAATGTCTAAGAGCTACTGGTCCTAAAGCTTCAGTGTGAAGATCCCCACAAGGCCTCCAATTTACATGGGACTATTTGAAAGTTTTTAAAAAGCAACAGAACAACATGTGGCCACTTCATATGTTTAAGGTAAAATGGAGCCTTTCCCGCCATAACTCAATAAGAAATTTCAGAGCTGTTCTCCTCTTTCTTGTTAAAGAGACAGAAAAATTTTCTGCTCTTTCTCCTTCCCCCATTCCTCCCTTTTTTTTGGTCTGGAAGGGAGAATTCTATATAAGTAGGAAGTGGAGATATTCACAGCATCATTCTTTACAACATCGGAAATGAAAGCAGAAGTCATAGCTAGAGCAAATGCATCACTGTATAGCCATAACATGGATTTTTTTTGAACTAAAAAAAATCAAGTCAAAAAAATTTGAAGGAAATAATTTTTAAAACATCCTTAAGGCTCAGGAGAAATCTAAGAGAGGTGCCTTCACTCTATATATAGAGGTAGATGTCACACAGTTCAGTTATTCACACATTTCCCCCCAAAAGACTGGAAATGAGACAGACACCCCCCAACACGTCGGGAGGGGTCTGCTGTTGTGCCGACCTGGCACCATCACATGATTGGCTGGGTGGACCAGACATCCCGCCCTTACTGGTTCGCTCAGCCAATCAGATTAGAATCCCAGACGTTTCATTCATGCAGGCTGATCTCGCGAGATTTTAAGTCTTGCAAGATTAGCTACGGGATTTCAGGGCTATTTAGCCCCAAGCTGCCACGTGGCGGCAGCCATTTTTTGGTTAGGCAGTCGAGCAAGGGGGAATAAAGGTTAATACACAACTTGTCATATCCAGGGGTGAATCAGTCAACGATGCCATTGACCCTCAATTAGCATCAGTAAAATTTGCTTCATTTGATTCAGCAGTAAAAATGGTGAGGGCATTGGACAAAGGAGCCCTATTGGCAAAATGTGACATTAAATCTGCCTTTAGGCTACTCCCTGTACACCCAGATGATTTTGATCTCCTGGGTTTTCAATTTGAAGGGATGTATTATTTCAATAAAGCTATGCCAATGGAGTGTTCCATTTCATGCTCAGCTTTCGAGACATTCAGCACCTTTTTACACTGGTGTGCCACCAAGAGGTCAGGTAATCATACAATTACTCATTATCTCAATGATTTCTTGTTTGCTGGGGATCCTGGGACCACTAGTTGTGCAGATACATTGTTGGCATTGTTAGAATATAGATGGGTTATACAGTGAAAGGTGAAATGTAGAGATGTGTGTGCCTGTAATTTTCCTCATGGGAACAACATCTAGGCAAGCAAAAACAGCCCAGTCCAGATGGCTAGAGAGTCATAAAAATAGAAGGTTTTAGCTGGGAAAACAGCCATGTTTAGATAACAAGAACAGTAATAAAAGTTAGGATGGGAAAACAGACCACGTGGTGGATGATGGACAGCAAGGGGCTGGGTTCACAAACATCATATACAGAACAACCAATCAACTTAGAGGTTAACACCCAGAAGGTGGAGAGGGGGCAGGACTGAGAAAGCCTTTGTCTGGGATTGTTATTATTACATGTTCCTTCTGGAATGTCTCTTCTTCTCTTCACTTCTCTCAATGGATCTATAATATGCTTATATTGCTTTACAATGTAACCTTAGGATCTGGAAACATGGATCTGTAACTCTTTTGTTCAGCCGCATCAGCATGATGTGATCCTATAGTGGATTGTATTTTTACTTTGCTTAGTTTTATTTTTCTGCAACAATAAAGCTCAACTTTTAGAAGCTTGGATTTTCGTTCCCTGGCTCTGCTGGTTCTACAAGCACACTACACTACTAAAATCCAACAAGCATTTCAGGCACTAATGGCTGAAATGAAGGTTTCTTTGGCTGAGGAAAAGACAGAGGGCCCTGATACTTGTCTTACTTTCCTTGGAATCAAATTGGACACTGTTGCTGGTATATCTCGTCTCCCAGCTGACAAGCTCGTATCCATGAAGCTTCAGGTGAGGATGATAAGATGTAAATCTAAGGTTTACATCTTAGATTTGATGAATTTCAATCCCTTACATGAATTTCAATCCCTTCCAGGTTTGTTAAACTTTGCTTGTAAAGTTATAGTGCCAGGGCAAGCATTTTGTGCATGTTTGTATAATGCCACTAGGGGGGTCACAGCCCCACATCACCACATTAGGATCTCTTCTGAGGTACGGGAGGATTTGAAGATCTGGGAGTCATTTTTGGAACAATTTAATGGTGTTTCATTTTAGAGATCTGAAATGCTCTTGAGGGAGACTTTCAGGTACGCTCTGATGCTTCTGGGGCTCATGATTTTGGGGTCTATTTGAATGGTCAGTGGGCAGCTGGGGGCTGGCCTCAGTCTTGGGTTGATAAAGGGTGGACATAGGACCTTACCTTCTTGGAATTTTTTCCCATCTTGGTGGCAGTTCATTTGTGGTCAGACCAGTTTGCAAATAAAACGGTGCGGTTCTGCTGTGATAACCAAGCGGCAGTGAACTCCCAGATCTCCAAATTAGCTAGGGTGATGACATTAGTTAGAAATATGGTGGTACAATGTTTAAAGTTTAATGTTTTGTTCCAAGGTCAACATGTTCCTGGTTTACTAAATCCTTTGGTGGATGACCTTTCATGTTTTCAGTTTCCCAGGTTCCGTCAACTGGTGCCCGATGCAGAAGCACAACGACTGGAGGTACCAGCACACCTTTCGAGCCTTGAAGAATAGAAATTGACAAGGTGATTCTCCAGTCCATCGCCCCTTCAACACCCAAGTTGTATGAGCTCGCGATGCAAGCCCTTAGATGTTTCTTGTTAAATGTCGGGGAGGTGGAGGTTTGGTCCTTGAAGGTGGAGGTTATCCTCCTTTTTGCAGTCCACTTAAGGCAATCTGGTTTATCTCCAGTTACCATTAGGGGAAGATTGGCAGCCCTAGCATTTTTTTCATTTTTTTCTCCCACCAATTATTGAACTATTTCTGAACATAGAATTCAGCTGTCCAGCAGCTTTTCCACATCCTGAGATCCTGCTAGTACATTTGGGCAAAAATGATTTAGCAAAGCTTACTTCTTTACAGTTAGTAAAAAGAATTGTTAAGGATATGAAGGATGTTAGACAAAGTCTGCCAAATACTGTTGTCATGTGGGCAAAGTTTTTGCCACGGCGATCTTGGTCCAGTGCTCAGAGTGATGCAGACATCAACGGAGCTCGATGTTGGCTGAATAGAACTGTTGCCAAGACCTTGGGAGGAATGGGAGTTGTTATTGTTGAACACAAAGGAATTCAATTTTCTGTACAGGGGAGATGGAGTTCATCTCTCTCCTGAGGGAAATGACATATACTTGACTTTGGTCACTTCCCACATTAAAAGAGTGATCTTGGGGGGAGGGGATGCCAAGCTAGGCTGGCCTCCTCCTGTGGTGGGCAGGGACCCCCCCCGGGGGATATTTAGGTTAATTGGAAATTACAAATTGGGTTAATTAAATTCAAAGATGGGTATACGTCATCATATTAACCAAATAGTACATGACGTGATCAAACATTTGTTGATGTCATAATGTGATAACGTCATAAGCTTTCTTATGAAATTATTTCTGGTTGGGGGAGGGGTATAGTTAATTAATGCTATATATGTTGATTAAACTGATGGTCTTGACACATGCTGTGATAGATGTGGTTTGCTTTAGTAATGGTTAAGGTTATCTACATGGACACATGTATCAAGAATAAATCCTGGTATTTTGTAAAAGATTATTGAAATTGATTGGAGACCCTGTACAGAAATAAAAGTTGTGAGCAGTGTTTTACCCAAAGAATTGCATTTGGAGTCCTTTTTGCCGGTGCAAAGGCACCCCCAACACGTCAGGAGGGGTCCGCTGTTGTGCCAGCGCATATAAGGGCATCAACGAATGATTGGCTGGGCAGACCGGAAGTCCCACCCTTACTGGTTTGCTCAGCCAATCAGATTAGAATCCCAGATGTTTCATTCACGCAGGCTGTTCTTGTGAGACTTTAAGTCTCGAGAGATTAGCCATGGGATTGTGGGGCTATTTAGCCCCAAGCTGCCACAAGATGGCAGCCATTTTTTGGTTAGACAGTCGAGCAACCCATCCCACCCACCCTTAATTGTTAGTGTGCATATTATTTACTCTCAGGCTTCGGCTGGTCACCTTTAGGGGCCGGGAGGGAATTTTCCCAGAGTTATATAATCTGGGTTTTTCTCCCTCCCTGAGAATAATAATAATGATGACAATAATATTAATATGTATTTTAAGATATAGTATGGGTTGATGCATATAACAATTATGAATTGGTTTGTTAATGCAAGTGTTCTCAGGTTACTAATCTCTTGTTGTAGTCACAACTGGATGGTCAGGGTCTAGGTTGCTTAATGTTATTGTTGTATTCATTCTTTGGTAGGCAGGGACCCCTCCCCAGGGGATATTTAGGTTAATTAGAAATTAAGTTAATTAAATTAAAAAAGGTATACATCATCATATTAACCAAATATTACATGATGTCATCAAACATTTGTTGATGTCATAATGTGATAATGTCATAAGCTTTCTTATGATGTCATTTCCAGTTGGGGGAGGGGTATAGTTAATTGATGTTATATATGTTGATTAAACTGATGGCCTTGGTGCATGCCATGATAGATGGGGTTTGCTTTAATAACGGTTAAGGTTATCTACAAGGACACATATGTCAAGAATAAATTCTGGTATTTTGTAAAAGATTACTGAAATTGATTGGAGACCCTGTACAGAAATAAAAGTTGTGGTCAGTGTTTTACCCAAAGAATTGCGTTCGGAGTCCTTTGTGCTGGTGCAAGAGCACAAAGTTTAGGCTTCTAAACTACCCTCCACATTTGCAACTTTGATTTTTGTGGATTTCATTATTCATGAAATCAATTAATATGTACTGTCTAGGAATCTCTAGGTTCTCCAGCATAACCCTATATGGAATGTCCACAAGAGATCATGCTGGTGGACCCAGAGATTCCTAGAGAGAACACTTATCTAGGCATTTGAAGGTTCTCCAGCAAAATTCCATGGTCAGCTTCCAGCAATTTTGATCATATTGTTTTTCTGGAGAACCTAGAGATTTCTAAAGAGGTGTTTTCTGGGTTTAAAAATGGGTTTTAATTTGTGGTTTTTCCACTTTCACAGGGGTGCTACATCCCTATCCCCAGCAAATGTGGAGAGCCCACTGTATAACTGTTCCTCCTGGTGTTGCAGTGGTTAAATGTTGACACTGGAACCACTCACTCACAGTCACAAGATTGTGAGTTCTGTGCCAGCCAGGGGCTCAGGGTCAACTCAGCCTGGCATCCTTCCAATGCCATAAAAATTAGTGCCCAGCTTCTTGGGAACAATTAGCTTATACATTGTAAACTGCTTAGGGAATGATTAAGTGCACTGATAAGTAGTATAAACATCTACTTGCTGTTGCTATGTATTCTTAAGACACAGACAGAGGCATACACACAATATATCTCATTTTCATCCACTCTCATTTTTAGTCTGAGCACCAGTCAGCCCTGGTGGCGCAGTGGTTAAATGCCTGTACTGCAGCCACTCACTCATAAACCACAAGGTTGCAAGTTCAATACCAGCCAGGGCTGAGGCTCGACTCAGGCCTGCATCCTTCCTAGGTCGCTAAAATGAGTACCCAGCTTGTTGGGGGGCAATCAACTGCTTATACATCCCATTGTTGTAAACTACTTAGACATCCCATAGTGTGATATGAAGCGGTATATAAATGAAGCTGCTTTGCTTTAAAAACTATATCCAAGAAGCTACATTGTGGATAGAGCTCAGCACCCTCAATAGCTGTGGAGCTATGGATAGCTATGACAATTGATTTCTGCATTATGTCTTCTAAGACAGGGGCCAAATTTTTATGTAGTGGATAGGGCGAACACTACCACTGTTTCACATACAGATTGAAAGTGGCAGCATTTGGCTGTCATGTCAATGGGCCAGTGAATCCATCCAATTGTGAAGCTGTTATCTAAGAGGCCACTTTAACTGCCCTGGCTCAGTGTTCAGGAATCTTGGGAATTATAGCTTATTGTGACACCAGAACTCTCTGGCAGAGAAGGCTAAACGTCTCATGAAAATACAGTTCCCAGAATTCCCTGATTTCTGCAGTATGTTTTCAATCTAAAATGCTGATTCCCTTTGCTGGTTAAGGTTGAAACACCTTAAATGGTACCTTAAACAGAATAAAACTCAAAGCTGATGAAAATCAGTCACAATTGCACACAGATACAAGGGCTTTTGTCCTCTTGTTTTTGAGAGGAAAACTTTTCAGAGTCACAGCATTTTGAGAACACAGAATATTTCTCTTGACCGAACAGACCAAGGGGTACCTGTGTCCTCAAGCTTGCCAAGTAGCCCAGATTCAGCCATCTAGGCTTACTATTTCAAGATAAGCATGAATATTTTAAAAGAACTAATTTTATGCATGTTTGCAAATTAAAATGAGTTCCTCAGCCTTAGTTTTACAGTTGCTTGGATCTCAGCCTGAGACCATTTCACCTTTGTTGGCAGCCTCCAAGCCAGTGCCTCAGGTGGACACTGGGCCAGCACCAGGGCAGACAACTATTTTATTTAAATATATATGGATAAAATATATTATTTCAGTAAAAGAGAAAAAATCTCATTAAATCCAAGCCTAGATTGTGTTTTTTATTTTATTATCCACAGCAAGACAACACTGCATGTGACAGATGCAAACTGTGACACAATGTTTTCCCCCTTTTTTGTGATTATTCAGTTTGCTGGTCCTTTCTTCTCTTTGTGTGGGCTTGTTTTCTCTATTGTTACTCTGGGAATAGTTTTAATTTTTATATATTTTTAGACATGCTGCAGTGACTAAAAACCAGAATATTCTGTCACAAATTGGTCTAAATCCTACTGTTAGTATAAACTACAGTGGATCCATTGAATCAGTGGGATTCACCTGTGGACCATTCCATTATTGATACAATGAATCTATTTTATATGGGACTAACCAACAGGATTATTGTTTCATTCCTTCAAAATACACACGCATACACACACACACACACATACACACACACACACACACTAGAGAAAAGGGGGACTACAGTCTCCAGATCTACCAGCTGTATATACAGATTTGAAATAAAGTGTTGGTTGTAAAGTAAGACTTTTGAAACCATAAGATGCAAAGAAGGGCATGATGTGTTCGACTTAAATAGTTATTTTGAAAGAGGAATTCCAATACGTGTAGCTTTCCATGAGTAGATGAAAAAAGCCAAGCCTATAGTCAAACAGATTCCATTTCTAAATTTAAGAACTCCTTATTTTAATGGAAAATTTAGTTGAGTAATTGTCTCCCTTACCATGCTGGTTATACCAATAGGTTGAATTCTTATCACCTGGATCTGAAAGCCCCTCCAAGTAGAAATGGCATGGATAGATGGTACTTCCGGACATAATGAGATTCACATGTCTTCTCTTTTTGATTGCCTCTCAGTGATATCGTAATCATATCCCACTTAATTTAGTTTGGCTCAGTCCCAGCTAAGTATGGGATTGCACTCATATCCAGTCAAATTTCCTATGGTCATGCATGGCACAGTTGAGTTCATTTGCATGACACACCCTGTGATATGCTTTGATATGCCTTGTTATTGCTACAATAGATGGGAACTCTATCATGGACTGTAACATTATGTTGATCTGTCTATCTTAATGTACTTCCTTATTGTAAGATGACAATAGAAAATGGCATCTGTTTTGGAATTTGACTGCTTTGGAATTTCCCTCTCATCAAGGAGCTGTGGCTTCTGCAGCCTGCTCATTACTATCAAGTATATAGCTTAATAGAAAATATGTTGACCATTTTTTGCCCACATTTCCTGTACTGGATCTTTTCACCTTTCCCTTGGTGTACCAGAATCATTTGCTTGGTTGGTATCATCTAAACATGTCTGGTAAATCTGAAGCACAAAACATTTCCATGAAGTCTGTATCTGCATCTATATAACTCTGTTCTAATGAAATCTTCACTAAGTATAATGTGAAATGCTAGCAGTAAGAAGAGAAGCAAAGGCAGGGGTAGGCAACCTTTCCCTTTAAGGGCCGAGGGACTTCAGCTCCCAGAAGCCTCAGCCATGTTGGCCAATAGTCCCATGTTGGCCAATAGCTCCTGGGATTCTGGGAGCTGAAGTCCCTCGGCCCTTAAAGGGGAAAGGTTGCCTACCCCTGAGCAAAGGTGTGGTTATAGCTTCTTCTCTTCCATCCAACACTTTATTCACAGACAAACTGAAGAAGGCTACTATTCTTCATCATCTATTTATTTATAATCATGGCAATAATGTCATAATCATGGCATACTAAGTAGTGATCACAAATACAGAACAGTTACAGAGGAGTAGATCTTTTAAAACACAAATGGACAGACCACATCTGGAAAAATGAGCCCAATGAACACTTAATGCAAGGTGGAGAATCTCCATGGAAGTCTACAAACTGCCCCATCTTATCATGAAACATCAACAAAAAAACTAAATTAAAATCATAGCTCCCACAGTTGTTACTAGGGAAGGAAAATTAGAGGGAAGGAAATAATTAGGAAAATTAAGCAACAATTACTAGTCAGAAATCTACATCACAGAGCAAAAACTAAAAATTTAATAAAATGCTGTCTGAAGACATATCATCAAATAGAGCATTGAGAAAAAAAACTGAAGTGACAAAAATAACAGAGTTCTAGGCATTCCAGTATATATTAAGAGTTACTAGCCAATACAAAAATAGTACTCCTGTAGATCTTAAACTAGGTAATAAATAAAACTTCTTATGGGAAATTGCACTTTGAGAATTCAGGGTGAAGAAATCATAGATGAAAAGATGATCTTGGATAATAGCTATGATAGCATCATTGATCCTAATACTGAGGCAGAAGCCGGCAGGCAGAAAGTATTAGAAGAAAATTTCCTGACCTAGTATCAAACTACTGTGTGTGTTCCTTATTCCACATCATAGTCAATCCACTCATGCCTAGCATAAGCAATTGCCATTGCTTAACAAATACTTGGTAGAATGAAAACAGTTGCAGTCTGTGCCATCAAACTAAATATGTTATTGTGGAAAACAACAGGACAATACTGGGATTACTCAGATGTATAGTTTCAGACAGACATCTGAAAAAGGTTAGAGAAATTCTCAGCAGATGTTTCTTGGAGTGGGTAACAACTGGACACTTAATATGATAATAATGAAAGGAATTCTCTTTCCACATAAATGGTTGTTACCGTTGTTAAATATTATCAGGATTATATGACCAGAACAGAGAGTGTATATTAGATGGGCAGTATAATCCAAAATATTTTTACACAGATGTACATCTCACTGGGATTAATGGGACTTACTTCCAAGTAAGTGAATATAGAATTGTAGCCTGAATCTCAGTATACTAAACTCAAGTTTGGTACATAAATCAATAGTATATCTACCTTTCTAGTGTCCAGCTACATTGGAGATTATTTCATGAGGGACAGGACATCATTGGCTTGTTCCTATCCCATCCTTCCTGCTCCAATCACGGAACTTTCACACATAACCTGTACTTGACCCATCAAGGAAGTGTGAGTGTCATTTCAGCTGTCATTTGCAGCCTTTTGTATTAACAGATTAACCCATTAATACCATAATGGCTGAAAGTGCTTTTCAGCCAGCTACAGTCACTTTTCATCCAGCTACAGTCAGCCAGAGAATCATTTTCACTCTAGTCGTGGACGGGATAAAGATGGGGGAGTGATCCCATCCCTATCCTGTCCCCCTTGTGATAATCTCCATTGTCTTGCCTCTTTTAACCCAGTACTATGGTGGGTGAAATGCATTCTGTTGCAAGGACAGTTTGCTTTATTCTAGGCTGCATTTTCTATTTCAGGCTTCTTGCAAATTCTGACATGTTGGCCCCTTGCTCCCTTTTGTCAGGTCCAACAAAGTTATTGTTGCACATAGGTAACATCTGTAAGATGTATGTATTCAGGGGTTTCTTTTATAATAGCACAAAGATGAGCAGACTAGGGTCCTCTCAGAGTAAAGTAGGCATTCATAAGTAATCTGCAAAGATGGTTTAGGAATAGATCAAAACTAGCAGAAATATAATGAGCCACAGAGGTCTTAATATATAAAAGTTTGGTCTGTCTTGATTACTTTAAATGAGCCTATTACCATGGTTTTGCCTAGAGTGATGGGAGTCTGGTACATGATAAAAGGATGGTGATGTTTCTTAAAGTCTCTGGACAGTTTTCTCTTGATATCCTAGTAGATAGCTTTCAGAAGGTGAGTCCTCTCAAAGCTAGAAGGAATTCCCCATTTTCCCCTGCCCCAGTCTGAAGGAGAGAAAAAAGAAACTGAACACACTTGAAGCTAGTTTATATGGTGAGAAGCTTTGTGGTGGATGCAGCAAATTATCCTTAGCTATCTGACACACCATCAGAAGATCTTTGGTAATTTGCTAATTCTTGAACATAAACAATTGAGTAAAGAGATCTGTCTGTCTGTCGTTTGTACAAACCAAAGCCTACAGGTTTCTGTAATCTGAAAGGAACTAGTTTGTGTGGACTCAGGAACATTCCACTGCTCAGGAAAGTGATTGTATTTCCTGCATTTTCTGTTACACAAAGTTCATTTATACAAGAGGTAAGCTATCTGGAAAAGAAAGTTGCCAGAAGAGGGATGACACTGCAATAATTGAGGCCAGTAACAGTTTGTTTGGAATAGGAGGGCTCTTATTATGTTAGAAATATGCATATGCTACTCAAGAATATGTCCAAGAAACAGAGAACATATGGAAAACCTCAGCTTTCAGAGTTGCTAAGACCAGAATAAGGAATATTGGGTTCTTTCTATGTGGCTGACTCATGCCAGCATGCTTCAGTCTGAAACATCTTCCCAGTAAACAAAGTAGACCTTTGAAACCCAGCACAAAGAAGAATTGTAAGAGAAGGAGATTTTCCAGTACTATATAACTCCTGTTCTGAAAATGTCCACAGCTTTAACTGAAGACTGTACACATCTAGGTACTCTCTGAAAGAACCAGAGAGCTAAGAAATGACCCCATGTAATTCACATCCTGGAATTGGAGTCAAATGTCCAAGAGTTTACAGCTCCTAATGCTGGAAGCATTTTTGAGTCCAAGGAGCTGGGGGCTGAGGCAGTCCAGGGACATGTTAATCCCTAGCAGGAGGTGGCAGATGCTGAGGACATGCTGCCATCCTTTGAAGATTGTCAAAAAAATAAGGGAGACTGTGGCGATTATCACATGGAGAAATACTCCCGATATAGATTTGGGATTTAATAGCCCAAATTACATGCTATTGCACACACCAGCCGCTGGGCAAGTGAAACCCAGATGCAGCCCAGACCCCAGCCACACTTATCCAGCAACTTTTCAAAAATGGTAGCTTAGTGTTTTTGAAAAGTTGTTGGATAAGTGTGGCTGGGGTCCGGGCTAAATCTGGATTGCACTCGCCCAGCCACCACTCGCCCAGCCACCAGCAAGTGAGATAACATCCAATTTTGACTTTTAAATCCTGAATCTATTTCAATAGTATTTCTCCATGCAATAATCTCCTAATTCAGTCCCAGCACCTGTTAAATAGGAGATGTTGACTCATTGAGCATCTGGTGTCTTGAGACAGCTAGCTAAAACTCTCCCAGAAGCTCCTTGGCATCTTTGCTCCTTGCGACCATTCCATCCTGGCAACTGATAGTACTATTCAGTGTTAGTGTTTTCTTGACCTTGGACTGGCTATGATGGATGACTCTTTTTTTTTTTTTATTCTTGCTAGCTTCATTTACCTGGTCTACCTACTTGCTGTTATGTCCTCTGGATGGGCAGATGACTACCCTCCTGTTTCTTTCTTCATCTTGGTGGATAACCTATGATGGACCTGAAATGGATTAATTACCCAACAACTCTTGCACTCCATCCACCTGATTCCTGGGTCGTATGCTGAGTGGCTCAAAGAATACCACTATAACACACACCAATCTCTTTCAATATCTTGTGAATTAGTGAATAGCAAAATATACTGTTGACAGATTATTAATAATAATAATAATAATAATAATAATAATAATAATAATAATAATAATTTATTTATAGCCTGCCCCTCTGCACAGCAATCGGGGCAGATTACAACATTTAAAACAAACAAACAAATTAAAATATTCCCTCATCCCCCAATCCAACCCTACAACTCCTTAAAACAGGATTAAACTAGAAAATATTAAAATACTTATCCATTAAAACAATAGCAGTAAAATCAAACTACAATGCGGACATAACAAGGATGAAAGCTGAAATCTCATCTCCCTAGAGCAGATGTCTGTTTCACTTTGTCATGGAGGGGGAATGGCTGGAACACATACAAAACTGCACATGGTAGAATTTTTTTTCCCAGTCTCCTCTGGGGTCTTGCTGAAAGTGAGCATTGAAGAAGGTTATAGGATGTCCTCACTACCTGAGAAACATTCTTCAGCATCCCTGCCCAAAGGAGGAAGATTGGTGAGATTTCACTACAGTGTTATTCTCATATCTGCTGATCTTTAACAATGAAATGATAACAGAAGGAATGATTCAGAATCCTCCTCCATCTCCTAGTGATCATCATGCCATAATACCAAAATTCTATAAATTCCAATAGTGAAACCAAGTTTCAGCTTGTCATGATTAAATAAAACTATTGGAAGGCGTTTATTTATTTTTATTTATTTATATATAGCCTTTCTCCCAGTACTGGAATCCATAGTGGTTTGCAACATGATTAAAAACATGTACAGCTAAAGACAGAATAGCTGTGATCCTATTGGTGTCATGCACATATGTAAGGCTCCTTATAATGCAGTTGTTATTTTGGGGCTATTGTGCAATGGATGTATTCAATTCATTGTTGCATAAGCTGAGTGCTACATGTGTAACCATTTGACATGTTCCTAAATCTTATTTTTAGTCCCAACTAAGGTAAATATTTTGAATCAGTTGGATTTTCTTATGTTTGACTCACCATTCAATAATTGATTTAATAGGACAATATCGTTAACTAGCAGGATTACAACTATATAGTTGTGAAGGGTGCATAACTATTCTTCAGTTCAGTCAATGTACTGTTTATTTACTGGGATGGCAGAAACAGTCACTGTACATTCCCTATTCAACATTAGTAAAGTAAGTAGGCACACTGTCAAATACAGATGTAATGGGACAATTATGTAATGTCAATAATCGGCATATGTGGTATAGTACAACCATTATGTAACTACATTAGGAAAGGAAAGAATATTGTTAAGGACCAATACAGAATCAAGACAAACAGGGAATTGATTTCTGGAGGTTATTGTGCAACAATGGAAAATTCAGAGTGAGTCCGATCAAAAACAAGCCAACTTCTATCCAAAAGTCTATGGTAGGGCAATAAAGGTGGCAAAAAGGCATTTCTGGCTAACATTATTGCTTCTGGGCATAAATGTTCAGCAGAACTGTTTTAAGTGACCAGGGATCTGTTACAACCAGGTCCAGAAGAGAATGTAAGCCACTCAACAGCTTGTTCTGAAGAATTTGTACACCATTTTGTAGATAAAATGACTTGGATATACTCTCACTTAGATGCCAGCATTGATACAGTTCCAGTTAATGTAACCTTGCCCCTGCTTGCCCACTGTTAATGGATACTTTTCTGTCTGACAGGATCCTTGGAGAGGTGAGAGACACCACATTTTTACTAGATGTATGCCTTTCCTGGCTAATTAAACAGACCAGAGGTGGGCTTGCTGAGTGGGTAAGGGGGAAAGCAGTGGTAATGCTGGAAAATGTTCCAGGAAAATGCACAATGTGGTGAATGGCAGCAGCCATGATGACTAAGCATTTGGCCACTGCTGAGTCATGCAGCATCAAGGCTGATGAAACAGGAGGTGACATAATAACAGGGAGTCACCTGGTGCTGTAAAGCACAGCAAGTGCTGCAAAAGGGCTGCAAACATGCTGTGTCATTCTATTGATTGACAGGTGTCCAACAGGAAGAGGCAGGGCTAGAAAACCATGTGGAGCACTGGCTATATAAGG
>JAIPUX010001232.1:120411479-120428019 GCA_020142125.1 Phrynosoma platyrhinos
CCCTTTGCCAATTGGGAACCATTCTGTTTCTCTGTGTTCTGTTGTGACCATAGCCTCTTGTCTTGAGTACAGATTCCTCATCTGGACTATCAGATGTATTGGCACTCCCATGTCTTTAAGGGCATTCCATAGGCTTCCATGATCTATGCCAGGGGTAGGTAACCTTTATGAGCCGGGGGCCGGGTTGCTGTCCCTCAAACAATTAGGGGCCAAAAGCACCATAAATAAATAAATAAATAAATAAATATTTTTTTTAAAAAAAAAGTTAAAAAATTAAAAAATATATATGCATGCACACTCTCTCAGGCCCAGAAAAGCCATGGTAAAACCCCTGTGCAGATTTTGCCAAGAAAACCCCAAAAACAAATAATAACAACAATAATCAATATCATCATGGTGGCGGCGGTGGCGGCAGCAGTGGCGGCGGCGGCAGGACTGGCCTGGGGCCAGTCCAAAGGCCTCAGGGGCTGCCTCCGGCCCCTGGGCCTTAGGTTGCCTACCCCTGATCTATGCAGTCAAAGACTTTGCTATATCTATAAAGCACATGCTGATTTTCTTTTGGAATTCCCTGGTGAACTCCATTAGCTATTGTATGTTTACAATGAATTCCCTTGTGCCTCTTTCTTTGCTGAACCCTGCTTGGACCTCTATAATTTCTCTCTCCATATATGGTTGGAGTCTATGTTTCAGAATTTTGAGCATGATTTTGCTTCCATGGGAGATCAGTGCTATGGTCCTATAGTTGCTGCAGTCTCTTGTGTCTCCCTTTTTGTTGATGGGGATGTATATTGATCATTTTGAATCTGTTGGCCATCATTTTGTTTTCCATATCTGTTCCATATGTAGGTTAGCACTAGAGTTGACTCTCTCAGTGTGGATTGCAGCAGCTCAATTGGAATATCATCTGTTCCTGGTGATTTGTTTTTCGCTATTTCTCTTATTGCATTTTCCCCCTCAGTTTTTAGAATTAGAGGTTCATCTTCATATGGCTCTTCATTCCATGTGTCTTTCATTTTGTCATCTCTTTTGTATAATTCTTCTGTGTATTGCATCCAAATTTTTTTTATTCCTTCCTGGTCTCAAGCTATATTATTTTTATTGTCATAGATTGTTCCAGTCCTTGGTTTGAATTTTCCTTTGATTTCTCAGATCTTGTGAAATAGATCTCTTGTTCTTCTCTTTTTGTTGTTTTATGCTATTGCTCTTCATTGGTCATAGAATCATAGAATCATAGAGTTGGAAGGGATCACAAGGGTCATCCAGTCCAACCCCTGACATGCAGGAACTCAATATCAAAGCATTCCCGACATATGGCCATCCAAATGGTCATTTATGTAATTTTCTATATCTTCCAGCACAAACCATTATACTCTTGCATTCATAATTCTTAGTTTGTTCCTATCTCCCTTTTGTTTTTCTTCTCTTCTCTTCTTTATTGCTTGAAGTGTTTTTTCTGTCATCTATATTTTTTCCTCTTTCTTTTTGTTTTTTGAAAGTGTCTGTCTCATTCTTCTTTCATTATATCCCTACCTTCAGACCATAGTTCCTCTGATTCTCGGTCTATTATGCTTAGTAATTTAAATCTATTTCTTACATTGTCAGTAAATTCTGTTGAAATATTTAGATCATATTTTGATATACTCACTGGTTTTGTTTTCTTTTTGAGTCTTACTCTTATTTTTGATATGAGTAGTTCATGATCTGTGCCACATTTGGCATCTGTTCTAGTCTTGGCCACCAATATGGAATTTCACCATCTTTTGCTTCCAATTATATAATCTTTTTGATTTCTGTGTTGATCATCTGGTGATGTCCATGTGTATAGCCTTCTTTCTGGCAATACAAAAAATACTTCCTTTGAGAAATTCTGTGTTATTTGCCTAACAAATTCTATGTTCTCTGCCTTTGTAGCCTCACAAAGGATGGAGACAAACTAGATCTAAAAAGTGGAGCTTCAAAAGCTTGCAACATGTATATTATGTATTTTGTTTGGTCCAATAAAGTTATCACTGTTTTGTGGATTTTGGATGTTACTGTACTTTGCTATATGGTTAATATGGCTACTCCTGAATATATGTTTCTAAAAAAGAGCCAGTTAAAAAACAAGTGTTAGTGGGTCAAAGTTCTGAAAATGGAAACACTGAAAAACTGCACAGTGGATAGGCAGCAGTGACTGGAAGTAGAAGGCACTCTAATTAAGAGATGAAGCAGAGCAAAGAACTATACAGCTACATCTAACCAAGGCACCCTTCTCTAGATAGTCACAACCTGCTTTATTTTTGAGGGATCATTGTAGATCTCCTAATAGCACTCCCAAGATTCAGAGTTAAAGCACTGTGCTGAAATGTCACCTAGTGTTATCACTAGGTCTGGGCTGGCATTGGAAATATACATTTTTTGGTCATATTTCCCCCCACTCCATGTCATCCACAGTTTTCCACCTAAGTTTCTTGTGGGTATGGGGGACTAAGAACTGCTGCCAGGTAATTCAGTGCCCTCCTCTGTGAACAAACTCTTCTGCCCCCTTTACTTCACATCTTTGTGCTTTCCTTATCTGGTTGTGTTGGATATATAATCAGGCTTTTTCTTGTTTGCTCCTGCATTCTGCTTTCACTTTGGACTGTGTTGTTCCAGTAGAGAACAAAATTAGGCCAATCAGACCTGTAGTAATAAGCCCTATTTGGTTCAAGATTCAGTCAAATGTACAGCTTTCATTTCTACATACAGTGTGGGAAAAGTTTCTTTCCATTTTACAGTACCAGGTCAAACATGGTTGAAGCCATTGAGAGTTAAACAAAGGCTCTTTGAAAGTAAACGGAAATTCTTGAAAATTTCATTGAAGGTAGAGAATATTGAGGCAGGGGAGCTTTTCCATTAGAAATACAAGCCTCCAGCTTTATCCAAATATTATATTTTTTAACAGAGTTCAGAAACATCAGTTCGATGGACATATCTTATACATCATTTGTTCTGTTTACGTATGTCTTCTCTCACTCTTCCTTTAGTTATTTTAAGTCCAATTTTAATGAGAATAACAAGGCCTGTATCAGGTTCTTGCTAGACAGCACAAGGAAGCCAAAGCAATCTTCTTGACTATGAACTGCATCTAAGATGCTAGATCATCCTGATCTTCATCATTAGTTCTCCCAGTTGACATTTAAAAACAAAACAAAAACCTTTTATAGAAATCCATGTCCAGGCTGAGATATGGGCTATTGTGTTTTTTGTTCTCAGATTATGAATTTTTGCTATGTTTCCATTTTATACCTGTCATAAATTATACCTGCTGGTGGCCTAGATCCATTTTGAGGGGAAATGGAGCCGTCTTCCCCAGATGAGGGCAACCTATTAAGTGATCATGGAGGTAAGACTTTCAGAAACATGTCCAACTCAGGGGCTGTTGAATTTCCTTTACTCCCAAATGGCAAGCTACCATGTAGCGATTTGCACTCACATGAATCGCATGCTCTGGCACCTCGTCTTCCATTCCCTTTGTAACATAAATACTTTGTTGCTGTAACCAAAAAAATTCTGACCTTTCCCCCCCTCCAGCAATGTCTGTGATGTACTACATGCTATCACTCCATAACCACTAGGGACCATCAACTCTGTTAGGTTTCAATGCAAAACATTTAAAGCCCTGATCTCTTCTAGAGTGTGAGTATGGTGTTTGCTTGTAGTCAGCCAGTGAGTCATGTCTAGTCCAGAGTACACACTACATTCAAAGGAAGTTTGAAAAAGTATGTTGTGTTTCCAGGTTAAAACAATTGTGGCATACTCACAGTGGCAAACTTAAATATTCAAATTCATCAGTGTTCCTAAGCAGCCTGTTGCAAAGAAATCATGTAATGAGCTTTTAAAATCCCATGTTGTTCTATACTTCCGAATGGACTGGAACTGTGAAAGACGATAAACAAATGAAAAGGCATCCATGGGTGGTTGATTTCTTGCTGAGCCAGGTGCCTGGGTGGTGAGCCACTTAGCACAGCTTCCACATTCTGAAGCTCTAACATATTTATTCTTAAAGAGATTCATTAAACATTTAGCAACAAGGAGAGAGAATATCATGAGTATCATAACAATATTAAAGATTATAAGAATGGAAGAATAAAACTAGAACTGAAGAACAGAGAAAGTAAAATGACAAAAGACACACAGCATCAGTCAATTTAATGTCTATAATAGAGATTACTTAGCTTTAATGTTTTATTTATAGCAAAGGTTAGAACACCTTGTAATAATATAAATGCCATCGTCACTACAGGGCTTCAGTTTTCCTTAGTTTTGCCTCTTTCTGGTCAGTTGCACTCTCATCTGTTTGTGCCTCTCTGATGGCATTGCTGAACTCCACCTCAGTCTTTTTAACCTATTGTTTTAGGTTATTTTATTTCATTTATATTCTGCCTTTCTATCAGCATGGCCCCAAGGTGGCTCACAGCTCTGGTTAAAATGAAGTACAGCCTAAATTAAATTAAAAATGAATGTTTTTATTAAATAAATGAAAGCATTAAAACTCACACTAAATTCAAATAGTTGTAAAACCATGAATATAATTGAAATAGTTTGAACACCATGAGAATAAAGTACAGCATGTACATCCCATTAAAAGATCTTTTTGCAACAAACAATTAATTGCCAAAAGCCAACCTAAATGAAAAGGTCTTTGCCTGCTGACAAAAGGTGAGCAGAGAGGGAGCAATCCAAGTGCCAGATTTCTCTGAGCAGACACCAAGGAACCCCTATCATGTCTTCTCACCAGCCATGATTATGACAGTGGTGGGTCTAAGAGAAAGTCTTCTCCCCAGTATCTTAAAACTCAGGCAGGGACATTCATATACTGAGATACAGTCTGTCAGATAGGAACTTATAGGTCACATCCATTACTTTGAATTGTGTCCAATACAAAGTGGTAGCCAATAAAACTTTTGCAACTTTTTTTCCTATAACCAGCCCCAGTCCTCACTGTGGAGAATTCAGTATGGGAAAATGGAGATAAGTAGAGGTATATTGCCTTTACAGACTGCCAGACATAGTGCAAATTGAGGCCACTCTAACTGTCCTGGCTCAGTGCTAGGGAATCATGGGAATTGTATTTTTTTTCTGGGACATTGAGCCTTCTTTGCCAGAGAGCTCTGGTGCCACAATAAACTACAGTTCCCATGATTCCTTAGCACTGAGCCAGGACAGTTAAAGTGGCCTCAATTTGCACTATTTCTGGCAGTCTGTAAAGGCCTATAGATGTCCTTTTGTCATCTTGTCTCCAAAGATTTTCTCAACAGTTCTAGTTCTTCTGCACGTTCTAGAGCAGCCATAAATTCCGATTCACTAAAAAGTTCATTGTTACTAAAACAAATGGATTATCCCATAGAATAAGGGGCAGAGTTTAGTGACTGCATGTTACAAGTGGCAGTAAGTGTGGTGTAGTGTCTGAGCATTGGACTAGGACTCCTGAGAGCAGGGTTCAAATCCCTGCTCAACCATGGAAATCCACTGGGTGACCTTGGGCAAGTCATCTGCCCTGAACAAATGTTGCCCTATGCTACGTTTGCCTTCCAACTCTATCATTCTATCATTCTATGAAGCCAGAAATGCTTGAAGGCACACAAAAACAACATTACAAATAGAAATATTATCTACCTAACTGAACATTAGTGAAATTGCATTTTGGCCTTCATGTTCTGGAACATCCTAAAGCAGGGGTAGGCAACCTTACCCCTTTAAGGGCTGAGGGACTTCAGCTCCCAGAATCCCAGGAGCTATTGGCCAACATGGGACTATTGGCCAACATGGCTGAGGCTTCTGGGAGCTGAAGTCCCTCAGCCCTTAAAGGGGAAAGGTTGCCTGCCCCTGTCCTAAAGTGTTTCCATTTGATTCTGAAAGACTTGTGAACTTGCCTAGCCAGCCACAGCACATCAGCTTTTGTGGCCTTCCAAGTACACTTCAATTTCTCCTGTTTGTTCATCCTGACTTGTCTGTTCCCAAGATGAAAGTTGAAAAGGGATGCAGCAGTCTGTGGTAGGACTTCAGTAAATAATCCCTGGAAATATTTAGTCCCTCTAGGGCAGTGATAGGTTTAATATTCCTTTGATTTCCAGACATTAAAAAACCTGCACCTTATGTCTATATGCTCTTTAAGCAGAGACACATGGCATTCCCTTATATATATTTTTTGCCAAGCATTGTTTAATTACCAGCGTGAAAGCTGGAGGATGAATTTTGTGTCTACAACAAAATTATCTTCAAATACAGTGTTTATCCTACTTCCTTCCCAACCTGGGAGTGAATGGCATCTGGAAATATGCATTAATTGGACTTTTAATTCTGGTGCTTCCAGATGAAGTTGGTTGTAGATTTTGTTTCCTTGTTGTGGAAGAAGAAACAGTATTAAAAAGATTATAACTACAGTTCTGTCCACATTTATTTAGTGCCACTAAACATCATGGGGCTTACTTCCAAGGATTGTATAAGATTGGACTGACTAATATTATTACTGCATTTTCAAATAAGGAAACACTATCTTAGTAATCCTGAATGTGAATCACTGATGAAATCTTTGCAGATGGGGCAGGTTAATGGAAAAGATGGATACCCCTGTGTGTAATACATCTCATGACATTTAAGTTCCTGCATATACAGTAAGCTCCCTGTATTCACAGATTATTTTTTTTTATCCACGGATTCAACCATCCACAGCTTTGAAATACTCAAAAATAATACAAATTCTAAAAGCAAACCTTGATTTTGCCATTATATATAAGAGACACCATTTTACTATGTCGTTGTATTTAATGGGACTGGAGCATCTACAGATTTTGGTATCCATGGGGGCTCCTAGTTCCAAACACCAGAGGATACCAAGGGACCAATGTATTATTATTATTATTATTATTATTATTATTATTAGCTTTATTTATTAAGCGCCGTAGATGTACACGGCGCTGTACAAAACCAAATAAAATCCAAAATATATAAAAAGCCTGCCTGTGGCGTACAATCTAAAAGTTAAAGCAACAAATTAAAACATCATAGAAAACAAGTTCAAAAATCAAATATCTAATATTAAGTCACGGATCAGGAGCAACCAGGTCACGATCACAGACTCCCTGGGAACGCTTCCCTAAACAGTGTGGTCTTTAACTCGGCTTTGAAGCTGGTTAGGGATGTGTTGAGTTGTACTTGTAAGGGAAGAAGGTTCCAGGAGTGAGGGGCAGCAAGCGAGAAGGGACGAATCCAGGATGGAGCAGTGGAAATCCAGGGCTGGGACAGGAGATCTTGGCTACCAGAATGGAGGGAATGAGAGGGGGTGTAGGGAGAAAGAAGTTCAGAGAGATAGGGAGGGGAGAGCCCATGCAGGGCTTTGAAAGTGAGCAAGAGAAGCTTATACCAAATGCAGGCGGGAAAGGGAAACCAGTGAAGGGATGACGATGGGGGGAGATATGGTCATATCGGTGAGCAAATAAGATAATACGGGCAGCTGAGTGCTGAACAGAAATCAATGGGTGGAGGTGAGAGAGAGGAAATCCTGCCACGAGAAGGTTACGTATATGTGTACCAGTGTGTGTGTGTGTGTGTGTTTCTACCCACACTAACAAACCAGTTGTATCAACCTTAGGCCAATGTGTGGCTCCTATAATTTGTTGTTTTTAACTTTTACATATTTAATCAGAGAACTAGTGTGGTACAGAATTTTGAATGTTGGACTAGGATTTGGGGAGACCACGGTTTAAATCCCTGTTGAGCTATGGAAATTGACTGGGTGACCTTGGGCAAATCAAATTTTCTCAGCCTTACAGGAGGGCAATGGCAAATCTAAGGCAGAGTCAACTTGAAGACACATAAAGAGAGCACATATCTTTCATTGTGAAAGATCTAGATTATTATTATTTTTAGAAAAAAGTCATCGAAAAATATGGTGGTAGTGACAGTAGTGACATTGATGGTGATGTCTAGAATCATAGAATTGAAAGAGACTATAAAGACCATTTAATCCAACCCCCTGCCCTGCAGGAAAATAAAATCAAAGAATGCTCAACAGATGGCCACCCAGCCTCTGTTCAAAACTTTTGAAAGAAGGAGACACCACCACACTCTGAGAGAATGTGCTGCACTGTTGAACAGCTCTTACTGACAGGAAGTTCTTCCTAATGTTTAGATGGGCTTCTTTTTCTTTTAGTTTGAATGCATTGCTCTATGTCATAGTTTCTGGAGCATCAGAAAACAAGTTTGTCCTTCTTCAATATGACATACTTTCAAATATTTAAAAAAGGTGATCATGTCACTTCTTAACCTTCTTTTCTCAAGGCTCAGCATGCCAAGGTCCCTAAATCACTCCTCATAGGGCATGGCCTCCAGATCTTTTACCATTTTGGTGGCTCTCCTCTGGACACATTTCAGCTTGTCAATATACTTCTTGAATTGTGATGCCCAGAACTGGACACAGTATTCCAGGTGAGGCCTGACCAAAGCAAAATAGAGTGGCAATATTACTTCCCTCAATTTAGTCCATTGATGTGGACTAGAATCACGTCAATGGAATCTAGTCCATTGATGTGGACTAGAATGATTGTTCCTTTTGTGTCCAGTGTCAGATAATGAAGTTAGTCCTGAACAATTAGTATCAAAAAAAGTCAGCCTGGCAAAACATGCACAGGTCATGTTTTGACTAAATCCTGCACTTTTTTCCATCTATATATTTTAAACTCTGACTCTTCTGGTACAATTTTGGTCCAAATGCTGGAATGTAAAATCATAATGTAAGGATGATTTTCTTTTTCTTTTTTTTAAATGCTAATTTATCTATTTGAACACTTGATATTTGGGAAAACTGACAGGATTGGTCATGGAAGATAACAATGCTGATATTTTAAACATGCCTCAGCAAGCACTTTGTAACATGGGGGGAAGACTTTATGTGTTGAGTTGAGACTAAAGCAACAATTGCTGCTATGGGTATAAAATTGGATCAATACTTTCAAGGATAAACAATTTAAAAAAACAGTCTACTGGTATAGAAAAACATTTAGCATGCTTGAAGAAAGACTTTCAATAGCACATAACAGCAAGTATGACTCTCGGTTCAGTTTCTCAAACACTTATTGAAAGTAAACAAGGTTTTGTAGCATAAGGGGAGACACTGCAGAACAGTTCCCAGGCATTTGGGAGGATAACAACAAAAGAAACAATTTTGATCATGGGCCACATTCTGCTCTGTTTTGCCTGAACAAATCTCACATCCGTGCAATCAATGACTTACCTATAGTGGATGGCTTTCCTAAAATAAATTTATGTAGTACCTTTATCCAAGTTTGCATAAGTTATTAGCTCACCTAACCACTTTCCATAAAAAATAACTTTCCCCAACTCTTGCTTTTAATGTTCAAGCTGCATATTTGCAAAATAGGAAAGGAGAGGTAATAGTGGGGGAAAACTTATAACTTGCCACGAATGGCACAGCTGCCCTTACCCCAGGGCAAAGTGAGTAAGTCTCCTCAGTCATCAGGTTCTGGGAGTTGGCAAGAGGTTGTTGAAGGAGATAAGTGCATGCCACACAGCCTGTTCTATACCCCTCAAGCTTTCCATGTCCAGCACTGAAGGAGGTTTCAACTGCCCATCCAATCAGGTTTTGTACATGGAATGGGAAAGGACACCATCTTGTTGTTCATGACAGACAATAAAATGTCTTGTACTAGTTCTGATGAACTTTAAAGTGTTCTTAACCCTTTTAAACATTAACAGTTATTTATTGTTCTGGTGTTCTAGGACAATGAAGAAGGAGGGATGGAAGGGCCAATCTATCACTTCTCATGTTTTCCCCAGTCCTTCCATTATCACTTGACAGGAAAGAAAAAAAGAGAAAGGCAGTGTGAGCCCAAGGCATTTGGCCACCTTGACCAAATATTTCCCTGTATTCTGACCTTGACCAGAGCAACAAGTGAACTTTACTGCCACACTGGTGAAATGACACCATTCTTCACTGTCCTGGATCACCATGTTAGTTTAGAAAGTGTGCATCTGGCCCCCAGCACCTTACAACTCTGCCTATTGGTACTGCAGCACTGTGCCTCCATTCCTGGCTTCTGCAGCTTTATGTGGATAACTCATTTTACCTAACAGTTGGACTACCCCTAACATAGGTCTGGCAGTGGTGGGGAGAATCACTTTTCCAAGGCTCAGATTGGTTCATTCAATAATCTGAGATTTTTCCATCTCAGTGTTAAAGATCATAATGTCTGAGTTAATCCAAGATAAATGTGATATAGCTGTTGTGAACATGAGCTACTATGAGTTCTTACCTCTTATGTTGCTTGTAGAGATCCCTGAGTGATCACTGGCTTACCTCCTGCAGAGGCTTTTTTAAAAAACAAAAACAAAAACAAATCCTAGTTTTTGCATGAAAGCTTGGAAATTAATTTAATTTGGTCTTGAACATACAAACAGAACAGTCTTATGTGAGTGTGCTGTTTAGAATTTAGAGGGGCTTCCTGTCAAGTAAGTATACACAGGATTTGCACCTTTCACATTCCAAGCAAAGTTTACTTTTCTGATAATGTATTAACAGAGAATATTTTCATGACCTCTCATTCACAATACTTTCCTTTTATAGAGTCCAATTGCAATGTCACATAACTTATTTTTAAAGTTAAGACTGTTGAACAACCTATTAGCCTGAAAATATTTATTTACAATGGCAATGACATATCTGAATAACAGTGCTAATTACAAGGGAAAGAAAGCTTTATATACTTGACCTGGAGGCCAATCTCTTCCTTTAAAAATGTACATGTGGAGTGATTTCATATGCAGACAGTAGATTTGTATGCACAGATGCAAATGTAAGTGTGTGTCAGCATTGTGTACAATCTCAGTTTAGCCTTCTGTATCTGAAAATGTGCCACTTCAAATATAGAGCCTGTCAGCTGTTCTGAGAAGTACATTTTAACCCCAAGCAAAATATTATAAAGCAAGAATATTATAAAGCAAAAATATTAGAGGTTATGATTTATTTCTTTAATTCTTAAAGACAGCTGAATGACATTCTTTGTAAACTTAATTGCTGTGTTTGTCACAATGTGGCTTCCCTTTCCTCTATTCCCTATCCATAATTGATGCTGGAAGCAATTTCATTCAAGTTTATAAAATGTGGGATTATGGTCAGGGTTCAGAAGAGCATTGTGAAGTTTGATTTGTTGTCTGAGTCATGGTTCACCATGTTTAACGCTGCAGCCTACAGTTGTTATGAACATTTGATTGGGGTACTTGCAAAATAAGCACCCCTTTATAAAGATTGACAGGAAACATGGAAAGAAACATGTTTATGACTCTGGATCCACCTACACTGTAGAAATAATACAGGTTGATTCCACTTTAAGTGCTGTAGCTTCATCCTATGGGATCCTGGGATTTGTAGTTTTGCCAGGGGAGTGTAGTGGTTTGAACATTGGACTATGACTCTGGAGACCATGGGTTGAATCCCAGCTCAGCCATGGAAACCCACTGGGTGACCTTGGGCAAGTCACTCTCTCTTCAGCATCAGAGGATGGCAATGGTAAACCCCACTCTGAATAAATTCTGGCAAAAAAAAAAAAAAACATGATAGGATCACCTTAGGATCACCAAAAGTTGGAAACAACTTGAAGGCACACAACATTCTGCCAGATTGCTGATGTCTCACAAAACTACAAAGCCTGGGATTCTGTAGGATGGAGCCATGGAAGTTAGATTGCTGTCAGACTTCATCACCTTTCCCTGCCCAGCCCTTAACCTATCAGGATTGGCAACTAAGCACTTTGCTCTTAACACCAGGACTGGAAATCACCCTCTGCTACTGCCTAGGCCTTCCTTTTGTCACATCCTTCTCCTTCATGTAAGTTTGGTTCTTTTCAGCAGAACATATAGCACAGTATGCATTGAAAGTATACTTCAGGTAGCCCGTCCAGCACCAGAAGCCTGTTTGGTGAGGATAGATGGGCCCCTCTTTGCTCTCTTACACCAACAGGTGAAGACCTGTTTGTTCAAACAGGCTTTTAATGAGCAACTGCTTGCAAAGAGCATTTTTATGGGGCATTTGAGTTCTATTTTTGATGTCATATTCTTGATGGTTTCAATATGAAGATTTTTTTAATGAAGATATTTTCAATATTTATTGTCAGGTTGTTAGCTGATCTTGTTTTAGCTTTGTGTCCCACATTGGGAGAAAAGTACCATTGAAATAAATAAAAATAAATACAACACTGGAAAAAAAGCTTATGAATATTCAATTAGAAGGTTTTACCATTTCCTGAGGCAGTATCCACACCCACATGAGGAAGGCATTCATACATATGAAATCATGCTCAATGATATAACAATATATTCATGTAAAATATGTCCCACCCCATTTGGAATAAGCAAAACAGGAACATAGGAAGAGTTTTGCTGGATCATGTCAAAGAGGTACTTAATCGATCATTCTGCTTCCATGTTGGCCAATGTTACAATGGATGTAAGTGTAAAAGTACTCTCCCACTCTTGTTCCTAATCAACTGGTATGTAGTGTAGCATCTCTACACAACCATAGGATACCTACACTATGGAAGATTGATATGGATCTGCCCTACAGTGCCATGGAGTCTATAGTTTGGTGAAACTCTAGTGATTGGGTCAGAACATTAAACACCAAACTACAACTCCCAAGTTTATGTTGGATGGATCTATGACAGCTAAAGTGGTATCAAGTGGTATAATAACTGGAGCTCTGGTGGTGAAGTGGTTAAATGCCAGTATTGCAGCCACAAGGTTGTGGTTTGATCCCAGGCAGGGCTCCAAGATCCACTTAGCCTTCCATCCTTTCATAAGTCGGTAAAATGAGTACCCAGCTTGTTGGGGGCAATGCCTTACACATTGTAAACTACTTAGGAAGTGCTGGTTCACTGATAAGTGGTATAGAAATGTACTTTCTATTGCGTTTGCTATTGCTATAATGATGTAGAATAGATATACTCTAAGGAGCTAATGATGTGATATGTTAGTATTAGCAAACAATGACTAAAATATTACACAGTATGAAGCCAGCTATTATGTTACTTATATGTCAGTTGTGATCCTAAAAAATTAAGATCACAACTAGGGAGTAAGTCCATTCGACACAGTGAAACTTCCTTGCTAGTAAACATGCTTATGACTGTGTTGTGAAAAAAGTGGTCAAACTGTATAAAATTCTGTCCTATTACATCTAAGAAACAAGAGATAGCAAATAAGGACACATGATGGACAGGGACTGAAATAGCACAGCTGAATGAGCAGGATAACTGATCATGAGCTTTAACAACAGCAAGAAACTTAAACAACATGTTTCACTTAGGGGAACCACCACCCACCACTGAACACTGTATGTTACCAATTCACAAAGCCACAGAACAGATTATCCAGGAGTATAACAAAGATCAAATTAGCTTTAGTATCTCTAGAGCTCACAAACATCATAAAACCACAGATGAGGTGCTTGGGACTGCATATAAAAAAGGGGACTTAAGCCACTCCTTTATTAATTTGAAAGTAAATATATATATATAAGATGTGTGGATTAAACACAAAAAAATCTATTTCAAAGAAAGTGCAAAATCTACAATGCATATTGTAATGAATAAAACTGGTAAGAGATATGCAGTAAGAATAGAAGTAACATTTGAGAAGGCAGAATCAATAACCTTTAACAAGAAAGCTCTCATTTGGCTTTATATTAACTCTCTGGTGAGACAGTCATAAACCTGTTAATGTGCTGTTTCTTCAGTTCTTTTTAGCCAGCCCAGAGATGCTGTTGGTGTCAGCCATGCTCACTGAAGAGAATATTTCCAATATTTTTAAAATTAAAAATTGAAAACTGCATGAAGGATTTGAAATATCCAATATATTTTGCAGGTGCAAAGTATTTTTCTAAACCAAAAGACAAATAGCCAGAGTGGACCTTAACATTTCCTGTTCTTCCTGTCATGGTCGGAAGCGGTCAGTTCTAGTGACAGCTGGTGGCTTCTGTGTCAGTGGGGTGGTAAATCCATTGTAGGATTTGGTCTAAATTTGAATGAAGCTATCAAAGACTCCAAGCTTTATCCTCCAAACAGGTTCTGCACTTGGATGGCACATTTAAAATTTAGACTTGGGAAGGTCCAAATAACCAGAACAGAGTCATTGCTTCACTGACTTGGATCCAGGCATCACTGAGTCAACTCCAGACATTATCTAAATGTGTCACATAACATTTGTTGGCTGAACTTGTGTTTTACTTCTATTCATTCATATGTGGTGATGCCTGTTCTAAGAATGTGCAACTGAAATATCTGAAATGAGGAAAGATATCATGACCAAAAGCTATGTCAAGCAAAGAAGCTCTCTCTTAGGTAGGAACTGTTTCAGGATGCTTGTACCCCATGGAACTTCTGCCTTCTCGTTTAAGGGACTGAAACTTGTCATTGTGTCTTTTATTTTTCTTTAATACTAATAATGCTGGTGACTTACTTCTGTTATAAGAAAAATAACACAAAAGTAGGGCAAACATGTAAAGCTAGATAAGATCAACACACCTAGAAGATGTAGTATTTCTTTATATTCAGTAAAGAAAGCCAAACCATAATGTTGTATTTGAAGGCAAGGGCAATAAGATATTCACAATATAATAAAGATGTAGAAGCAAAACACTTCTGAAATGGAGCTAAGACTGTTTTCTCTGAAAGCAGGATACATGTCTTCTGAAGCCTGTGAATGTATTCCGAGGAAACTCTTAATTGTTACTTTTTTCTTGCTATACCATAAACCCAGATAATGCTGAAACATTATAGGAGTTGCAATTGATAACACCTGAAAGGCCTCTTCTCTGCTTTAAAGCCAGGTATATTTGGCAATGTGATAACAAATGCAACATTTAACCATATTATATTGTTGCTATCAACACATAAGGTTAACAACCCGAGTATTTTCCCCATTTTACACAGTTTTGTTCAGTGTGATACTACATACTTTCCTTCTCTTAGTTGTTTCTGTGACAAATTGTCAGTACTGATTATAAATGACACAAGCTAACTTGGGTTCCTTCTATGTGGCCCTCCAAATATTGGTGAATTTCAACACCCATTGACCCTGGTCAGCATAGCCAGTTGTGAGGAATACTGGGAGCTCTTGTGAGGAATGCTAGGAGCTGTAGTCCAATAACATCTGAGGAGGTCCAATTTGTACACGTTTACCTTATATTTATTCCTTCATAACATTGTCAAGCAAACCAACTCTATGTGTATCTCCACATCAGCTTAATAAGCATCATACAATGGCATTTCTGGTCATGGCTTACTTTGCCATTATACAGGGAAGTAGATTCCCCATCCCTGACTGTTCTTCCTGAAGCTGCTCATCTGGTTCTGCACTCCATCCTGTTGTCCTTAGGGTTGGAGGCTGATGCTATGAGCATTATTACTGGAGCATAATTCAACTGGCTTTTCATTTAAGGGTTTGTCTGTAATGGAGGAGAGAACACCAGCTTATTGCTTGCTTCAGGTAGTACACCTTCTTTGACTAGTGCTGCTGTCAATAAATGGGAAATAGCCAAGGAATTTGGAAGAGCAATGACAATTGAAGAGAGACATATAGAGAGAGGTTAAGTTGGATGAAGAAGTCCTGTAGACTCTCTCACACAGAATGAAGCATTATTATATTTTGTAATTCTAAATCAGGGGTTCCCAACCTGGGGTGCCTACACCCCAGGGGATAAGAGATGGAATTTCAGAGGCTGCAAGAAAGAGTTGCCTTGAGTGACAAGTCATGAGTTACCACTCAATTTTTTCTCAATTAATTAGAATCTAATTGCTCAATTTAAGTTTGCATTTTATGCACTGAGTTATAAGTTTATTTTTAAAAGTTCAGTTTGTTCACCTGCAGTATGTGGTTCAATTTGTAGTTCAAAACTAGAAGTTAGACTTCTTCATCTTTAAATGTGGTATCACTTTCATAAGGGGTGTGAACATTAATCAAACATTTTCTATAGATGTGGGGCATAGAAAAGCTTGGGAACCACTGCCCTGAATTATTTGTATTACAGCTAATAAGCAAATAATAATAATAATAATAATATTTATTTGTATACCGCCCTGTGGCGAACCAATCTGGGCGGTTGACAACAGTAAAATATAACAAGAGTAAAATATAACATTTAAACATTATAATCCCTCCCCCCCTTAAGAAAGTATTAAACAAAAAAATAAAAAAATAAAATAAAACCATAATTAAAACAAACCAAAAACCCTGGTGTCCCTCTGGAGATCCTCAACCATCACTAAAGATGGGGCCACGGGAGGAATGAGGGGATCAGGGAGCCTGGGCCGGGATGGTTAATCTGGAAAGGCCTGCCGGAAGAGATCCGTCTTGACAGCTTTTTTAAAGCTGTCTAATGATGTCAACTGACGGATCTCATCCGGCAGGTCGTTCCAGAGTTTGGGGGCGACAGCAGAGAACGCACTCTGGGAGATCACTGAAGCCTAGATTTTAGAGGCTGCAGCAAGTTCCTCCCAGAGGACCAGAG
>JAIPUX010001232.1:120428119-120441659 GCA_020142125.1 Phrynosoma platyrhinos
AGTTGTTAAATGCATCACAAATGACATCTTGCCTCAAAAAATTACTGCTCATTTAACCTGACATCAGTAACAGGAAAGATTCAAGAGCAGATCATTAAACACATATAGAAGGCAATGCCATAATTGAAAAAAAAAGTCAACATGGATTTCTCAAAAACAAGTCTTACCAGACCATTCTTCTCTCTCCCTCTCCCTCTCCCTCTCCCTCTCCCTCTCCCTCTCCCTCTCCCTCTCCCTCTCCCTCTCCCTCTCCCTCTCCCTCTCCCTCTCCCTCTCTTTGACAGAGTCACAAGCTTGGTAGATGAAGGGAATGCCATAGATGTAGTATATCTTGATTTCAGTACGGTCTTTGTAAGGTTCCCTTGCACAACAGATAGCAAAAAGTGGGCTAGACAATCTGTCACTTAGGTGGATTTGTAAATGGTTAACTGACTGAACTCAAAGTACTCAACAATGGCTCCTCCTTATCCTGGAGAGATGTGACTAGTGGAGTGCACAAGGTTCTATCTTGGGACCAGTCCTATTCAACATATTTATCAATGATTTGAATGATGGAATAAAGGATATGCTTATCAAATTTGTATATGACACTAAATTAAGAGGAGTTGCTAATATCCCAGAGGACAAGATCAGAATTCAAAATGACCTTAACAGATTAAAAAGCTGGGCCAAAACTAACAAAATGTATTTCAACAGGGAGAAATGTACAATACTGCACTTGGGCAATAAAAATGGAATACACGGTTAAAGGATGAGTGAGATCTGACATATTGGCAGTACATATGAAAAGGATCTAGGAGTCTTCATGGATGACAGACTAAGCATGAATCAGCAATGTGATGTGGCAACTAAGAAAGCCAATGTAGTTCTAGGCTGCATCAATAGGAGTATAGATGGAATTAATTGTACCACTCTATTCTGCTTTGATCAGATCTCACCTTGAATATCATGTCCATTTCTGGGCACCACAATTCAAGAAGGATATTGACAAGCTGAATCATATCCAAAGGAGGGTGACCAAAATGGTGAAAGATCTGAAAACAATGTCCTATGAGGAGAGGTTTAGGGAGCTGGGAATGTTTAGCCTGAAGTAGAGATGGTTAAGAGGTGATATAGTAGCCATGCTGAAATATTTGAGGGGATGTCATACTGAAGATGGAACAAGCTTATTTTCTGCTGCTCCAGGAGCAATGGATTCAAGCTACAGGGAAAGGGATTTCACCTAAACATTAGGAAGAATGTCCTGATGGTAGAAGCCCTGGTGACACAGTGATTAAATGTCTGTACTGCAGCCACTCACTCATAGACCACAAGGTTGCGAGTTCAATACTAGCCAGGGCTCAGGCTAGATTCAGGCCTGTAACCTTCCGAGGTCACTAAAATGAGTACCCAACTGCTGGGGGGGCAATGAGCTTACAGTTGTAAATTGCTTAGACAGCCCATAGTGCAGTATGAAGTGGTATATAAATGAAGCTGTTTTGCTTTGTTTTGCTATTCAACAGTAGAACACTCTACCTCAAAGTGTGGTGGAGTCTCCTTACTTTGGATATTTTAAACCAGTGGTAGGCAACCTTTCCCCTTTAAGGGCCGAGGGACTTCAGCTCCCAGAAGCCTCAGCCATGTTGGCCAATAGTCCCATGTTGGACAATGGCTCCTGGGATTCTGGGAGCTGAAGTCCCTCGGCCCTTAAAGGGGAAAGGTTGCCTACCCCTGTTTTAAACAGAGGCTGGATGGCCATTTGTCAAGAATACTTTGATTCTGTGGTCCTGCATGGCAGAGAGTTGGACTGGATGTCTCTCCAGTCCTCTAACAGTATGATTCTGTGACATTTTACAGATATTGTTTTTAAGAGTTTAGTGGCCTCTTATTTATTCATGTATTTATTTCATTTTTATACCTCCTTTCTCCCTAAGGTAGCTCAGAAGATAAAAACATTTTAAAACTTCACAATAAGAATTTTAAAACAGTTGAAATAATCTAAATAAAAACTAACATTAAAACATACAAAAAGTATACAAAATGGTTTTCTTTTAATAAAACTGAAGCCAGTAGTGTTCCTGCATCAAATGTCACCTGGTGTGCGGGGTGGGCTTCTGGGATCTGGGCCTCTAGCTGGGTTTGGGGGGCAGGGTTCCAGGGGCAGTGTGCACTCCCTCTCCCTGAGCTGGATGGTGCTTAGGGAACAGAGGATGTGGGGGTGGTGGAGTGGAGAAATGCTTGCACATGCAGGGACAGCCATGTTTATGGGTGGGGAAAGACACTTGCACATGTGGGTGGAAAAAAGCACATGTATGGGTGGGGAGAGACATTCATGCACATGAATATGCACACACACATGCCCAGGAGGCTGGGCAGCATACGCTTTGGACAGAGCAGGGGATATGGTGCAGGGGGGCTGACCACATGTCACCCCCTTCTGGGGTGTCACCTGGTGTGGTCTTCACCCCTTGCACAACTCAGTGATGGTACTGACTATAGCACACACCCCATAGAAACATAAAAAAACATGATTGCTATGTTAAAAAGCCTGCCTAAATGAACATGCTTTTGCTTGCTGGTGAAACTCTTCTTCTATAGAGGTCTTTGAAGAGAGATATTATTTTAGTTGTCTATTCCTGCATGGCATGGGCTTAAACTAGATTGTCCTTGTTGTCCTTCCAACTCTATGATTCTATGACACAGTTTTTATGTGATGTTGTGAAAGGCAGTTTAAAGGGGGAAACTGTGCTAGCTAAGCAGATTATCAAATGGAGAATTTTTCTGCAACAGACATGGGATTGTAAAGATGAAACTGGTTTTTATCACATGTGCTGGTTGGTCAGGCAAGTGCAACCTGCCTCCATCCCAGTTCTCAGCTGTGCTTACCCTGTGGCTTTTCAAAAACAGCAGACTTCAGTTTTTGAAAATCAGCCAGATAAGCATGGCTGAGGTTCATGATGCAGACAGGTTGCACTTGTCTGGCTGCCAGAATGTGCAATAACACCCAGTTTTGTCTTTACAATCCTGGATCTATCGTGGCAACATTTTTCCATGTGATAATCTCCTAAGAGTAGCTAAGTGAAGGAGAGTTATTGCCCTTTGGTTGCCATAGTCTGGTAAGTCTTATTCTATCTACTAATATTTGCAAGCTTTGGCATTAAAAAATCAGAACAATATTGTGTTAAAAAGTCCACTGGATCTATGTTTTGTTGTCCATGCTGTGTACAGCATGAGAACAGGAGTGGGTATAAAGAAGTGTAAATGCTAGAAATGTGTGTCCCTTAATGTAAAAGTCACTTAAAGCATTAATCAGTAGCAAAATGGCCATCCCTTTGCCCAACCATCCTTTGGAATAGAAAATCTCCACAGTTACTGACTTTTTGGTGGTATAAGGAACCATGCTGAGGAAATTATTTTAGAATATTAATTGTTCTATTATTTAATAAGATTATTCTTTCTTTTTAATTGTTTGCTTTTTATTTTTAGCTGCTTTGGAATCTCTTTTAAACCTAAAAATCGGGATGGAAATGTTTTAAAATAAAATTTTATAAAAAATATTTTTTATAAAATATTAGGTGAAGGCTTAATGTGTGAAGTAGGCCCATTTTGGATGCCAGTAGCTTGAAAAGCAGCTGCATCCAATCTAGTAAAATCCAAGATCACAAGCTCTATTGATATCATACTGGAATACATTTGATATGGTAAGACATCAAGGAAAGGAATAAAGTGAAGCAACTAAAGTCAATGGAAGTATTTATTTGAACCTGGATTTAGCATTTTTTTGCTGTTCTTTATTTGTAAAGTGTGGCTAAATGATTTTCTAAAGGATAATAAGCTTATCCCTTAGGAACAGCTGGGAATTTAACATGAGTTCCAAAGTATTCTGACCTTGCAAAAGGAACAATTTTGCATGCTCAGACATAAATGTGACATTATGGATAGTTCCTTTCATTTCGACAGGGCTACCCTCATCCACAGTGTTTTCCCTGCTCAGCTGGAATTCGAGGTCAAGCATTTATTTATTTTTCAAAAAATGACAAGTTTTCTAAGCACATCCCATATAAAAAACCTCCCTTAGCAGTGGCATGTTTTCTCAGAATATTATATGCTTATTGCAAAACAGATACTTAGGTCACTAAAGTTGTCTATATAGAAACTTGTACTTCTATCCATGAGAACAAATGTCATGTTCCTTCCCTTGTGGGACACGCTCTATTTTGACTGTGTTAAAAAAGTCAGCTGCAAAACAAAAATTGCAATGTTATGGAAATATAGATAGTAATGACATTGCTTTCCATGTCAGCTGAAGCACAAATGATTCCCTTCATAAACCCCACTCTTATAATAAAGTCAAATGTTCACATGTCCAGTCTTTGTGTGTGTGTGTGTATACACACACACAAATAAGACTGGACATGTGAAAATTTGACTTTTTTTGTTTTTGCTAAGCAGAAATAAGGAATTAAAGGGGGGGGGAGAGAAAAGAACACTCTGTTTTGAATGAGACACAGAGATGGTTTAAGCCAGGGGTAGGCAACCTTTCCCCTTTAAGGGCCAAGGGACTTCAGCTCCCAGAAGCCTCAGCCATGTTGGCCAATAGTCCCATGTTGGCCAATAGCTCCTGGGATTCTGGGAGCTGAAGTCCCTCGGCCCTTAAAGGGGAAAGGTTGCCTACCCCTGGTTTAAGCAATACATTTTCTCGATAAACAGAATCCCTACCTATTCTTGAGAGAAGAAATGTAATGTGTGAACTTAATAGAACTGACAAATCCCTATAGAGTTCCTGAAAAAGAAAAAAAAATCAGCCCTGGTCATAAGAATTGTTATACTATTCACAGAATAGTTGATTAGTTCCATGATCTTCTCATCAGCACATTCAGAGAGGTCAAAGAGGGAAATGTTCCATAGTTGCCAACTTGACACTAAAGAAATTTGGTTGGCACTCAGAGAAGAAAAATTGAGGAAATAGCAATATTACTTTATATTCTTCAGAACATAGCAACAGAGACAAGATATTTCCTCAGCCTCCATGGCAACACCATGCACCACTGTTGATGTGGCACACTGATTATGCCCTCATATTAATCAGACATAGAAGAAACCACTCACCAACAATATGAAATGACTTGATGAGCTCACCCTCTCAAAATTTGACTGGTACACATTATAGTAGTGAAGAAAGCAGACCAACTGCCAACAGTTCAGTGATGCCTTCAGATAGAGGTCAGTTGTTTTATACCTCAGATTGATTTAATTATGCATAGAGCTGTGATGGTTAGAGTGTTGAACTAGAATTGAGAAAACCCCTGGGGAAAGTCCCTGCATAGATACAAAGATCACTGGATGATCTGATGGTTAGTTACTCAGAGTATCTCCTTGACTGAATTTTTATGAGACTGGCAAGAAGAAGAATCAGGCCAATTGCTTGGCAGAATAGCAAGATGTCAAAATAATAAATTAACAAATAATACCACAAACCTGCACAATTTGTAAACAATTTCCCTCTTCCTGGAGAATAGACAAAGAAGGAATATGAAAAGATGGGGGGAAACACAGTTGGCTCTCCATATCCATGGATTTTTTATCCATGGATTCAACCATACAGGGCTTAAAAATATTCAGAAAAAGACATAATTTTTAAAAAGCAAACCTTGATTTTGACATTTATATAAGGGACACCATTATATAAATTTATATATTTTATTATTCCACAGATTTTGGTATCCATGGGGGTTCTTTGAACCAAACCCCAGTGGATACCAAGGGCCCGTTGTATGTCATAACTGCAACCATTTATGCATGCATGTATAAAATGATGATGAGTAGGTTTCAAATTGAGTCAGGATGGTACAGTGCTTTGAATGTCAGGCTATGAGACCAGGGTTTCTCCATTGAAACACACTGGGGTGGCCTTTGGCAAATCATATTCTCTCAGTCTCAGAGGAATGCAAAGGCAAACTCCCTCTGAACAAATCTCTTCAAGAAAGCTCTGTGACAGGTTTGCCTCAGGGTCACCATAAGTTGGAAATGACTTGAAGGCATGCAACAACAACAACAACAACAACAACAACAACAGTTTAAATTCCAGTGAGTGATTGTGCCTCAATATATATCAGACAGAGAGGTGATACAGAAATTAGGATAAGCTACATTGAAAAATAAAACTATATATCCTCATAAAATAATATAGCATAATTATAATGTTAGAAGAATATGCTTGATAATTAGGTTGTTTTTCATGTCAGCTGGTATGATGCCCTTCTTTCTATATATAGAAAGAATCATCTGCAAAAATAGATTATTGGTTACACCCAGCTTGACAGGTGAAAAGGATCTGGCTAATTTTTAGGGTTGTGTTAATAGACATAAAGGATTTTATCATATCAGGCTTTTCTCCTGCTAAAGACATTGTTTTTTCAAAATAACTCTTCTTTGTTGCACTTTCACAATGTTTCTGGCATTACAGCCTTCATTCACACTAATTCTTTATTACATACAACATTTGGTATTGCCCACCAAATACTACCCAGAACCACCCAGTACTGCCCAATGTCTGCGTAGTTTGGCACACAAAGAAACTTCCCCCTAAAGAAATATAAATTAAAATAAGTGTTACTATTAAATAGGCCTTTGTCAAATGAACGCAATCTGCCAGCAATTAATCTAATTTGCTCAAGTCAAAAATTCCTTCATCTTTAATCATGGGCAAGCAAAGGACACCTAAGCAACATATAAAGCCCACACACTGATGACCTAAAATCAGATAAAGGCAAAATTGATTTATCACACTGCAAATGGTAGTACTACTGAAGCAGTACCACTAAAGCAAGAAAGAACATCATTCGTGGAGTCTTTCTATGCACAAAAAGAAACACCTGTCAAACATCTCCACCCAAAACAACAGAAAAGTGGTGATGTCATGTAATCAGTGAACACAAACAAGTATAAGAATATCCTGAATGTGGTAACTATAATTGCAATTAGGGTAATTCAATTGGTAATTGTATTAAAGTCATGTGACCAGTCCCGGCAAAAGATGCTACTAACCAACTGTTATTGCAATTTACTGCCTCATATGATAAAGTCCATACAGTGTGTAGGTCATTAGAAAAAATGGTTCTGTTTTGGTTTGGTAAGGCTGTACCTAGAATACTGCATCCGTATCTGAATCCCACCACTGAAGAAGCATGCTAGTAAACTGGAATTTGTCCAGAGGATTGTGAAGAGCCTGGAGACCAACTCCTATGAGGAAAGTTTGATGCAGTTAGTACTTTCAGCCTGGACAAGAGGTGTTTAAGAAGCAACATGACAGCCATATTTTCTGTATTTCAATGGTTGTCACAAAGAAAATGAAGAAAATTTGGATTTAAATTGTTGCTGCACAGGGCAGGAAAAAAAACAATGGGTGCAAATTACAAGAAATTCTTTAGACTTAACAATAGGTTGAACTATTATTATACAGGAAGACACTCTTTGGAATATAAAACATAATGAATCCAAACTCAAATTTATTGTGAAAATGTTGGTAATGAAGCAGTTCAGGGTTTTCTGCTCTTTCTGGTGCTTCAAATTATATTGAAAGGGTATGAAAAGATTTTATTAGACATAGAATGGATTAGGCCATTCAGAAATAATGTGTACAAAGGTGATCACGTAACTGGTATGCACTTAAGAAACATTTGAATTTAAGACATGCAAACTTCGGATGGTGCGTTATAAGACCAAATTTTCTATAGACGCAGCAACACTGGCATATTCAATAGGAGAAGTAGAATTGCCTATAATAGAAGAGATATTTAATGTGAAGGTTTAATTTTATTTTTTAAAAGAAACAACAAAAAATGTTAAAATAAAGAATAAAAATAAAAAGTTTAGAAGTATGTAACTCATATGCTTCTTCATCTAAAACCAATTGTACCTGGACCATTTGGCTCTCTTTCTTCCACTGAAATTATAATGACTCCCTGCTATCTAAGCATGTGAGACTAATAATAGCATCCATCCTCATAACTATACTATTAAGAGAGAAGGTGACAGCAGGAGCATGAGAGAAAGAAACAACAGTATATGTAAATCGCCAAGCCCTAGCAGAATGAGAAAAATGTAAAGTTGTGAGACAAAGGATAAACATTTACTGTTCCAAAAGCCTCCTGCACAGTAGGAAGCATCATTCTACACAGTCTTATAAATTACCAGCATGAAACCAAAAAGAGACTGGTCAATTTAGATACAATCCTATATACACATATCCTTAGAAATATAAAGTTTTTGTTTTGTTTGTTTTTCTGAGTGAAATGCATAGGACTGTTCTGCTAATGAGGTTGCTATATTATCCACAATTATTGGAGCCAGTTAGGCATACTCTAGACATTTTGAATAGTAATGAAAGACAAGAGTGACATGTTTCATTAATGTGATATTTGGGACAAATAATATCTGAATACAAAACTGAATACACCTAGCATGAAAACATTTTTAGTGTGGGTATTGATATGCACATCTACACAACAACAAATATTGATATAAAGCCTATATCACTTTAAAAATAAACAGTGGAAAATCAGGACTTGGTATGTATACTTTTAACTAGACCAAGACCAAAAATAAATATATAAACTCAGCATATTTGCTGCATTGCATTGCATTGTCTTGTAATAACTGACCCCCAGTTTCCAAAAATGCTAGAAAGCAATGGAAAAGAAAAGATACAAAGAAAGAGTACACATAACATACAGAAATGTTAACTGCCACTGAAAAAAGAGAAAGAGCATGGAAGAATGACGGTCATAAAAGTTTGAATCAGTTTATTTGAGAAAGAAAATAAATAAAAGCACTGGTGGAAAAGCAAACAAAAATCGCACACTGTAAACAAAGAATGTTCAAACAAAATGCAGAGTATTTATTAAAAGATCAAGTTTGTGGAATATAACATTTTATTCCCAAAGACCTGTGAAGTATCAGGATTTGGTAACACAGTTGAATAACAGGGTACAAATGTTTTTAAATCAAGTAAACGATAAATATGTGAACAATATAAGCATTGTTTAGGATCTGTATTAATGCATTTAAATAATTGAATTATGTTAATTAGAAAGGAATCAAGCTGATTCACCATGTTCTAAAAAGCATATAATGAAAGTGTGATTTTCATCACCTGATACTGCTGAGTAGAATGCATCTAACCTTAGATATCTATATATTTGCAAGCCTTAATTCAGGTGCTAGTACCAACTAGATCAAACATTTTGAATCAATTGCCACATTGTGTAAGTTGCATTGATTGGTATAGTGGTTTGAGTGTTGGACTAGGATACTGGGAGACCAGGGTTCAAATTCCTGCTTAGCAATTGAAACTCACTCGGTGACCTTAGGCAGGTCATAATATCTCTCCATCAGAAGAAATTCTACCAAGAAAACCCCATGATATGACTTGAAGGCACTGTTGCTGAGGCTTGCAACTAGATTTTGGCTAATGTCTTTCAGAAGGTAAAGATGTGCACAAAGCCAAGTACATAATTGGAAAATGTGTATGATTAAAATTGTGTACATTTCAAAAATGAGCAGAAAATGCTTTATTCCATGTAAAAATGCATATAATGTGAATATAATGAATGCACATGTGCATGTACAATGTGTACAGAAATAGATGCACTATTGACATACAGAAATATGTGCATATTTCCACATAGGGAGGTAAAATTCCACATAAGGAAATGATTTTTGTAAGGGTTGCAGTGACTCAAGTGGTTAAGATGCTGACTCTGTTGATTGCAAGATCAGCAGGTTGGCAGTTCGAGGTCTGGGTGCTACATGATGGAGTGAGTTCCTGTCACTAGTCCCAGTTTATGCCAACCTAACAGTTTGAAAGCATGCAAATGCAAATAGATAAATAGGTACCACTTTGGTGAGAAGGTAAACAGCATTCTGTGCAATCATTCTGGCCACATGATCACAGAGTAGTCTCTGACAACGCTGGCTCTTCGGCTTAGTAACAGAGATGAGCACCGCCCCCTATGACTTGACAACTTTGTCAGTGGGGAATACCTTTACCTTTACCTTTAACCTTGTATAACTGGGGCCACTGGTGGCCAAGACTAGACCAGGTGCCGATTGTGGCACAGATCACAAACTACTCATATCAAAAATAAGAGTAAGATTCAAGAAGAAACCAAGGACTGGGACAATCTATGACAATAAAAATAACATAGCTCAAGACCAGGAAGGAATAAAAAGACATTGGATGCAATGCACAGAAGAATTATACAAAATGAAGGACACATGGAATGAAGAGCCATATGAAGATGAACCCCAAATTCTAAAAAATGAAGTGGAAACTGCAATAAGAGAAATAGTGAAAAAGAAATCACCAGGAAGAGATGATATTCCAATTGTGTAATCCATACTGACAGAGTTAACTCTAGGGCTAACCTACATATGTCAACAGACATGGAAAACAAAATGATGACCAACAGATTTGAAGCAATCAATATACATCCACATCCACAAAAAGGAAGACACAAAAGACTGCAGCAACTATAGCACTGATCTCCCATGCAAGCAAAATCCTGCTCAAAATTCTGCAACATAGACTACAACCATACATGGAGAGAGACATTCCAGAAGTCCAAGTGGGGTTCAGGAAAGGAAGAGGCATGAGAGACCACATTGCAAGCATACAATAGCTAAGGGAGTGCCAGGAAATTCCAAAAGAAAATCAGCATGCTCTTTATAGACTATAGCAAAGCCTTTTACTACATAGATCCTGAAAGGCTAACACATCTGATAGTACTGGTGAAGAATCTGTACTCAGGACAAGAGGCTGCTGTCAAAACAGAACACAGAGAAAAAAAATGGTTTCCAATAGGGTCAGACAAGGCTGTATCCTTCCACCCTATCCATTCATCTTGTATGCAGAAGATATTATAAGAAAAGCAGGCTTGAACACAGAAGGAGGAGTGAAAACCAGGAGGAAGGAATATTAACAATCTAAGATATGCTGATGACACCATAGTACTATCAGAAAACCTCACAGACCTGGAACACCTACTAAGGAAGATCAAAGAAGAAAGTGTGAAGGCAGGCTTAATATTAAACATAAAGAAAACAAAAATAATGACACCACCACCACCCCCGGACCTTTGCAAGTTCAACCTAGACAATGAAGAAATAGAACTAGTAAAAGAATTCTCATACCAGAGATCAAACATTGATAGAAATAGGGACTGCAGTCAGGAAATCAGAAGACTAAGAATGGAGAGGTTGGCTATGAAAGAACTAGAAAAGATTCTAAAATGCAATGATATACAACTGAGCACAAAAATTAGAATCATACAAGCCATTGTATTCCCTATTACCATGTATGGATGTGAGAGCTGGACAGTTAAGAAATATGATAGAAAGAAAATCAATGCATTTGAGATGTGGTGGTGCTGGAGAAGTGTTCTGAGGATCCCATAAACAGCCAAAAGACACATAAATGGGTCCTAGAGCAGATCAAACCGGAAACCTCACTGGAGGCCAAGATCATCTAACTGAGGCTGTTGTATTTTGGACATGAGAAGGGAGGACTCTTTGGAAAAAAAACAATAATGCTGAGAAAGGTGGTGGGAAGTAGGAAGAGAGGAAGACCACATGCCAGATGGATGGACTTTATTAAGGAGGTCATGGGTATGGGGCTTTAGGAATTAAGCAGAGCAGTGGAGGCCATAGGGTCTTGGAGATGTCTCATCCATAGGGTCACTATGAGTCGAGATTGACTTGAGGGCAGTTAACAACAACATCCACAAATAGGACCCACAGCATACATGGGTAGGGGAAGGGGCTGCCTATTTTACAGTCTGCAGAGTCCTTTGATCTGTTTCCACTGCTGCTGGAAAAAATTTATTATTATTATTATTATTATTATTATTATTATTATTATTATTATTATTTGCACAAAAAAAGGATCATCACACTTGTGGAAGACTCCTGGATGAACATGGTGCCTTGCTTTACTGAAAACATGTGTGAGGCTTTAAAACAAAATAGAAAAAAAAAACACTCCCTGTTTTTTTCAGCAAAGGGACAGACTGCAGCAAGTGGCTGTAGACTAGGAAAGTGCCCCACAAACCCACTGAAGCAGCACACCCTATCAGTAATGTAATGGAATAAAATGGTTGGTGTGAAATTAAAACTGAATGAGAACAAGACTGAAATCCATTCCCATCCCCACTGGTCAGTTTAAAAAGATACCATAGCTCTCACCTTTTAAGGTAGTACCACCAAGAGAATTTCATATTATTGATAGAAACTTTGGGGCTAAGCAGACAGCCAATTGGGCCGTTTTAGGGGCAGGGAAGGGGAGGGGCAGCCTCATGATTGGCACCCCAACCCCTTCCCCAGGTTGTCCTCAGAGCAGCCAGCCCTCCGCATGGCCGGCACTCTGAGGAGGACCTCCCGCTGCAGCGTCCACACACGCTGCAGTGGAAGAGTCTCCAAAGGTGCACCGCAAGCTTTTGCGGCGCACCTGTAGTGACTTGTGAAAGGAGCGCCAATTTAGCACTCCTTTCCAGGGGCGGCGAAGGTGCGCTGTGGGGCTGAGGTGTGGGGATACCTCAGCCCCGCGGCACAGCTTCCCAGGGCAGCCCATGGCCGCCCGTCTGCTTCCCCCCATTGTCTTTATTGATAGCTTTCTAATTAGTACTCTGAAAATGTCTATCATTCATTTCATATATGATTCAGTTCATGTTTTCCCACTTATTACTAGGCTCTCATCCTGTCTATTCTGAAATCAGAATGTGCTTTAGTTATTTTTCTCTGTGTACCTCCACTCTCCCCCGTGATGTTGGACAGATCAGTAAGAATGTACCTGAGGTAGATTGACAAAGTATGTCCCAGCAAGAGAACTGTTGAACAACCTTGAAATAATGATAATCAGTCATCATATTTGGGTTAAACAAGGACCATTTTTATTGACCTAGAATCTATTTAATTTTTGAGGTCTGGGGCTGAGCAAATGAAGAGGGAAGCAACCTTGTGCAAGTTCAACTGAGTCCCAGATGTCAATGCATGACAAATTCCAGTTACCCCTTGTATCAGACCTCAAGGACAATCCAAAGATATTGGTTTCTATCTCAGATGGTAATTTTTTTTATCTAAATTTTATTACAATAAAAACATACATAAACAAACATACATAAATACACAAATACAAAAAATACAATTAAACAAATCACTATATAAACACATAACCTATAAACACATAAACATCTTATCTGAAGTTCACAGCTTTTATTGTATCTCTATCTTCAAACTTCCTTGATGTCTTATAGCTACCTATATATTTATTCATTCTTTATTTACTTCCTCAATAATTCAGTTTTTCTCTTACCCAGGTTCTTTAACATTACACAATTTGCGAACAGAAAAGAGTAAGAAAATTAAATTTTTAAACATATATAATGTACTATTCTGTTTTTTCTTTCACCTTTAGTCCTATACATCCATTTATTTTAAACTTTACTTTTCTTATTTGTTCATTATAACCAGATTTACATTTCTTAATAAAGTCTACCTATATATA
>JAIPUX010001232.1:120446691-120461028 GCA_020142125.1 Phrynosoma platyrhinos
TCTACAATTAGTACTGGTTATAAAATTCCTTCCCCTGTCCTGGCCAAAACTGACCTGAAACTAGCCTCTGGCAGCAGTTGTATAGAGCTAACTATACATTAATAACATTAATGTATGCATTAAAGAAAAGGAGTACATTAAATTTTGTATTCAAAAATGCCTGATATTTGTCGACATTCATATTCTTTTAAAATTTATAGCTTTGAGACATGGAATTTAACTAATGGTCAACATGTTTGACCCATGGTAACAGGTAAGGAGAACAAAATGTATGAAGAAAGGTTGAAGGTGTTGTGAAGAGAAGAATGAGGGATGATTGCAACCTTTAAATACCTCAAAGGATATCACAGAAAGCAGGATGAAGGTTTCTTCACTGCTGTCCTAACAGGTAGATACAGATCTAATGATTTTAATTTACAGAAGTGTAGACCTTAATTGAACATTAGAACAAACTTTGTGACAATAAGGCTGGTTCAGCACTAGAACTAATTGCCTAGAGAGATGGTGGGTTCTCCTTTTGACATCTTCAAAAAGAGGCTGGATAGATATCTGCTTTAGATGCTTTAGCTGGAGATTCTGCACTGAATAGGGGATTGGATTTGATGGCTTATGAAGCTCCTTCCAGCTCTTTGATTATTTGAGCCTATAGTTTGATTCTGAATTTTCTTACTGTTGCCAAGAGACTTGTACTCCAAGGATGGAAAGATAAACATTCTCCATCTATTGTTCAATGGTCTGAAAATCTCATTGCTTTTTTCTTCCTTATTTTTTCTTTATTTACCTTTTTTTAATCATACTTTTAAAAATCAAATAATAAATATTTGAGAGGGGGGAAATGTCTCTTTAGTTCATCTGGATTTTAAAAACAGAGCTCAAACAATGGTTCTTGGCACAAGAATTAAGTATGAATTTGACTGTTCTCATGAAACTTAGGCCAACTGATATATTCATGTGTATATATAGATTTCTTAAAGGGTACATTGGATAAGCTGATCATTGTGTAGTAGTGGCAGGGCAGTGTTCTTGTTTTAAATAAAGCAAATGAAAACCTCTCCTTAAATCCCACATTGTTCAAGGGCATTGTTGTAAACAATTGCAGCTGCCACATGGAAAATTGCCTCCACTGGCAGCCACTATTGCTTCTGGGAGTAAAATGTCTGTCTTAAGCACCTGCTGAGAAAAACTCTATGTACAAGTAACAAATAAAGATTAAAAGCTTGTTGCTGTCCTACTGCTGCCCTAGTAACAATGGGGGGCCAGCCACCATCGTAAACTCCATAATAAAATTATGCTTCTCCCTAATTGCTGAAAACAGAGTTTGTTCAGTAAGTGAAACTATGGGCTTTCATTCAAAAGCCAGCAATGAAAAGATGGTAAATGGGAGGGAAAAAAGAAACACTCCTTCCTTACATTTTTAGATGACTATTCATCTGGCATTTAATATTTGGACAACTTATATTCCCTTCACTGATGAAATCTCCCCACAACATTTTATAGTAATGGAACAAATAATCACTTTTTGCTTTTATGAGGAACAGAATTTTCATAGTTTTACCACTGAAAATGCTTCATACCTTAACAGAGGAGAGCCATTCCCTCATCTCTATAATTCAAAGGCTACAACACAACCAGATTTATCAGACTGTTAACTTCAAGAATGTGCCAGAAAATAGCTAGTGTAAAAATAAACTATTTTTTTAAAAAAAGAAAAGAACAATTCAGGCAGACAAAATGTTCAAGAAACAATTTAGAATACTTAGCAGCAGCTGGCAATAGTAGGTTCAGATTCAGTTCACAGCTGAGCAGATGAAGTGCCAAGATCAGAAGAAAAGAAGAATTATGGCAAAAGCAATGCCATAATGGACCAAATGTGGAAGAAATTTTCACCAAATGAAAAAAACAATGTCCCAAATAAAAAAATTAACAAAGATGGCAAGGGTCTAACTCCTGTATGGAAGAGTTGAAAGAACTACACATATTAGGCTAGAAAAGAAGTGATTAAAATTTTGCAGATCTGTCATATATATTTGGAGTAAATTTGTTTTTGTTTTTAAAGAATAGTATCCATATCAAGATGCCCAAATTACAAGGAAAGTTGTTTTAAATAAACACTAAGAATACTCTCTGGTACAAGTAGTTTGACATTAAAACATAAAAGCTTGTAAGACTCTTCTTTAATAGATTATATAGAAAGAAAGATAGAACAATCAATAGAGGTATATTAAAATGGAGGTGCACAGGAGCCCTGGTGGCACAGTGGTTAAATGCCTGAACTGCAGCCACTCACTCATAAACCACAAGGTTGCGAGTTCAATACTAGCCAGGGCTCAGGCTTAACTCAGGCCTGCATCATTCTGAGGTCACTAAAATGAGTACCCAGCTGTTGGGGGGCAATGAGCCTACAGTTGTAAACCACTTAGACACTGCATAACACAGTATGAAGTGGTATATAAATGAAGCTGCTTTTTAAAATGAAGATTGAATCACCACTTGTCTGCTAAACAAAATGTCTGCTGCCTCATGGTTATAGCCCCCAAATCTCGCTGGTGATGTTGCGATACGCAAGACCACCAGCGAGTAGGGATCCTAGAGGGTCCTTCTCTCGATTGCCTGGGTGGCAGAGGAAGGGGCGGGACTTCCCACACCCAGCCAATCATGCGTCCAGCATCCTTTAAACTGGACAGCGCAATGTATAACCCCTCCTGATGCATTGGGGGGGGGTCTTTCTTCCTGTTGTATACTGGCTTTATGGTGATCCTGGCTCAATTTAAACCAGATTTGTGCCATTTTATCAGAACCAAAGAAGTCTGGTTTAAAATTAATTAGCTAAACAAGGTTACTATGGCATCAGTTCTAAAATCTTCAGAAGCAGTTCAGTTTTACGGTCCTATTATTACAAAACAAAAAACAAGGAAACAATCAGGATATTAATAAAATTTTCATGGATTAGCATGAAATTTTGATCCAGTGTGCATTTTTTGAAATGCAATTCAAAACAGAGACTAATCCAGTTAATACATTTAATTTTATTTATTAAAAAATAATTCTGTTTTAAAAGCATTTAATTATAATCAATACAATGGAAAGGTGCTTAACTTTGATAGAATCTTGTGCTCAGTTTGAATAGCTTAAATGAAACCTATCAAGTAAATAAAGCGGGTGACACATTAAACCATGGACCTTTAAATATACAACTATTTACTTCATTCATGTTATATACATGCCCAGTTGAAGCACTGGCAAATAAAACTGGATAAGAAAAGGAACAACTTGCCAGCTTTCAACATGTCATTTGGCAGATGGTGGTTCTTGCAAATGCCTTTTGGGATCTCATTTGCACAAGAGTTTTTCCAAAGAAAGCACATGAGGTGCTAGAAGGCTCACACAGAGTGGGTGTCATTGCTGAAGATATTCCAATTTATAGTGCTATAAAAAACAGCATGCCAAAAATATGATTAAGCAATATGCTGTAAGTACAGCATGGAAGAATCGGAGGGTGGATTTCGGAATCAATTAGGGGTAGAACAAATTGGACATTTTGAAAAGGGAATTTCTATCATTTCTGTCAAAGAAAACAAAACAAATGTATAACAATTCTTTGCCTCAAAAAAGAGCCAAATATTACAGAAGGGAAGGGAAGGGAAGGGAAGGGAAGGGAAGGGAAGGGAAGGGAAGGGAAGGGAAGGGAAGGGAAGGGAAGGGAAGGGAAGGGAAGGGAAGGGAAGGGAAGGGAAGGGAAGGGAAGGGAAGGGAAGGGAAGGGAAGGGAAGGGAAGGGAAGGGAAGGGAAGGGAAGGGAAGGGAAGGGAAGGGATAACCAAGTAATTTCCAGGCATGGATGATGTCTTGGCTCTAGGGAAGTAAAAGGCCAGCTTTCATTGATTTTAATGGGAATGGAATTTCACCCTTAGAATGTAGCTGATGAGTCATGTGTTCATAATGCTGCATAAACACTAACTATTAATTACTCTGCTTTTTCTAAACAAGCCACAAGCATAAATAGGCTAATTGGAATTGTGCCATCAGCAGCAGATATGAGCTGTCTAAAAATCTTGTGTAGAGAATACCTAAAGAATTTGGGGACACAGATATCATTCATATGTAGGAAATGTGTTCACAATTTTATTGTGAAAAGTTCTTGCAGAGGCAACATTAACATGAAACTTATTATTTCTACAAGTTTCAAATAATTTTAAGTAGACTATCTTTTTAAATTTAATTCTCCCACCCATCCAAATGCACCTTGACTGCTTCAAAAGAAAACATTGCATTTAAAAACAATTAACTTGAGCAATACAAAGTATGTGCATCCCACAGTGTTCTGGAGAGAATTGTTCATTGCCCTTTCAGAAATTAAAAAAAAAATGAAATAAAAAAATGAAATAAAAAACACATACAAGTACGTGTATGTAAATTAACAAGCTAGTTCTAATCTTTTTGAATACAGAAGCATAAATAATTGTTTCCTCAGGCTCTTTGTTTGATACAAAAACAAACACACTTGAGAGTTATATTTCACATTTACTCACTCATGCTTCTTATCACATGCAATTCTATCTCACTTTCACACAAATGTTGTTCAGGTATTTCCCCAGAAGTGGACCTACATTCAGGTGAATGTGGTGATCCATCCTTCCAATTTACATGTTCCTCCCTGCTGTCTCAGCCCTAAACATTTTCACACTGAATTAGTTGTCATTATTATGTGCCTTCAAGTTGACTGCAACTTATGATAACATTATCACAGGGGGTTCTTGACACGATATATTCAGAGGAAGTTTTGCCATTGCCTTTCCCTAAGGACAAGAAAGTGTGACTTGTTTAAGGTCACCCAGTGGCATTCCATAGCTGAATGAGGATTTGGACACTGGGCTTCTGAAGTCCCACACTCAAACCATTACACCAATGGGAAATTTTAAAGCAAATACAGAGCACAGCAGGATGTTGGACTTTTTCAGAGGCAAGCATAGAATATCTTACTACTAGACGCTTCGAGAAGGGAATGCTTTCAGTTTTGGACAGAAGCTTGTAGGATCAGTTGAGTCTTTCGTCACCTCCTTGAAGGTTAGGACAATCCTAGGTCAAACTCATACAACTAAGGGCCTCGGCAGATGACTAATTGAGTTGTCTTCAAGGCAAGGAAGAGGAGGGGCAGCCGCACGCGCGGTGCCCCTTCCTCTTCCTGAGGTCATCCTTGGAGCCGCCGGCCCTCCGCATGGCTGGCGCTCCAGGAACAACCTCCCGCTGCAGCGTCTGCACGTGCTGCGGCGGAAAAGGCAGGGAAAGTGCACCCTATGCTTTTAGGGCGCACTTTCCCTGTCTTGTGGAAGGAGCACTGATTTAGCGCTCCTTCCAGGGATGCCACAGGAGCGCCGTGGTGCGGAGGCTGCACTCCCACAGTGCTCCGTCCGGCGGCGTCTCCAGCACCTCCGTCTGCTTCCCCCCTAAGAAAAACTTGTCAGTTTAGTTATTACATTTCCTTAAAATCAGATACTGCTCTTGGGGTAATATTGCTTCTGTCTCCACACACAACTTACCCTTTCACATGTTCAAGCAAATGCCTTACCAGAGCTACAAGTACAAATACATATGAAGCAGCATGCTCTCCCTCTCTTCCCCTTCCCTCTCATTCACACACACATACACACACACTCAGACACCTCATGAGTAGATTGACTGAAGAGGAAGTCATCAGATTGTTATTCAGCATTGCAGAGTGTGCAACTTGTTCATTAGGCACTCTTGAAGAATCTCTGCTGAGCCTGCTGTGATGAGTCCAAGTCTGGGAGAGAAGCCACCAATCATTCAAGGAATCCACTATTCCTTTTTACCCACTGGACTCCTACATCTTTACATTTCTTTCCAGTAGCCATTTCTTTCTCTTTTTTGGTGTGTGTGAGATTGTAGATTATAGTTTCTGGTGTCAAATCTTTTGGCTTGCATTAAAACTGACACCAAGATCACTCTATTTTAAAAGTTAGTTCTGATGTCACAATACACAAACACAGAAAGTTATGATTATTGGAGGGAGCAGTTCAGGATTAGCACACTTTGTGACTTAGATATATTTTTGTCTGAAAATCTTCCTTATATGAAGTTCTTGGGAATCTGTGAATAATCTGTCCTAAACATCAAGAATGAAATTTTATGTTCTTTTCCACACCTGGACAATTCCTGATACCATGGAAACAACCCTTTCTCCTCCTCTTCCTCCTCATTATTATTATTATTATTTCTGACCTGCCTAACCTCATGGATTGAACGAACAACAACAACAGACCAACAAATACACAACATCAGTTAAATGCACACATCAGTTTAAAAGAACAAGCAAGACACCAACATATTAATACAATTAACTTTTAAAATTCATCATTTAAAATTTACATTTAAAAATCATCTGGATAGGCCTGCTGGAAGAGACTGGTCTTTAATGCTGTTTTAAATTTGGACAGTGTATTCATCTGGCAGAGTCATAGAGTTTGAAGAGACCACAAGGGCCATCCAGTCCAACCCCCTGCTGTTCCATAGTTTGGGGCAGCGGCAGAAAAAATCCTCTGGCTGGTAGTTGTCGGCCTAGTCCTGGCTGACTATCCCCAGAGGACCTGAGGGTACAGGGTAAATTATATGGAAGGAAGTGATCCTGTAAGTAACCTGGACCCAAACCTTGTAGGGCTTTAAAAGGTAATGAACTTGTTTTTTGCAGCTCTGGAGAATAAGACCCAAATCAATGGATTCAAACTACTGGAAAAGAGATTCCACTTCAACATTAGAAAGAACGTTCTTATGGTAAGAGATGTTCAACAGTGGAATCTGCTACCTCAGAGTGTGGTGGAGTCTCCTTCTTTGGAAGTTTTTAAATGGAGTCTGGATGCATTGGAGGTGCATTGATTGTATATTCCTGCATGGCAGAGGGTTGGACTGGATTGCCCTTGTGGTCTCTTCCAATTCTATGATTCTATGAACCAACACTATTTACCTTGCCCAGAAACTATTTGTAAGCCAGTGGAGTAATTTTAATATTGGTGTAATGTGATTATTTGATGACACTAAATGCTATATTACCAATCATTTAGCAATAGATATTCTAAGGGATAGAAATGTTACTCTGGATCAGTATGCAAAGGGATTGTGTAGCCCTTTGAGTCTAACTGGAAGACAGAAGTTGGTAACATAAACTTAAGTCTATAAAAGCTTAATCCATCAAATTCTTGCTCTCAAGCTGCATTTCCCCTGCAGAAATAATCTAGTTTGACACCCTGTAACTGCCATGGATCAATGCTATGGAATCCTGGGAACTATAGTTTTGTGAAACATATAGCCTTCTCTGTCAGAGAGCTATGGTGCCACAAGAAACTACAATTACCAGAATTCTGTAACATTGAGTCATGACAGTTAAAGTGGTATCAGTCTGGATTATTTCTGCAGTGCAGATGCTGCCTCAGGGCCTTTGCAGACTGCCAGAAATAATGCAGCTTGAGGCCACTTTAACTGCTCTGGTTCAGTGCTAGGGAATCATGGGAACTGTAGTTTATTGTGGCACCAGAGCTCTCTGACAGAGAAGGCTCAATGTCTCAGAAAAAAATACAATTCCCATGATTCCCTAGCACTGAATCAGAACAGTTAAAGTGGCCTCCAGCTGCATTATTTCTGGTAGTCTGCAAAGTCCCTCAGTCTCAAAGCTGTTATATGATCCTTTTGCATAGAGATGGCTATTAGTCATATAATCAAATGAAATGCCAAAATTAATAATTTATTGATTCATATTCACACTAGGCTTTTGTTATCTAGGTATAACAGGTACACTGTGGTAGCATGTTCATAATTATAAAGGGGAAAAATGCATGTGTGACAACAATTACGGTACTTTCTAATAATATACTACAGACTGAGAGGAAAAGACCACATGATTTCAGTCTTATGAAATTACAACCAGATACACACATACATGCTTAAAACTCCTTTTTTCAAGTTTTGCTAGCTCTGTTATTAACTTAGTTGGAAGTAATTCACACTGAATGTAGTCTGCTTATAAATGTCCCCACAGGTATATTTCTTCACCAGAATGTGTGTTAGCTATTTAGAACCTTTACTACTCTCTGCTCAGGTTCATGTTGTGACACTGTTGCCTGGGTCAGCCTGTCAAACAGCATAACTCTGTATTTCAGCTACACTGGCAGTGAAAATGTCAGGTGGAAGCTAAAATCTACTTACTAGATTTTAATGAAGGGAAAATTGGAAAGGAAAGTCTCACAGAAAAAAAAAAGTCAGCTTGCTTTCTTCCAGATTCATCTGCAGGATATTCTTGAAAACATCAGCTGTTCTTTAGCAGAATGTCCTGACTCTTCAATATTTAACAGGACTTTTATTCTTATTGTTTGCATTTCCTAAAATTCTCAATGTATGCAGGAATAGGCTTTCAATTAACAACACCTCTAAGGAAATCCACAGTTGTAAAATGGTGAGCATTAGATGCTTTGTTTGTCTGATTTAATCTGTGCAATTTTCATATAACTTTAGCATGAAGTGTTCTTTTCAATTACTTCAATTTCCAATTTAGAATTTGTCTGGAATCCATGGATTCTGTCTTTTCATATATTTTACCTTGCCAAGAAATGAACAATTGTCTTTTGAGATAACTTGGGATGAAACATACTGCACCTTTGTGCCAGCTTCTCGGTGGCTTGGGGCTAGTGATGTCATTTAGATGACACATGCTCCATCGCCACCCACAGGAACACACAAAACAGTGATATCTGAAGGCATGTTAAAACCGCAGGATTGCAAAGGTATCCCCCCTAAAAAAAAACACAACACCTTTTACTGAAATGAAAAATGAAGAGAGGCAAATGGAGTTGTTTGAATTAATGCTATACAGAAGATTTATTTTCTACTTTCCAGAAAGTTTTCTTCATCAGTGAATGAAGCTTCCATTTTTCTGCCACACTCTCACAGTGCTGTGAATTTTCTCTGGGCATTTCTGAGATTTGCTTACCATTTTGAGATACAAAGTTGCAGTAAAGTCCTTTTCTTCTATTACACATGCATATCTCTTCATCTGAAAAAGCCCCATAAAAGCAGTTCCATCATCCTTTTCATACAATGTAATTAGAGAGTTATGATTCCACCTTAAATGCCATGGTTATGTCCTATGGAATCCCAGAATTTGAAGTATAGGAAGAGGGGGATTGAATTATCTGCCAGAGAGCTCTAATGCCTAACCAAACAACAAATCCCAGAATTGTATAGGATGCAGCCATGGAAGTTAAAGCAGAATAATAGTTTTGTAACTGTGTAGCATGAAAGGGCCTCTGGACCTTGATTAAAGCATAAGAAACTGGAAATGTAGAAGAGTATCAGAAAGATATTTGTATATTTAAAAACAGCAAACTCACAAGTTTCATTCATCTTATATCTAAGGTATAGTCAGAGCTTAGGAAGTTGCTTTTTAAAAATAATTTGTTCTTATATTTGTTATGGCATTTAGCAAATGAGATAGAGATAATAGGGAGCCTATGAGGTGTTTGAGGGTTGGACTAGGTTTCTGGGAGATCACTGTTCAGCCATGAAAACCCCCTGGGTTATCTTGGACAAGACCCCCTTTGAACAAATTTGTAAAAAAAAAAAAAAAGATGAAGAAGAAGAAAGGGTCAGCTTAGAGTCACAAAATTTGGAAACAACTTAAAACTTAAAGGCACACAACAAGAACAAATTTACCAAATAAATTATTGTTTTTATGTTTTGAAAGTAGCTTATCATGTTACTCATTACTTTCCAGTTTTTGGTTTTGTTTTTGGGTTGGGTTTTCTTCAAAGAAAAAGAAAAACCTCATGATTTATTAGAAAATGTGATGATGTTTGAGCTGTTGTTGATAATTTTCCCTTGAAGTATATCAGAACAGTGTGCAAATAAAATAAATATAACAATTTAAAGCAGCTTAAAATGTAAAACAATATACCAATGAAAGGGAGTGGAGAAAATTACTTCCCAATATCTCTACTCTCCCATTACTTGTAATACAAATAATGCAATGCCTTTCCCACTAATTTTGAAATGTAGCTTCATTACATCTCTTTATCAAGAAAAATTAACTTGTTGCAAGTAGCAACACTATTAGTTTACATTATTTTCAAGCTCTAGGTAAAGGTGAGAATGCTACAGTTCAATCATGATAATTTCTCTTCAACTTCATGCTAATTTTACTATTTTTAAAGCAATTTATTTTCTTTAATGAATATATAAACTACCCCATATCAGATTCTCCCATTTACATTGGGTTCTGGTTTGTTTATTATGAAAGACACATGCTCAAGGTAAGGGGGGGTTTGCAGGCCACACTGGGTGACACCCCAGAAGGAGTGTGACATCCAGTTGACCCCCTGCCCCCATGGGTGCTGCCCAGGCCTGTATGGGCATTCCTCGGGGGCTGCACAGGTGCTTCTCAGGCCAGCATGGGAACACCTTGGGCCCAAGTGGTTGTGGCTCTGGCCTACACAGGTTCTTCCCACATTTCTCCCCACATGGATGTGTCTTCATCTATGCAGGCACCATTTCAATCTGTGCAAGTGCCTCTTCACCTGCATGGCCATGTCTCAGGCCTGCACAGCCACTCCCATACACTCCCTACACTCGGAAGTCCCACCAGAAGTCCCAGCCTGGAAGTCTCCCCCCCTCCAAGTTCCTACCCTAGTGCAGGATTGCTACTGGCTACAGTTACTTGAGAAGGGAACTGATTTAGCCACATTTATATCAAAAAGCTGATCAGACATCATAAAAATTTGTTCCATGAAAATCCTTCTCATGTATATCCTTTTGCTTTTACATGGTAAATGACTATCATGATATTATACCTTTTTTTCCAGAGTCATTCTGACTTATTGAGTTATGTTGTATCAAAAGCATCTTACTACTTGCATCAATATTTTATTTCTTGGTTTTCTAGTTTCTGTCTTGAACCTATAACAGCTGGTAGAATCATACCAGAAAAGCATGGCAGTCTATTCAACAGAGATAAAGAAACATTAAATGGAAATAAATCCTATTTTTTTTAAAAAAAAACATTACCTAAAAATAAGTACAAAATTTAGTACACAAAAATATATGGCAATCACTCACAGTGGTTCTGTAAAGAATACTGCTTATTCCAACAGGAAGTTAAGCTTTGGTGAATTCTCCAATTACTTTTCCAATAATTTTTAAAGTATTCAGTGCAAGTGATCATATCACATATTAGAGGATCTTGTCTGATATCTCCCATTCTTCATCTCACTGGAAGCAGTAGAAGGCCTCCCTCAATTATCATTCTATGGTGAAAAGATCATGTACAACAAACTGAACAGTAACCAAAAAAAAATGTTCCTTTTTTTTCTGTGAAGAGCCATACTCTCTTCAGAGATCATTTTCCAGAGACCACAGCTAAAGGGGATGGAAATAAGGGAAAACATGGATGTGGTCTACTTCTCTATAGTCTTCATGTAATTAAACTCTGGGCCACATGAAAAAAGTGACAGGCTACATACAGCTCATGAATTACAGAAACCTCATTTCTGATGTTTTCAGTCTATGAGACTATTTTGTGTGCATCAGAAGCCTTTTATCTACAGTTAGGGACCTAGAAATTAATCTCCATGACACTTTCTGTTGAGAATGTTTCTTCTAGACCTGGGGCTTCACAACATGGTGAAATGGTCCCTCAAGCCTTGTAATGGGCATTGAGAAACTTTGGGAACATTGTTTTTTTAAAAAAAAAATCCTGGAGGAGGATATGATGGGAAGGTCTGCTGTAGAGACAATGTAACCCACAGTCTCCACTGGTTGCCCACTTTGATTTAGTGTTTGAAGAAAGGTAAGAACCAGCACCTTGAATAGGTCCCAGAAACTAACTTGAGAGTCTTTGTAAAATAGAATTGAACAACTGATCTCCTGTCACCAATCTAGGTACTATATTTGTACCAGCAGCAGATTCTGGACACTTTTTGAAGGCAGCTATATGCAGAATGTATTACAGTAATCTAATCTTGAAGTAAACAGAATGTGTATAATTAGGAAATAATTGTCTGTTCCAGGGGTAGGCAACTTTTTTGAGCCAGGAGCCAGGTTGCTGTCCCTCAGACAATTGGGGGGCTGAAGCACAATAAATAAATAAATAAAAATATAAATAAAAATATAAATAAAAATATAAATAAAAATATAAATAAAATTTTAAAAATAAAAAAAATAAAATAAAAATATGCATGCACACTCTCTCAGCCCCAGAAAAGCCATGGCAAACCCCCTGTGGAGATTTTGCCAAGAAAATCCCAAGAACAAGTAATAACAACAATAATCAATATCATCATGACGGGCGGCGGAAGTGGTGGCTGGTGGCGACGGCGGCAGCAGCAGCGGCAGCGGCAGGACTGGCCTGGAGTAGGTCCAAGGGCCTTGGGGGGGGCGCATCTGGCCACCGGGCCTTAGGTTGCCTACCCCTGCTCTGTTCCCAGAGAAGAATGTAGTAGGCATATTCCTAAACTCAAACCACTTCAGGCAGTTCCATGTGATTTTGTTATATAACATAGAGAGAAAGATAGAATAACACCTCCTTAGTCATGCCTTTCAAGAATAATTGGAAGCACTTGAATGGTGTCCTTAATACCTATCCCTCCAGATAGCTCAAAAGTATATCATAGTTGATGATATTTTTTTTTTAAAAAAAAAACAGCAAAGAATTTTCACACAGCTATCACAGATATGCACCTTTCTTCTTGTTCCTGGGTTAGATCATTACAAGGGTGACCAAAGTTAATTTCATTCCAAGAGCAGGTAAGAAGCTAGACTGAAAGACTAATATATGCACAATATTTTTCTTCAAGTCATGCATCTTGAAATTTGTGTTGCATAACTGTAATAAATGAAAAAGTTTATAATTAATTGGTATATTCATAGCCTGCCAGATGGCATTTGCCTGAAAGTCCTTATACAATCCAAACATGCTAAATTAAACTATTTCACGAACTCAGCTTCCTTAACAGAAGTTTCAAATATCACCAATATATCCAAATTAGAAAAAGAAAAAATGTCCAAGAAATGTCAATTCTGTCCATCTAAGTTCTATCCTAAGGAAACAGAGGAGGCTGGTCTTCTTAGACATATAGAACCTGATAAATAAGCATGGGGTTTTATAAATGAAAATCTGTTCCTACCAGTTTGTCTTTAAGGTTATCAGCATGCCTCTATATAATCTGTATATAGTGTAAGTTTTGATTCTAAAAGTGAACTGAATTGTAGACTTTTAAATTTTTTAAAAAAAAATAATTGACAGACGGTAAAACATTAGTTGGATATCAGTTATCAAGAACAGAATCGCTGCAGCATAATCACCAAAATCTTTTGAACAGGCTTGTCTCATATTCCAGAATAAATGGGCATATTTAAACAAACAAAAAACAAATAAATAAATAAATAAATATAATCTGTGGGAATAGGTGTTATGAGTGTATATTCATAAGAAAGAAAACAGTATGTAAGGTACTACACTTAGGGGAAAAAAATGAAATGCGTAGATATAGGATGGGAAATATGCCTGGCTTAACAAGACTACATGTAAAAGGGATCTAGAAGTCTTGATAGACCATAGGTTGAACATGAGTCAACAGTGTGATGCAGCAGCTAAAAAAGGCCAGTGTGATTCTAGGCTGCATCTATAGAAGTATAGCGTCTAGATCAAGTGAAGTAATCAAGCCACTCTATTCTGCCTTGGTCAAGCCTCACCTGGAATGCTGTGTCCAGTTCTGTGCACCACAATTTAAGGATATTGACAAGGTGGAGTGTGTCCAAATGAGGGCAACTAAAATGGTGAAAGGTCTGAAACCATGCCCTATGAAGAGAGACTTAGGGAGCTGGGTATGTTTAGCCTGGAGAAAAGAAGGTTGAGTGATGATATGAAAGCCTTGTTTAAATATTTGAAAATATGTCATATTGAGGATGGAGCAAGCTTGTTTTCTGCTGCTCCAGAGAATAAGACTAAGAACAATGGATGCAGGCTGCAGGAAAAGAGATTCCATCTAAACATTAAGAAGAACTTCCTGACAGTTAGGGGTATTTGACAGTGGAACACAGTCCCTCGGAGTGTGGTGGAGTCTTCTTCTTTGGCGGTCTTTAAACTGAGTAGCCATCTGTCCAAGATGCTTCGATTGTGTGAGATCCTGAATGGCAGGGGGTTGGACTGGATGACCCTTTTAGCCCTTCCATTTCTATGATTCTATGGATGTTTTCACATGGGAAGTCGCAGGGAGAAAGTGGAAATAAACCTGATGAGCAGAAGACTTTAATTTACGGGATTTGTCCTGTTCCGCCTCGT
>JAIPUX010001232.1:120478443-120491738 GCA_020142125.1 Phrynosoma platyrhinos
TAAACTCTACATTACAAATCTGGTAGAATACTAACGGGATTCTAACAGGTTGGAAAGGACTCTTGGGAGCCATTGTGTTGATAGCCTTGGTAAGATCGGCATTCCAAGTATTAACCAAAGCTTCAACAGAATCACTGGTGTTACCAACCATTAAGCCCTCTAAGGCTTTCTGGAATCCAGTTGGTTTCATTAGCCTTCAAGGGTGGACCATTCTAAATGGTCAAAGCCGTAAATGTGGAGGGACTGGGCCCAAGAAAGCTCTATTCTGGCATTCCTGCAGAATCCCGCTAGTCACTTCTCTCACTTATGGAGGAGCCATTGGTCATATTTTGGTATAATGACTATTTTCTCCTTCAGGTTTACTCTAATTTTTAATATAGGTAGCTCATGATCTGTACCATAATCAACACCTGGTCTAGTTTTGAGTGCCAGAAAAGATCTTCTCCATTAACTATCTAGTAATTTCCATGTGTATACACTTGTCCCTCCGCATTTACACCTTTGACTTTTGCTGATTTGATTATTCACAGATTTTAGTATTATGTTCTCTCATGGAATGTCTAGGTCTTCCAGCGGAACTCTATGGTCCACTTTAACTGAAAGTCACACTGAAGGACCTAGAGATTCCTAGAGAGAACACTCCACTAGGCATTTATAGCTCCTCCAACATGATTCTATGGTCAATGTCTGGAAGATGTTGACCACAGAGTTGCACTGGAGGACCTAGACCAGGGGTAAGCAACCTAAGGCCCAGGGGCCAGATGTGGCCCACTGAGGCCTTTGGACCGGCCCCAGGCTGGTCCTGCCACCGCTACCCACCATGATAATATTGATTATTGTTGTTATTACTTGTTCTTGGGGGTTTTCTTGGCAAAATCTCCACAGGGGTTTTGCCATGGCTTTTCTGGGGCTGAGGGAGTGTGCATGCATATTTTAAAAATTTTTTTAATTTTAATTTTAATTTTAATTAATTTATTTATTTTTAGTGCTTCGCCCCCCCCCCCCCCCCCAATTCTCTGAGGGACAGCAACCTGGCCCCCGGCTCAAAAGGTTGCCTACCCCTGACCTAGAAATTCCTAGAGAGGTGTTCTCTCAGGTAAAAACATAATGTTTTTCTTATTTGTGGTTTTCCCACATTTACATGGAGTCCTGTGCCCCTAACCCCAGCAAATGTGGAGGGATGAGTGTAGTCTCCTACTTGGTTGTAGGAGGCATTCACAGAAAATAGGTTGTTGGTCTCACAAAATTCTATCAGATGCTCACTTGCTTCATTCCTTATACCTAATTCAAATCTTCCAACTTTTTTTTTATTCTTCTTTGCTGCCTATTTTAGTATCTCAGTCAGCTTTGATCAATTTGAAATCCTGTGTTGGTGTGCTGTCAATTTCTTCCTGCATTCCTTCATAGAATCTCTCAATTTCTTCTTCCTCTGCCTCTGTGGTTGTTATATATATCTTAATTATGTGTACTGATGGCATAATATAAAGAGAAATCTAGGAGGAACAAAAGAATTCTGAAAGGAGGACAGTATACTAGTAAAATATACTTGTGCTTCCAAAGGTTGGAGAGTCCTGTTGTCACTGCTCACCTTCCCTACTTACGTCAGACTCTTCTACTCCCCTATCACAAAAACAAACAAACAAACAAAACCTGGTCTTGTGTATTGAAGAACATTTTGGAACAATATTGCAATGGCACAAACTGTGCAGTAGGTAAAATGTAATAACAAAAGATCACCATTGGTTTTAAAAATGGTGGTCATAGTGATGAAAGCAGATAATTACATGCATTGATTTATACTGCATCATCACATCAGCCAATACAGTTGTCCCCAAACTTTCAGGCTACCACCCCCTTTCCTCTTGAATGAAAACTTTAGTGCCCCCCATGCCTATTTCTTGGTATTAGGTGCACTGTTCTACTGGGAGTGGGAAGAGAAGAGAGAAAATATTGTATGCAAGGAAAGCACCTGTTTGGGGATAGTTTTGCAAATGAAGTAAATGAAATCCTGCTTGCCATGTAACCCCACTGGGTAACTTTGGGCAAGTCATACCCTCCCAGCCACAGGAGAAGGAATGGCAAACCTCCTCTAAAGAAACCTTTTCAAGAAAACCCCATGATAGGTTCTCCTTAGTGCCTTGAAGGCACACAACAACGACAATTGCTGCTAGCCAGCCAAAGTTCCAAAGGGAGTCTGGAGCTCCATAAGTTTGTATTGGGGGGAAAGAAGGTGAGGCTGAGGGGTGGCTTGGGAAAATGAAAGAGGGAGGCCCCTCTATGACAGGAATAATGCTGCCCGAATAGGGTGCCTGGCAAAGAGGGTGGGCAAGCAGGAAAGCTTAGCAGGATTTTCACCTGAGGAAGGAAGGCTTCATGGCCACCTGGGCATCCCATGACAAGAAATGTCCCTCCAACTGCCCTCCTCCTCCTCCTCCTCCTCCTCCTGGTTTCTTCTGGCAAAGGGAAGGGGAATAAAAGGAGGGAAAGAAACAGAAAACCCCAAGAGTCACCAAAGCATTGACAGTATCCAACACAAAGAGGAAAGAAGAAAGAGCTTGCCCCCTTCCTTTCCCTTCTGTTTTGGCTAGCTGCTTTGATCTAGCTAGCTAAGGCAAAAGGGAAAGATGAGCACACATCTGCCCCCTTCCTTCCCTTCTGCCTTGGCTAGCTGGCTTCTAGCTAGCCAAGGCAAAAGGGATGGAGGAGTGCATGCCTGCCCACTCCTTTCCTTTTTGCCTTGGAACCAGCTGGTGTCTTTCTTATCTGAAGAAGCTTTCCTCCTTGGGCTCCTTGTAGAGGAAGCTGAGCAGTTTCTGGAAAAAGATGGGCATGGCAAGTATTTTTGTGCCCAAAGAGGGGAGGGAGAAAGGAAAGGGGAAGGACAGGGTCCATTTGCTCTGTTCCTGGGTGAGGCAAAGATGGAGGAGCCATGCTAGATCTCTTGCCTCCGGTCTGGACAGACACTGCTTGTTTCCTGTGCAGCTCTCCATTTTGTCTCAGAATGGTGTACAAAAGAACTTTCTTGCAACTAGGGTTACCATAATTCTCTTCCACAAAACCTCAAATGCAAGCCTACAAAAGCTTATGCTCCAACTTTTTTCACACAGTTAGTCTCAAAGGTGCTACAAGATCCCTTTGCATACTGATATTCCAGAGTAACATTATTTATGGTTGAACTGCACTGCAGAATTAATGGAGTTTGACATCACTTTAACTGCCATGGCTCAATACTATGGAATTCTGGGGTTTGTCATTTGCTGTCACACCAGAGCTCCCTGAGAGAGGCTACATAGCTCACAACTACAAATCCAAGATTTCCATAGAATTGAGCCATGACAGTTAAATCAGTGTTGAACTGCATTATTTCTGTGATGCAAATTAAACCTATGTCTCTGAATTCTAGCCACTTAGCAAAGGTGGGTTCCCCCTCCCATTTCTTTGGTGGGGAGGGAGGAAGAAAATATCCCAAATAGCTATGAGACTAAGAGGGACTCCTACGCTCAAAATCATATCCAGGGGTTGCCGTGCTGGCCAGCCCATAAGGCAAATCCAAAAACAGTGATACTTTTATTGGCCAACCAAAATGCACAAAATAGAAAAAGCAAGCTTTTGAAGCTAAACTGTGGCTTCTTCATTGGGCAAAAGTGTTAAAAATCAAACTGGAGAAAAGTATCTCTGTTTTGTGGATTTTGGATGTTAATGTTTGCAGTGTGGGCAACACAGTTACTCCTGGATATGCTTTCTAGATTTCAGGATACTGTCTTTTAAACACAACAGGGGAATCCTAAACAAGAGGGGACAGAGGGCTGAGACTTAAATTTTTGAGATTTTTACCTCCAACAAAAGTCAAACTTTTTAAAAATGGGGCTGCATTTGATGTGTTTTAAACAGCATTTAGAATTCTTTTCAGATGCAACAACACAAAGGCTTATTGAGAAATTCACTATTATCTGCCAAAGGAGGGGGCAGATATTTTTACAGATGAGAGAAAAAGAAAGGAGGTTTCTCATTGTGTTGGTAATGGACTTATTTGAAAATTATATTTCCTGGACTTCACTTTTTGTCTTCCAGGGCCCATATGCCCCCCTTTCCCCAAATACACACACACACTTATGTGGGGGAAGGAAATGGAGGAAAGGAGATCTCCAGCCCATTAGCATTCAACTATGAGGAAAGAAGGACTTTGGATCTTAAGAAAGGGTCTCCCCTTTTTCAAATACACACACAAGCATTTCTATGTGTGTGAGGGGGGGAGCTAGAGGGAAGGGCAGCTTCAGTCCTAAGCAAGCAAAAAGTTCCACCATGCATGCAGCATCACCACACACATATTGGGATACAAGAAAGCCTCCTCGCTGTTCCAAACCTCTGCTTGCCTTTTTTCCCTTCCCATCTCTGGGCTCTGGGTCTGGTATGCCTGTGCAGTACCACCCAGACCCTCAATGGAGGGAATCTGGATTAGTTTTTTTTCCTCTGAGGTTTCACTTCGTCTTCAGGAATCTGAGACATACTGCTTTTCAAAGATTTCAGTCCCCACACTTTTACAGTTTTTCAGCAGCAATAGCAACCCTACTTGCAATCCCCATCCCTACAATTCCTTGCTACCACCTCCCCCCCCCAGGCTTCCTGCTGCTCTTTTTCCTCCTCAGCACTCCCCTGGAGTTTTCCAATGCCCCTAGGGGGTTCTGCTGCCCACTCTGGGGACTACTGAGCTAATAGATAATTTAATTGCATGGTGACAGGTGAGTGATTCAAATTGTTTTTTCTCTAATTTGAGTGGGGAAGGGTTCTGAATGGTTTCTGCATGTGTATATTTCATGATACACATTTTAAGACACCCACTACAACCACCATCTTATGCATTTATGCAGTTCTAAAACTTAAACATGTTTCATCAGGCAGAGAAAGATATAATTAGTTGTATCAAACAACTTATTTGTTCATACAAAACTCCTTGATGCTCTGAAGCACTATTTTTTCTCTATAGGATTGATCTATCAAATTTGACTCATACTTTATTCAAATGTTAATTATGCTGTTTCTGGATATATGTGTCTATCCATGCCAACAACAACAGAGTGAGAGAGAGAATGAGAAGGCATACAGAAGGTAAGAAAGAAATATGGTCATTTTAAAGGAAATAGTTCATGAGTGCTAGGACTCCCTTGGATTTAGTTCTCCAGTGTTTTGTCCCCTCCATCTTAATTATCCCATCCTAAACATGTACAAACTGGTTAGAAACTATTCCTAATCCAAACAGTAGGATTTTCAATATCATTAAAGAAGTACAAAGTATCTTAGTAGATGTAAGACAGTGAATGATCAGCCCTCCTACTTGTAAAATCAACTCCAAATAATTTACACATCTTACAAACTCCGTCCAAATATGTAAAAAATAATGCAGCTCATTAAAACAACCTGAATTTCATTTTTGCATACTCCTCCCATGACTTCAATTTTATTGAAAAGATATTTTCTGTCATGCTTTATTCCCTGTTCTTAGCCTCTCATCCATAGAACAAAGTTTACTAGTGCCTGGATTCCTAGGAAATGATCTTTACACAGTACCCACTAACTCAGTGAATTCAGTTTAATCAGAGCTAAGAAGCAACATGTTAAACATAACACTTCTTAAGTTATAAGCAACTTCTCTTGGTCCAGCCTCCCAAAACCTGATGGAAACACCATTCAACAATCACCGTTAAGTAACAGGTTTTTTTATTTACAATCAGTACACAGTTTCAAGTTAATAACTTGTCCCCCAACCTTCTTCACTAGGTATCAGCTCATGGAGAGGAGGACAGTTGGATGATGTTTTTACCAGGATTTTTTTGGGGGGGGGGCAGGATAATTTACCTAGGGGGTGATAATAATAATAATAATAATAATAATAATAATAATAATAATAATAATAATAATTTCTATCCCGCTCCACCAGAGGGGGAAATCTGGGTCATTCACATTTTCCTGAATCAGTTGGAACCCCTACTGCCTGCATGGCCTGCTACCAAGGTAAGTAGAACACTAAGAGGCAGTCTGTACCATACAGTGATAAGCTGTGCTGTTCTATTTATTTATTTTGTCTCCTCCCCAATGCAACCACATCATCACAGGAACACATTACCTGTAACTGCCAATTACCTCCCTTTTCATGCCCAGTTACCATCCCATTAGACTATGTGACTGGTCACACAGTTGCACAAGTGATACACTACCCATACACTTCATCAAAGATCTCTCATATATGCCCCCTTCACCCCATGGCCCCATGTTAGACTGTCTACTTTGTGCATGTTTTTATTACATCCATTGCATTATTGGCAATCTGCTGTGTTTATTGTAATTCCATGTCATGGGGTGTGTGACAGCTCAATGGTGTGATGAGTCAATGATGCAGCTGTCCACTGATGTGCCTGTATGTTCAACAAAAGGGGGGGTAACTATATAGCAGGGGTAGGCAACCTTTCCCCTTTAAGGGCCAAGGGACTTCAGCTCCCAGAATCCCAGGAGCTATTGGCCAACATGGGACTATGTTGCTGATGGCTGCATGTTACCAGGCCCAGGGGGCATGCTCTAGACCACCTTCATAAGCAGCATGGGCCTTCCTGCACTCCGGGATTCATGTCATGCTATTCTTATGCCAGTACAATAATGTGCACGTTCAGCATTAAAGTGGAGCAAAGGGACATTATTTTGCTCTGATGTCTCATTCTAGAGCAGGGGTAGGCAACCTTTCCCCTTTAAGGGCCGAGGGACTTCAGTTCCCAGAAACCTCAGTCATGTTGGCCAATAGTCCCATGTTGGCCAATAGTTCCTGGGATTCTGGGAGCTGAAGTCTCTCGGCCCTTAAAGGGGAAAGGTTGCCTACCCCTGCTCTAGAGTATAGCTTCATCCTGGTTTCCTCCCATTATGGCCTTGTACATTATACATCTTAACCTCAATTTGAATTAAAGCTGCTTTTTTTCCCCAGTGTGGTCAACCCCCTAGTTACATAGAATTCAAATATACCGCTGTGTTAGTCTATATAGAATCAGTATGTAGAGAGATCTTGTAGCACCTTTGAGACTAACTGAAAGAAAGAAGTTGGCAGCATGAGCTTTCCTAGACTAAAGTCTGCTTCCTCAGATACATTTGGTGGAGTGGTAAGTCAGGGACAGATCTATATATGCCATTGTTGTGTGAGAATGTCAATTCAAATTCAAAATCCTTTGTGTATACAAATAAAGTGTCAAGTCCAGTTTTAATAATGGTTGTTTGTGAACTACCCTTTGTGTGTGGAAATGAAGTGGCAAGTCCAGTTTGGCACTGGAAAATAGCCTGTAGGTGATGAGAATAGATGAGTGTAGGATGCCCCCATGAGGATGAGGTCAGATAGTGTTGAAATGTGTGTAGTGTTCCAGGAAGCCATTATCTTTGTACAATTCATTGCTGAGGGACTGTAGTCTGTAGATGTACTCCAATTCTGCTGTTTCTCTTTCTCATCTGCCTTTGTAGTTCTTTTGTTCAAGGACAGCTGTTCTGAGGTCTGTGATGGACCTCACTATCGGGATGCAATATGTGCAGCGCAGAGATCTTTCTCTGGAGTCTCATCCAGCAGAGCTGTTTAGGGTCGTGAGGGAGCTGACACAGGTACCCCCTGTGCCAAATCCCTTACTTAACCCAACAACGGCTTGCTGTGATGCATTTAACAACTTCTTTGCAGGTAAAATCTCTCAGGTAAGAGCCGACTTAGATGCCAAGGTTTTAACAGAAATCATAGACGAGGTGTCCAGCGACTCCGCCAGTGTAATTAAACTGGATCAGCAGCAATCTGTGAGTACCGATGATGTGGACAAGCTCCTTGGTAGTGTGAGGAAAACAACTCGCCCTCTTGACCCTTACCTATCATGGCTGGCTGTCCGGGGAGGGGGGGATGCATTTAGGAGGTTCCTTATGGACATCATCAATGCATCCTTCAGGGAAGGACATATTCCATCATGTTTGAAGGAAGCAGAAGTTAGGCTGCTTCTGAAAAAAACTTCCCTGGACCCCCCTGGACATGAACAACTATAGGCCAGTCTCTACATTACCATTCTTAAGCAAAGTGATCGAGAGGGTGGTTGCTCTTCAACTGCAGTTAGTCTTGGATGAAACTGATTATCTAGACCCATTTCAAACTGGTTTCAGGACAGGCTTTGGGGTTGAGACTGTCATGGTTTCCTTGACCGACGATCTGCGTCTGAGCATCGACAGGGGTAGTGTGACCATGTTGATCCTCTTAGACCTCTCAGCGGCTTTTGATACGATAGATCATGGTATCCTCTTGGACCGCCTGACGGGTTTGGGCATCGGAGGCACTGCATTGCAGTGGTTCTGGTCCTTCCTCTCGGGCAGGTCCCAGAGGGTGCTGCTCGGGAACAGTTGCTTGGCAAAAAGAGAGTTCACCTGTGGTGTTCCACAAGGTGCCATCCTGTCCCCGATGTTATTTAACATCTATATGAAGCCACTGGCTGAGATTATATGGAGTTATGGAGCTGGGTGTTATCAGTACGCTGATGACACCCAGATCTATTTCTCCATGTCTCATTCATTAGCTTCAAATTCTGATGGCATCTCGTCTCTCAATGAATGTCTTTGAGCAGTAATGGGCTGGATGAGGAAAAACAGATTGAAGCTGAATCTGGACAAGATGGAGGTGCTCATGGTAGCGGCCCCAAAACCAATAATTGGGCTGCAACCTCCAGTCCTGGATGGAGTCACACTCTCCTCCAGTGACTGTGTTCGCAGCTTGGGGATGCTCCATGACTCGCAGCTTGGGGATGCTCCATGACTGTGTTCGCAGCTTGGGGATGCTCCATGGTGAATCAAGTGAATGTGACAGTCAGGAGCAACTGTTGCACTGGCACAAAGGACAAGAGATGCCTCTTTTGGGTATGAACAGGCCACAACTTTTATTTTCTGTACAAGGTCTCTTCACAAAAACAAGTACAATCAAATGCAAAATACTTTGTCACATGTGTATGTGAAGGTGTAACCAACCCAAGTGGGTAGTCCTTCACATCATGTGACAAGGCATGTAATAATTAACAGCAATTAACTTTGGACCTCCCAACTGACATCATATTTACTTATATGACGTAACTATTTTGATGACATTATATTCTTAATAGCTGACGTCATTACCCCAATTTTTAATTTTTGCCTAATTACCCCAATTAATTTTAATTAGCCAATTATTTCCCTGTGGGGAGGGGGTCCTTACCCACCACAAGAGGGGGCCAGCCTAACTTGGCATCCCCTCTCCCCCCCCCCGCCAAACTGGCTCTCTTGATATGAACAGAAAGCGATTGCACATAAATATCTGAACCCTCCGAGGAGAGGTGTACCCCATCCCCCTGTACAGCTGTGGCATCGAGATTTATATACCAGTGTGGTCAATAACAAAAATACCCAATCTGATCAGCCACTTCAAAACAGATCTATTGAGCCAGTGTCATGCACCATTAATGGCAGCGTCCTTGCAGGCCCCTGGCCAGCTGTGCCTCAACAGTAATTTTGTCCACAATAATACAAAACCAGGAAGTTGCCGCCTTATGTCTTGCAAGTCCTTTACAATTTGCTTTGTGAGCTGGAGACAAGGAACCTTAACAAGGTCATTCTCTCCCAGGTGTATCACTAAAACCCGGGGATGCAGATGGGCCATTGAGAGTTCAATGATCAATAGAAGCAAGGCTCCTCACTGCATGCCCTTGTGACCAAACCACTGTAAATTGCTGATGTTTGACAATCCCAAGCTCGAGTCATGACACTGTTCCAATATGTGGTGCTCTGCCCAGAACACAATACTGTGGTCCACTATCCAGATCTTCCTTTGGAAAAAACCTGCTTGAAAGTAACAGAATAATGTGGATTAATTTCACTAAGAACAATGAGCAGTTCAATCAGGTGCGTACGTAAGTTTTAAATGCCTTAGATCACCAACGACCAATTCAGTAAATATTGGTGTCACTTAATCCATGAACAGCCTGGCTGTTCCTGCCCCAATACGAAATGAATGAGAAGAAAACTGTGTGGCGGGCAAATTGGCTCACTCCAAAGTCTCCCTCAGAACCGCTCTGAACTGAAACTGTGTTAGTGGAATGCCTGACACATGTACAAACACTAATATCCTGTGTTAGTGGAATGTCTGACCTTCATGTAGTCTGCCAATGCTAACACTGGGCAGATCTAGCCCTCAGGTGCCCTAGCCAAACTGATAGACTGACCTCTAGCTAGCTGATCAGTCTTTGATCACCTGATAGAAATCTGAATCCTGTGTTCTGATATTATAACATCAAAAAGAAAAAGTGCCCTACCAAATTGATTATTGCGAGAGCCAGGGACAATCTCACTAATTCTCAAGGCTGCAAAGAAAGCTACAGCAAATACGGCCCTAAACAAAGCCAATTCTTCGGGTGAAAAGAAAGTACTAGCTAAGTGTTGCCCCAATTTCACCAATACTGGGCCAGTTATTGGAAAATGAGTGTCCCTAACCACAGGGGACTCTCTGGCACTCCAGAGCTCTCCTAACTCTAAAATCAATAGGAGGATCAGGAAAATCACTGGCCCTGGAGTAAAAGGACAGGCCAGCCAATCCCGTTTGCCTAAGATGAACTATAAAATGAAGAACCATGTCCACCCTGATGGGCCAGACTTCCACCTCCCCAACATTCAACAAGAAATGTCTAAAGGCAGTCAGAGCTATTTGATAAGACTTGCGTGTAGATGGAGCCATAGACTGAAGGATAGCCCTGTCAATTTCTGGCCTACAAGGCCCCAAAGAAGTGCAGGTACCTCCAATGGGTGCGCCAAAGCTTTGGGAGCCAGCTGCTGGAACCTGGAGAACTGAAAATGAGAGAGGGCATCTGCCAAAGGATTAAGCAAACCAGGCACGTGGTGAGCTTGAAACAAAACATTGAACCTCAAACATTGAGTCACCATGGCCCTGACCAAACACATCACCCTGGAGGACTTGGAGGACTGGGAATTTACCATGTGGACAACCGTATCGTTTTGTTTGCAAATTGATTTGCCCACAAGTGTACAGCCACCACTATGGGGAAAAGTTCCAAAAACATCAAGTCTCGAGTCAGACCATTTCCACCCAAGAATGAGGCCATCCCATTGGCCATTCCAATATACACCAAACCCGTGGGCACCCGCAGCATTGGAGTGTACCTGAAAATCTGCTCTCAGCAGCATTTCAGACCTCCAGAATGAATTGCCATTAAATTGGTGCAAAAAAGACTCCCAGACCTTCAAGTCCTCTTGAATTCCTCTGGTGGTTCTTATATGATGGCGTGGGGCAGGCATCCCCTTGGTGGCCCCATAAAGGCATGCACAGAATGCTTGACCTGGGACTGTTACCTTGCATGCAAAGTTTAGCAAGGCTGTAAGGGATTGAAACTCATGAAGTGTAGCTTTATGTTTTTCAGCATTAACCTAACCTGTTCCCTCATAGCCATCAGCTTGTTAATTGGCAAACAAGATATCCTGGCAACAGTATCCATCTTGATTCCCAAGAAGGTAAGCCAGGTGTCAGGACCCTCCGTCTTCTCCTCAGCCAAAGGGACTCCCAGTTCTGCTATTAAGCCCTGGAAGGCTGCTAAGGTGTCATTACATTTTGAAGAATTAGGATCTCCAGCTATCAGGAAATCATCCAAATAGTGGGTGATTGCAGTATTACCTGACCTCTTCATGGTGCACCAATGCAAGAAGCTGCTAAATGTTTCAAAGGCCAAACAAGAGATCGAGCACCCCATCGGCATGGATTTATCAAAATAATACTTCCCTTAAAATTGAAATCCCAAGAGGTCAAAGTCATCTGGGTGTACAGGGAGCAACCTAAAGGCTGATTTTATGTCACACTTCACTAATAAAGCTCCCTTATCTAAAGCCTTAACCATCTTGACAGCGGAGTCAAAAGAGGCATATTTGACAGATGTAAGCCTAGGATTTATGGCATCATTAACAGAAACACCTTTCGGGTATGATAAATTGTGGATTAACCTATATTCCCCTGGGGCCTTCTTGGGCACTACACCCAGAGGTGATAAACGAAGCATAGGAATTGGCAAATAATCATGAGGGCCTGATATCCTCCCCGCTGCAGCTTCTTTTGCCAGCTTGTCCCTAACAATAGCTGTCAAGTGCCTTACAGAATGAGCATTAGACACATAACGGTACACCCTGGGACCTGAATAAGTGATGCAAAAACCCATAGAAAAACCATAGAATATATACAAAGCTGAGTCCCAACTGGGATAGGTCTGCAGCCATGCCACCAGTGCATCCAATTTAATTGGTGACGGTGTCGTTTTCTCCTGGTGATGATGTCTGGGATGTACCTCCTGCCCCTGACTTTTTACCTCTAATACAGGAAGCACCGGAGTGATTCCCCCACATGTGTTGCATCTATGTTTGAGCCTGCAGGGTTGTCTCCTGCACTTACCTGTATTGAAGTCCCACCAAAGGCTATATTGTTTCCTTTCTCCCATGCCAGGCCTTGCATTCTGCCCTCTTGTCAGATCAGCTCGAAGGGGAGTCCCCTACCATCATATCCATCCACAGCACTGACTGGACATGCTTCCAAGACAGTGAATGGTCCTGGATAGCTCTCATTCTAAACTGCTCATCATATTGCAACCACGCTGCACCCCTTGAATTGTGATGACAGTTAATCATGATCTCCTGATATTTAGAGAAATCAGATGACCTGTGAGGTTCTTTCTCTTCAATAACTCCCCTGTAGATAGTGAAGCCCATTATCCAATTCTCAAAATTGTGTTCCAGCTTAGGGCGTTTAAGTGCCTAGAACTCTTTTGGGAGGCTAAACACTATCCCATCCTTTACCATGATCCTTGGTTCAGGATCACGAAATGTAAGGGAAAATGAATAAATATTATACCCTTTCCAAATTATCTCCTTGGTGGTAAGCAGAAGGTGCGAATCAAGAGGAGTGGACATCCCAGAATATGGGTTGCATTCTGCACTCTGCCCACTCCCATCAAGCCAGCCATTCCTAAAGTGGACACTCTTGAGGAATCACCAGCCAAAGATACTACCGACTAACCAACCTGCACCCTCGAGTCAGGCACCTGGGAAGACTCAGTCACCATTGCAGATGCACCCAGCAATGTAGAGATGGGGCATTCCAAACCCAAGCCCTGCCCAACTTGTCCACCTGGAGCCCATACCAAGGTGGGCCAAGTCACCTGAGAAGAATTAGGAAGAGACAAATCTGATGTCGAGGCTTGCTGGGAAGCATCACCAGCTGGCTG
>JAIPUX010001232.1:120520297-120530495 GCA_020142125.1 Phrynosoma platyrhinos
TCCTCCCCAGAGTCACCACTAGGCTGCTGTACCACCAGAGGAATCCCTGGCTGAGCCTCCTCCTCTGGGGCTCAGAGATCAGGACTGGGCTCTGGCAGAGCAGGATTAACACCTGGTGTGGCCTCAATTACCTCTTGCTTTGGAGGAGCCCCATCATCTTCCTCATCCTCTAAGACCTGCTCTTGGCTGGCCATGACACTTTGCTAAAAGGACCCACTTGCCTAGATACCTAATCATCTTGACTGCAGATTCAAATGATGCATACCTAACAGACGTCAGCCCAAGATCTATAGCATCATTCACAGAATCATCCTTCGGGTAAGATAAATTATGAATCAACCTGAATTCCCCTGGGGTTTTTTAGGCACCACACCCAACGGGGATAAGTGAATCATGGGAATAGGCAGCTGATCATGAAGTCCTGAAATCCTCCCAGCAGCTATTTCTTTTGATAGTTTCTCCCTCACAATGTTCGGGAGCTCCATTTCGGAACAAGCATTGGGCGCATAGTGATGTACCCTAGGATATGTATAAGGGATACGAAAACCTAGGGAAAAACCATGAAATAAATAAGATGCAGCCTCTTTATTAGGGTATACCTTCAACCACGCCACCATTTCAGTTAGCTTAATTGGCAACAGTGCCTTTTCTTCCAGGTGATACTGGCCGGGGGGCACCACCCACTCCTGTCCACTTAGCTTTACTACAGGAAGCACCGGAGTGACCACCCCCACAGGTGTTACACTTATGGTTGAACCTGAAGGGCTGCCTCTTGCACTTGCCTGAGTTAAAGTCCCAGCAGATGCCAAATTGCTTTCTTTCCCCCATGCCAGGCCTCACATTCAGCCCTCTCAGCATAGTAACTATGGGAACAAACCCATTGTCACACCTGCTCGAAGGGGAGGCCCCCACCATAACATCAGCCCAAAGCTCAGACTGTACACTTCTCCATGACAGGGAGTAATCCTGTGCAGCTCTCATTCTAAACTGCTCATCATATTGCAGCCAAGCTGCACCTCTAGCGTCGTGATGGCAGTTGGTATAAGCTTTTATCATGATCTCCTGATATTTAGAAAGTCAATATACTCTCCCTTCCAAATTCTTTCTTTAGTGGAAACAGGAAGGTGTGAATCAAGGGGTGTAGACATCACAGCATAAGGAGTTGATTCAGAATGCACAGCAGCTCCTGATAACATAGAAGCTCTCAAAGGAGACTAGCCAAAACCATTGGGCACCCATCCTGCACCCTAGAGTCAGGGACCTGTGTAACTGCAGGTGCCTGCACAGTTGCATCCAAAGCCGCAGGGTTGGGTCATTCCACACCCACACCCTGACTAACCTGGCCACCTGGAGCCCATACCGAGGTGGGCCAATTTGCATGTGCAATAGTGGTAGCAGACAAACCTGAAACTGAAGCTTGCTGGGAAGCATCACCAGCCAACCTCACCAGTCCCCCAAAGTGTGGCCCCACAACAGCTCAGGTGTCAGGTAAAGATGAAGCAGCAGCAGCTTGATCTCTTCTTTGTGCATCACGGGTCTGCTCCATTGCACCAGCACCTGGAAGAACCACTCCTCACAAGAGGTTATATAAATCTGCCATAGTAGGTTGCTCAGAAACAGGGTTAGCCGCACCCTGAATCTCCACACCAGGGACCCTTTTCAGGAGATCCCACACAGCAGCAATAGTGGGGTGCCCAGCCTCCACAGCCAAAACCACTGAAGGACCTGGTGTAGCATCTATCACCTGAGCATCAGATGCCATGGGAGGGGGCTGCACTTCTGTGTCAGAGGTCCCAGAAGTGCTGGCACTAGAACTGGCCACTGTAGCCTGAAGCCCCTTCTGGGCAAGCTGATTGCAAACCTCAACACAGGCCTGCACTGTTTTGCCCAGTTGTGCTAACTGGGCAGCAATCTCATTATCTCTGCTGGTAGACTGAGAAGGCCTTTTTGAAGCAGAGTGTCCAGAGCTGGGCACAGCTGAAGCTGCACACCTCTTGGATTGGACCTTACTGTGGGGCATCACTCCCCTCAGTAAGTGGAACATGGGTCCAAAGCATAATCACCCAACCTTGGGTGATTACTACCAGGCAAAGGCCGCACTTCCCCAAGTCTCAGCAAGTGACACAAATAACCAGGAAGCATCACTGGCAACAAACACCAGGGGGGAAGGTGTCCACCAAGGGTCCTATATGGAACCCCAACCCAAAGACAATACTGTCTTCCACACACACTCACCACTGGGGAGAGGTGTAACAGCCCTCCCAAGCCAGCAATGATGTCCCAACCTTACCAGACCGGTGATGCCGGGGCGCCGCTGGGCCTGAAATCCAGTACTGGGTCTGTGCACCCAGTGAGGATGCCTATCACAGCACCCGCCTCGGATGAAGCAGCCCTCCGGGTGTTGGGGATGTGAAGGCCCTTGCAGGCCCAAGGAGACTGGCCCGAAGGCCTCACTCGGCCTTCTGGTTGCCCAGGGAGGGACGAACTGAACACTCCCACTTGCAGAAGAAAAAGCAAATCAACAAAAGCCAAAATGCAGCAAAACCGAGAATAAACGCTAAGCCAAAGCCAAGCAATAAGCCAGAGCACAGAGCAGAGCGATGTGATTCGCTCAGTTCAAGCTCTAAAATGGCTGCCGCCACATGGAAGCACAGAGCTATAAAGCACAAACTCTCATCCCAAGTCTTGGGAGATTAAAGGCACCGCAAGACTTTGGGATATGAACAAGCAACTTGATTGGACCAAGCATGCAGGTGTTCAATACCCCCGTGCGCTTAACCAGTTAGGCCACTCATGTCCTAATATGGCCAGCACAACAAGAAACTCTTCCCGACTCGTCGGGGGGTGTCTTTCTATTTAAAATACAACATTAATCCTGTTAAATCTGGCAACATTTGACATCTCTAGTTGGCAAGAATCCAGAGGAGGGCAGCCAAAATGGTGAAATCAAGCAACAGCAGAATTGAATCAACAGGAAAAGAGAGTCCACCTAAACATTAGGAAAAACTTTCTGATAGTAAGAGCTGTTCAACAGTGGAACACACAGCCTCAGAGAGTTGTGGAGTCTTCTTTGAGGGTTTTAAAACAGAGACTGGATGGCGATCTATCAGGAGTTCTTTGATTGTATATCCCTGAATGCAGGAGTGGATTGTATATCCCTGAATGCAGGAGTGGACTGGATGGTTCTTGTGGTCTCTTCCAACTCTAGGATTTTATTATTCTAAATTTGCAGATTTCAGATTTGCTTTCTTTCCCACACATTGTCTTTTTCATCATTATTCCAGTTTGCAGCCATTTTCTCTTCTTTCTCAATCTTCTATTAGACAATACATTTGACTATGTATATATTTTTGTAAGTGAAGCTTCTTTTATATGTTTTACAAAGAAAACAAAAGAGTTTATTTCTCTACTAAGCCCTGTATGCCACTGTTGTCCAGATTCTGGCTTGCCAATTTGATTACATTGCTTGAAAAATCTGGTGCAGTTCAACAACATTCATTAAGATTCCCACATCTTAAAGAAACCCATATAGAGCACAAAGGATAGGCTCTAAATAGACCCTGCTACTATTACCATATATATAATATATGAATAAAGTGGAAAGTATAATAGAATCTTACCAGGGGATCATGGGCTATCTAGTTCAGCTCAGTGTCAAGGCAAAATATCTGCTCCTATGACATTTAGGAGAGGAACTGAAGAAAAAAAATAAATGTTATATGGGCAGAATATTGTGAGTGGACTGTTTTGGAGTGGATATTTCTCAGCTGTGGAAACCCATTGGGTGACTTTGCACAAATCATACTCTCCCAGTCTAAAAAGAAGGCAATGTTAAACTACCTCTGAAGAAATCCTGCCAAGAAAACTTTATGGTAAGTCTCCATAAGTAAAAGTAGATTTGAAGGCAAATAACAGCAGCAGTTTTTATATCCATTATGTGACTCTTCCTCTCTCATTCTTCTTCTGCTTCTCTTCTCCTCCACATCCTTCATATTTTCTGATTAGACATCACTACTGTAAAGATCTAAGCCCAAGGCCAACATCCCAATCATCTCTTGAATCTGCTAAAAAGGGATTGCTGTTTGGGTTTGAGCTTATGCATAATGTTTTATAGTAAAACTCTCAATGCCAAGAGACCCAGAGGCCACCCAAAAGCCCTGATATAAGGACATCTATAAATGTGACTTAAGAGATTTTTGTCATCTCTGAGTGAGAGGCTTTGGCAAGTAATAAGACCATCTGGCATCCTAGATTCTGACTTGGCACAACATGCTAAGAGAAATGGCTCCTACAGTTCCTGAACAAGTTCATGTGCAAAATTTGACAGTTGCATCAGCTCCTGTTGATCCAGAACTTTCACACCAGTGGAAAGATTATTCAAATTCAGCCACATCTTCAAAATGTACACTGAAAGTCTATAATTTTACAATGAAGATGGTTGCTATATAAAGGGCTTTGCTGATGTTCCTATTACAGAAAGTGTTCTGTACTTATTGTATCATCTATAATTATGCATCTTATAGTATCACTTATAGTTATGCAGTCCAAAATGCAAACATAGCTGTATGTTTGTATTATATATGGGTACTCCCATAATGCTATCATGTTGTTAATTGCCCTGATTGGATTACCAAAGGGCGGTATATAAATAAATAAATTATTATTATTATTATTATTATTATTATTATTATTATTATTATATTAACTGGGTCTCTGTTTAAGGTGTTTATGAGCCATAGGTTTAATAGTTTTGTGCTGTTCTGAATAGGTGCACTGAGATTATCTCTTATACCTAGAATCAAGCTAACCCCAGGGTTTTTTTTTCAATGGTGTGATGGTGCACTATATGAATAGCAGGTGTAAAGTACTTTTAAAATTGTCCTGTTATAAAACTGTTCTGTTTATGTATTTGTTTGTGTTTATTTATTTGCTATATACACCACTTTTTTCTGTAAACTGGGACTCAAGACAGCTTTAAATTTGACTCTTTTAGATAAAATTAGATAAGTGCTATAGTTTGGATAGTATATGCTTTACAATGATACAAAGATACTATATTTTCTTCTGTTATTTCGAAATTTATGAAGTATTTCTCACAACCCTTGATTTTTTTGAGGAAGATGCAGTTTCCATTCAATAAAGATGGATTTGATATTGCAGAGCTTAGTTTGTATCATTGGGGCTGTTTGTTAATGTGTACTAGTTGCTGGGATTTTTTAATTGTTTTTATTGTTTTAAAATGTTTGATGTTTAATACTATTTTAAGGTGTGGGTGGTTTTTGGGATTGTATATTCTGGTATTTTATTGTAAGCCGCCCCAATTGCTTCAGCAGAGGGGCGGGATAGAAATTATTATTATTATTATTATTTAGAAATATATTATTTATTTATTATTTAGAAATAAAATTATAGATATAAATTATTATTATTATTATTATTATTATTATTATTATTATTATTATTATTATTAAAACATCTGTAGTGAACCCTTCACTTTGGGGTGTCTTGGAAACTTCTTACCTGATGCCTGTTTCTAGATGGTGGACCAATCTATGTCAGAATATGTTTTACTTGTTACACATTTGGCAGTTGAGGAATTTGGCAGTTGAGCTGCTTTGATATACTTCTCCATGTTAAATTAACCCTCTGAGGTAAACCAGATTTGAAAACTTGGAAGAAAATGTTAATGTGGGAGGTTTGGGTTGATAGAGCAAATTATTTTCTAAATAAAGTGATTGGCCCTGATTATGAGTTTCTTCTATTCATAGGATTAAGGGCCATGAAATAAAGGGAAAAGGGGGAAAAAGAGGACCCCAAAATTACCCCCTGGTTAGCCTGACATCAATACAGGAAAGATTCTCAAATAGATAATTAAATAGAGAGTATGTGAGCATTTAGAAGGCAACACTATAATCACAAAAAGTCAACATAGTTTTTCTTAAAAACATGTCTTCTCAGACCAGTCTTATCTCTCTTTTTTTTTATAAAATTAGCAGCTTGGTAGATGAAGACATTGTTGTGAATATAACATATCTTGATTTCAGTCAGGCCTTTGACAAGGTCCCCCATGATATTCTTGCAAACAAGCTAGTAAAATGTCGGTTAGACAAAGCCACTGTTAGGTGGATTTGTAAGTGGTTGACCAGCCAAATCAAAAGGGTGTTCACATATCAGAATATAGATGGGCTACGCAGTCAAAGGTGAAATGTAGAGATGTGTGTGTCTGTAATTTTCCACTTGAGAACAGCTTCTAGGCAAAGCACAAACAACTCAGTCCAGATGGCCAGAAAGACATAACAATAGAAGATCCTAGCTGGGAAAGCAGCCTTATTTACATAAGAATAACAATAATAAAAGCCAGTATGGGAAAGTAGATGGTGGTGGATGATGAACAACAAGAGGCTGGGTTAACAAACATCACATACAGAACATCCAATCAACTTGAAGGGTAACACCCAAAAAGGTGAACAGGGGATGGACTGAGAAACTCTGTGTTTGGCATTGATATTATTATTTACTTTCTTTGGATCGCACTTCTTCTTCTCTTTACTTCAAGCAATGGATCTATAATATGTTTATATTGCTATACAATGTAGCCTTAGGATCTGGAAACATGTATCTGTAGTTTTATTCTTGTTTAGCCACATCTGCAAGATGTGATCCTATAGTGGTCTGTATTTTACTTTGCTTGTTGTTATTTTTTCAACAATAACAATAAAAGCTCAACTTTTAGACACTTGGATTTTTTTGTTCTCTGGTTCTGCTGGATCTACAAGCACGCTACTCCACTAAAACCTAACATCATCAATGGTTCCTCTTCATCTTGGAGAGAAGTGACCAGTGAGGTGCCACAGGGTTCTGTCATGGGATGAGTGCTATTCAACATCTTTATCAGTGACTTGAATGAAGGAATAAAGGATATACTTATTAAATTTTCAGATGACACCAAATTAAGAGGAATAGCTAACACTCCAGAGGAAAAGATCAAAATTCAAAATTATCTTAATAGATACAAAGCTGGACCAAAACTAAAAAAAATAATTTTAACAGGGAGAAATGTAAGGTACTGCACTTAGGCAGAAAAAAAATGAAATGCGTAGATATAGGATGGGGGACACATGGCTTAAAAACAGAACATGTGAAAGGAATCTAGGAGTCTTTGCAGACGGTGCAAAGCGCTGTCTTGGAGGTAGGAAAGGGGAGGGGCAGCCACACGGCGGCCGCCTCAACCCCTTCCCAAGGACATAATCAGAGTGCACACCATTACACATGGCAAGCACACTGATGACATCCTCCCGGCGTAGCCTCTGCATGTGCTGTGCCAGAAGAGACACAGAAGAGACACATGGTGGCTCTTGATGCACCCCTTTTGCATCAAGACCGGCATTTTAGCTCTCCTTTCTGGGTCGGCAGAAGGGAGGATTGGGGCCAAGATGTGGGGCAGCCTCGTCCCCAATCCTCCGCTTCCCAGGGCAACCCCCCCTAATAAACCACAAGTTGAACCTGAGTCAACAGTGAGAGCCTCTAAAAAAAGCCAATGTGATTCTAGTCTCCATCGATAGAAGTATAGTGTCTAGACTGAGAGAAGTAATTGTACCCCTCTATTCTTCTTTAGTTAGGCCTTATCTGGAATACTGTGTCCAGTTCTGGGCACCACAATTAAAAAGAATGTTGCCAAGCTGGAGCGTGTCTGGAGGAGGGTGACCAAAATGGTGAATGGTCTGGAAACCATGCCTTATGAGGAGAAACTTAGACCACTGGGTATGTTTAGCCTGGAGAAGAGACCATTAAGAGGTCTCAAATATTTAAGTATTTGAAAGGGTGTCATATTGAGGCTAGAGCAAGCTTGTTTTGTGCAGCTGTAGAGACTAGCTGCACTACACCCTTAAAGCATTGCTATTCCACTTTAACTGCTCTGGCTGCCTCCTGTTTCATTCCGGGATTTGCAGTTTAGGAAGGGACATTTAGAATATTCAGCTAGAGAGGTCTTAGGCCTCACTGAACTACAAACCCCAAAATGCAACAGAAGGCAGTCAGAGCAGTTAAAGTGGAATAACAACACTTTCAAAGTGTAGTGTGATAATCTCCTAGGACAGGGAAAAAGATTCCACCTGAATGTTAGGAAGAACTTCCTGACAGTAAGAGCTGTTTGACACTCCCTCAGAGTATGGTGGAGTCTCCTTCTTTGGAGGCTTTTAAAGAGAGACTGGATATCCATCTGTCGGGGGTGCTTTGATTGTGAGTTCCTGCGTAGCATAATGGGGTTGGACTGGATAGCCCTTGTGGTCTCTCTATGATTCTGTGATTCTATAAGTTCTAACAACTTTTGGAGAATGACAATATGTTCAGTTCCAATAAGTTTTGGTATCAAGAAACTGCCTTACAGTTTTAAATACTCTCTCCCCCACTTGGCAAAATGCTAGTTCAATTCTCCCCCCCCCAAAAAAAAAATCCTATAATATGTGTTTATAAATAATTACTGCTGGTTAATAAATATGATATCAAGAGTTTAAGAAATCAATGTAACAACAACTTATCAAGCTGTATTTTGCTTAACCAAGGATTGTGGTTTTGGCTGTCAAATGGATGATTTTTAAACTCCAATTTAGAAAGTAAAATCTCTGTATATTGTACTCAACAACATTTCTTCAGCAAAAATTTGAGAACATTGGCTAATTACTGATGCTGCAATTCTTCTCATGCATCTCTAGTCTCAGCCACTTGTGCGCAGTGGTAGTTTCCTTTGGGAAAAGGTCATCAGTTGAATTAATTTTGTTTTGGAGCGATCTTTGACTTTCAGAGACATACGTGGGCTCTTAAACTATTTGCCTGCATTTTGGAAATTAACATCTGGCCAACTCAAATCGATTCTCTCTTCCCTTTCAGTGGCTAGAAGACTTATTTTGCAACACAGTAGATGGATTTAGGATTTCATAGGCATTTCAATATAAAGAATCAATACCTGTGGACATGGAGGGCTGACTGTAATATTAAAATATGATCTAAATAAAACAATTAAAAGTACAGTGGTATGTACAGCAAATGTGGGCAACTGCACAAAGACTGGGGGTCCATTTTTTCCACACTGTGCTCACACAATGGATTACACTGGCATGTTTCAGCATGCCCAAGGTGATGCAATGCCACTTCTGGTTACCATTTGGGTCAACTTTCAGGCATTTTTAAATTAAAATGTGTTTGGGGGTGGGAGTTTTGGAAGGCCAGAGGAAACAAATGGACATGGCTTGAGCACATTGCAGGTGGTTTGAGGCCAAGGAATTGCCCCCAAAAGTGGACATTTTAAAAAAAATTAGTGTGGAGGCTTTGAGGGGCTTCTTCTCCAGGGGGCACACTAGAAGGTCCCAGTGGCTGTTTCTGGCCTGTGGGCTGCACTTTGCCCACCCCTGAAGTGTAGCAAGAAGTATAGCATTGATCTATTTCCTTTGTTTGGCTGCCCATGTAGAGCCATAGGTACACCTTTGCATGCCAGTGGAAGGACAGCACAGCATGAATGGGACCACTCTAATCTTCCTTGGAAAGGAATAGCCACTAACAAAGCCCACTCTTGTGTCTTCACTGAACACCTTTCTCCACATGACAAGGCTAAGGATGTTATCACATGGGGGAATCTGTAGGTTATCCCACACGAATCCCCCCCAAAAAAACTGCACTTGTGCCTGACAATTTCACACAATGCACAGAAAGTGGAGAGAAAGTAGTATTATCTGAGATCTTTTTAATTTCGGGAGTTTAGAGGAAATGTATTTGTGAAATTACAGTAATTGTGCATTTGCTTTAATCTGAAAAGCAAATACGCATGGACAATTTTTAATCTGAAAAGCAAATACGCACGGACAATTTTTTTAAAACCTGGAGAAGGGCCAAGAGGAGGAGGAGGAGGAGGAGGAGGGGCCTCCAGGAGGGAGAGTCCTGGGCTCCTCCTCAGTGCCATGCAGGGAAGGGAAGGGAAGGCAGCCCAGGAGAGGGAAGTTGGGATGGAGAAGTTTGGCATTTGGTATGGAGGAGAAAGGTGGGAAAAGAAAGCTTCCCTCACAGCAGCTGTGGGTGGATGTGGGTGCAAGTGTGGGGTGTGCTTGTGGAGCAACTTGGAGATCCATCTTACCATGATGTTCTGCCCTGCAGGTCCTACAAGGGGAAAGTCTTATGGGGGGGCATGGGAGCTACCTCCAGTTTCCCC
>JAIPUX010001232.1:120549032-120566428 GCA_020142125.1 Phrynosoma platyrhinos
AATAGATCATGGCATCCTCTTGGATCGCCTGAGGGGGCTGGGAATTGGTGCTCCAGTGGTTCCACTCCTTCCTCTTGGGCAGATTCCCAGAGGGTGCTGCTCGGGGACAGCTTCTCCAAAAAAAGGGAGATCACCTGTGGTGTTCCACAAGGTGCTGTCTTGTCCCCAATGTTATTCAACATCTATATGAAGCTGCTGGGTGAGATCATTCGGAGTTATGGAGCTGGGTGTTATCAGTACGCTGGTGACACCCAAATCTATTTCTCCATGTCTCGTTCATCAGCCTCAAATTCTGATGGCATCTCCTCTCTCAATGAATGTCTTCGGGCAGTAATAGGCTCGATGAGGAAAAACAGATTGAGACTGAATCCAAACAAAATGGAGGTGCTCATGGTAGCAGCCCCGAAACCAAGATTTGGGCTGCAACCTCCAGTTCTGGATGGGGTCACACTCTCCATAAAGGACTGCATTCGGAGTCTGGGGGTGCTCCTTGACTTGTCACTCCTGATGACGAATCAGGTAAATGCAACAGTCAGGAGTGCCTGTTATCAGCTTCAGCTGATATGCCAGCTGCTCCCTTTTCTGGAAGTAAGGGACCTTGAGACTGTTGTGCACGTGCTGGTAACCTCATGTCTAGATTTCTGTAATGCACTCTATATGGGGCTACCCTCGTGCTTGGTCTGGAAACTGCAGTTAGTACAAAATATGGCAGCCAGAGTAGTGTCTGGAACATCTAGGAGGGACCATATTACTCTAGTATTAAAGTCCCTCCACTGGCTGCCTATTAGTTTCTGAACCTAGTACAAGGTGTTGGTTATCATCTTTAAAGCCCTAAATGGCTTGGGTCCAAACTATCTTTGGGATCACCTTCTCCCCTACAATCCTTCCTGTACACTCTGGTCCTCTGGGAGGAATTTGCTCCAGCCACATAAAGCTAGGTTTTAGACTACCTCCCAGAGGGCATTTTCTATGGTCACCCCCAGATTATGGAACAGCCTGCTGGATGAGATCCATCTGCTTACATCTTTAGACAGCTTTGAAAAGGCTGTTAAGATGGATCTCTTCCAGCAGGCCTTTCCAGGATAGATTCCCGGCCTCAGAAACCCCTTTTAGGGGAGCCATCCAGGAACTTTGCATTTAGCCCGCCTCCTAGTCAACTTGTCACCGCCATCTCTCCTTATTGATTTATTGTTATTGATGCCTGTTTGTTTTTAAACTTATATGGTTTTAAATTTTAGTTGGTTTAATATTTTTTTAAGGGGGGAGGGTATAGGGGTTTGAATGTATTTGTACTTTTATCACTTGTGAGCTGCCCCAATTCAGCTCAGAGGGGCAGGATATAAATAAAATTATTATTATTATTATTATTATTATTATTATTATTATTATTATTATTATTATTATTATTATCCCTCTTGCTCCTTCATTACCAGGCTTCCTCCCCAGGGAGAAAGCCCAGCAACAGAACAGCTGGGAGGGGCAAATGTTCACCCCCTTGCACTGGCACTGGTACAACGTATTCTTGCATGGTATGTAGGTGGAATAGATAGTCCTTGTGGCTCCTACCAACTCTGCACTTCTGTGATTCTAAGTTGGTAATATTTCTAAAAACACATTTGATTGAAGCTGGCATCACTGAAATCTAGTTGTCCCTCCCCATTCACGGACTTGAAGTCCGTGTCTCGCTCTTCATGGGGCAGCAAGTGGGGAGGGACAAAATGGTGGCATTCACCCACGTGCAGCCCCGCATGTCTGCCATGGGAGCACATGCCATTATTTTCAATGGGGCTCCAATATTCGCAAGTTTCCATTTTTTGGGGGGGGATCTGAAACAGATCCCCCATGAATTGGGAGGGACGACTGTACATTTAATGAATACTAAAGCCCAAGCTCTTATTAACATTGAGATTAGATAGTGAATACGTCTTTCTAATCTTTGAGTATAAGTCTTATAATAGTAGTAAGAGCAGTGTGGTATAGTGGTTTGAGTGTTGGACTAGAGTCTGGAGACCAAGGTTTGAATCCAGGCTTGGCCATGTAAATCCACTGGGTGACCTTGAAAAAGTCACAGTCTCTCAGCCTCAGGGGATGGCAATGCCAAACCTCTTCTGAACAAGTCTTGCCAAGAAAATCCCATGATAGCTTTGCACACAACAGCAAGACCATGCAGTATCCAGCCATCATGGCCATTAGTTCAATTCCATGTCTTGAAACAATATTAATACATATGTCTACAAATTCGCAAGATTTTTCCCATATATAATTGCTATGTTGAAATAAATCCATGCAATGCCCAATTATAGGACACAGAGAAGCAACATCTGTACTATACTGCTCAAACTTAGAGCTAAATCCTATTGTAAGTCCCAAATATGGTGCAGCCATTGAATCAATTGGATTTGCCTATGTGTTGACTTGCCATTCACCTGTTGATTCAATGGATCTAATCTATTTCAGACTAACAGATTTCCAGCCATAGTTGAATTGGACAGTTTTTTCTAAAGAGATATAATGGTGCTGAATATATCCCAAACATTTTTCCTGAATCAAATACAATTTTGAATCTCATAAAATTAGTTATTTGGTTAATTTTCCGTTGATTGGTAGAAAAATCTACCTCTGCATTCTACTCAGTTCAAATTTAATCAAGATCAAATGTGATATATTCCAACAGAGATTTATAAACAAGACTTGTTGGTTTTAGTATCTCTGAGGATATAATTAATGTTTCCAGAAAAACAGGAGTGGCAGAAATGTTCAGATGTGATGCTGCATGTATAGACATTGAAGGGTATTGCCACAGTGCACCCATCCATGGGTAGCTGATAGATAGATTGTAATACTAAAAATAAGAAGAATTATTGCTTTCATCCTAACAGTTGATTCAAAGTATAGTATATATTCCACAGTCGAGCCATTTTTGGGGAAACTGCCTCACAGTTTTCACATACAGATTGACAGTTATACTATTATATTCTGAAGCAATAGTTGTATGAAAATAGTGACCTATATCTTGCATTTTTTTAATGTGGCTCACAATTCTGAAGAAATAATCTGACTTTATGAACAATTTCTAATATTTAAATTATAAAAGCACTTATTTAACAGACAACCAACAGTGGCTGGTTGAGAATTAGTCATACTAAAGTAGATCCAAGATTGCTGGCCACATGATCACAGAGTAGTCTCTGACAACACTGGCTCTTCAGCTTAGTAACAGAGATGAGCTCTGCCTGCTATGGTTGGACACAACTTGACAACCTTGTCAATGGGGAATACCTTTACCTTTACCTTTTTCAAGAGGTCTGGCATAAGTTTGAATTTTTGATTAACATTTATATGTTAAAAATACATTGCACCTCTCATTGATCTTCAGAACAAGTATCCCACTGTTAAACATAGATATAAAAGCCTAGTTTGTAATTATTGGCTCTGCAAATGTGGGTTTTATTAAAAGAGAGAATCTCAGTGACAGAAAAGTGATGTAGAAAGCACATGCTAATTTTGTGTCCCAGAAGGATGTGAGGTGGAAAATTCTAATACTATCCAGTGCACACAGTTGGATTTTTAGTGAAAAGTGTACCTTCCTTCTTTTTTGATTGTAACAATGTTCTCTAGATTCATTTCAAAGAAAGTATAAATACTGTTCCCTGCCTTTTTGCAAGATTGTTACTGAATATTACAGGCTGTATAATTTGGACATTGTATAATGTAAGCAGCAACTATTTTGCTGAAAACTAGTTTGCACAAGTAAAAGCCTGTCACTGTAAAATGTTTGGAAACTTTTAGAAACGGAACTAGGTGGTGCTGTTCTTTCATCTTTGTATCTGAACTGAGTTCTTCAGTCTTATTTCTGAACATAGCACTCTTTTCTAACAAGGAATTTCGTTATACTGCCCTTTTTGTTGCTAAGCATAAAGAATTAATATTTTATAGCAGTAGTTGTCTTTCATCTATCTGTCTCTTATAAACATTGTTCTGTAGCATGAGAAAGAATGCATTTGTTGCTTCAGTTGGGTGAAAATGAGGATGTGTATGGTCTTCCTTCCAGAAAGGGTTTTATATATAGTGGCTGTTGTACATTTTAAAAATGTTAAGCACAGTCCTGATTATTGTTAAATGAAAATTGAAGATGCTACATATTTCACATAATGAAAGATTCCTGATTTTGGTTGTGTGTAATTTTGTAATTATTAACAATATCACTAATTGCTACAAATATTGCATGCATAAAACTGTTTAAAATTAGTGTTCAGTTTGTCCTTTAATGTGTGATAAATGATCCATGATATAGCCACAGCCTACAGAGGCAAGAAAAGAATCCCCAAAAAGATGTGTTCCGTAGCTGTTGATTCATTTCATAACATGAGACGAAAATAACTCCCTGTACTGCCAAATTACATTTTGATGAACAACTTAAAAGACTCCTAAGCTGATACAGAGTAGACGATGAAGCAAACTTCAGTTTTTTATCATGATAGCAGAAAGCTCTAACCTTTCCAGGGTCCATTTTTAAAATTTGGTTCATCAGTTTTAATTAAGTTGAACGCCAAGGATTAAAAGCTAATGATGATGACAAATGGTATCTCCTCTTTGTTTCAAGAGTGAATTGTTCCACACTCAGCAATTTCATTAACTTGGATGTGAGCAGGGATACTCCAATATATAATGCTGTGAAGTCACAGAATACATGGTAAATAAAGAATAGGATATAAAATGTTTGGGAAGAAAAACTGGAGAAGAGGTTGAAATATTTTTTAAAAATATATTGATCCTATGTATTGATAAGTAAACTCTTTTCGCAGAATGAGGATCCTTAGTTAGCCAAAGTGGCACCACTAATGGAAATGAAATAAGTCAGCAGGAGTTGAGTGTGAGAACTGAATATGTTGGAGAAGTACAAAAATTAGAGAGAACAAATCCTAAATGGGCTTCCATGTCTCTCTGTATCCCATCAGTGCAAAGAAAACCATCAATTTTCCAGTGCTTGTGGTTGTATGGGAAATATCATGGAACCAATTCATGATTATTCCAACAGTGTTGAGCCTGCTCCATGGATATAGAGTACTGACTGACTTTAGCTAGGAGGGGAGGAATGGAAGATAGCTTGGTGTGTGGAACAGTGAACATTTTCACTCCCACACTGCATTTTTTTTATTTTGTGCAGATCCTACAAGTCCCCTGTATCTTTCATTTGAAATTTTCTTTTGTAGTGATGGGGCTCATGCAGGAACTGGAAAAAGCAAGACATCTAAAATCGGTTTCTAATTTGGAGACAATATAAAATAAACAATGATTACAATTAAGTTAGAACAGAAGAGGGTCTGCCAATGTAAGGAATATATTGTAAAAAAAAATGGCATACTACATTCTGAAAAAATAGCATATCTTCTAGTATGTGTGATCTGCTATTTTAAATATTATTTTACATCAAGAATATAGAATATAATTAATAAAACACAACCAAATTGGTTAATTGGTTATAACATATTTTCTTTATCATCATATAGGTTTCACCCCTACTGTTATTCTACTTATCATTTTATCACTGTATATTATGGCTAGATGTATATCAACTTGTTTTGTTACAGAAATCTTGCCCCATCACCCATATGTCTTTCTAAATGAAGTTGCAAGGTGTTTGTATGGATTCAAATTGGCCACATCTTAAATTCAGATCAGGTTGAGACAAGCAAATTTAAGTGCTGGCTTTCTCTAATTTGTCACCATATAAGGCCAACACCACTTTGTGTGAAAGTCAAAATAACTATTAAGGCAGGTTTATTTCATCCTATTTTACAAATGGTAATACAAGTTGAATTGGGCCCTGATCTGCCCCTCAGCCCCTGCTGGTCACTATTGAAAAGGAGAAAATCAACAATCAGAATGACTTCCACCTGCCTTTTGCCTGACCAGGCTTACATTTTTGGTAGGCTATGGCAACAATTCTTCATGAAAAATAGTACCTCAGTCTGCATACTTGTGTTCTCTAGCCTGTTATCCTCCAACCCCAACCCCCCACTTGCATTTCACATCACAAAGATGGCCAGCCTTTTTGTCTGGCTCACCTTGTTCCAACAAGGCAGACAATGCCTCTTGAACATTGCCACAAAATAAATAAATAACTCATTACAAAATTAGAGTTGTCTTTGGTCCCAAAAAAACAATGGTGTGGTTACAAATACTTATTTTGTGTAATCAGAGGAAAATTAATTTAAAAAAATAAAAATAATTTAAATATACCCACATCAGTTTCACCTTTCTACCTCCAAAAATAAATCACTTCTCCAGAAAAAGATTCCATTAAAAGTGGGAGTAATATCATTGTTCAGCCTTGAAATGACATATGCATAGTACATTCTCACTGTTGCATGACAAAAATGCATTTAAAAGGCCATGCCATGGGATATACCTTTAAAAGTTTATATACTGCCAAACCTCTTTCAGATGTCTTAGAGTAATATTTTTACACAACTACAAAGGCATCATTTTTCTTAAGAAGCAGTAATTTATCCTGAGGAACTTGGGGCACAGTGTCAGTTTCAGTGCTCAAAAGATAAGGCCAGTAGAAATCCCTCAGTCTTTTATTTAACAGGCAATGGTACTGAACAGTGAATGTATTTAACAACTTTTTAACATGTTTTTGTTTAAGAATGTACAATAACTTCACTCATTAATCAAGTTACCCATGACCACAGAAGCCTAATGCACAGTGAGCTCATTTGTTTATTTCACTTGTTTGCTTTTTTGCCCATTAGTTTCCGGGCACAGTACAAGGTGTTGGTTTAAAGCCCTACATGGCTTGGGTCCAACTTATCTACAGGACAGCCTCCTTCCATACGACCCTCTCCATGCACTTCAGTCCTCTGAGAGAAACCTGTTACTGCCTATGAGAACCAGGCTGTCACAAACCTCGCAGAGAGCCTTCTCTGCAACCACTCCCAGAATATGGAATGACCTGCTGGACGAGATCCATCTCATTTCAACTCTTGATGGCTTTAAAAAATCAGTTAAGATGGTTCTTTTCCAGCAGGCCTTCCCTGAATAACTTCCCAGCCCAGAAGACATAAGATCCAGCCATCGCCCTCCTACCACCATGTTGAATCCACTTTGCTTATTGGTGCTGCAAACTTTGGCTGCATTATTGTTAGTATTGTATATTTTACTATTGACATTTAACTTGTATCAGTTTAATTTACTTTTAAGGGGTGGGCAGGTGTGGGAATATGGTATTGGATTGATTTTAACTTCTTGTGAGGTTTTTAATTTGCTGTACGCCGCCCCGATTGCATTGCAGAGGGGCGGGATATAAAAAAATATTATTAAAAAAATTATTATTAAATATCAGTTTCAAAACAAATTTAAAAAACAAAACAAAAACAATCAAAATCAAATTTGTAATGAATTACTCAAATAAACAAATGTAATGAGGAGCAATAACATTTACTATAGTGATTATAAAGATGCTGATATGATAATGTTCATTAATTAATATCTTACCTTTCCCTCATAATAGATCTAAAGATGGCTTATAGAAAGATCCTAACTACCGAGATCAAATGAATGATGAAATACCACTAGTTCAATCAATCTGTCATTACGAATTAATTTGATTTGATAGTGAATCCTTGAATTTTTTAATTGTAATTATTGCATCCAAAGAAGGTGAACTGAGTTATTTAGAGAGAATTAATAAATTATAGTTGATTTTAACATGAATAAGTAATATGTAATCAGCATCAAAATTAGCAAACGAGCCCAGTTATTGTGGCAGGAGCTGTAAATGTTTAACTATCGAAACTGCAAAGCGAAAACACTGATTCAAAATGTAAAGCCCTCAATAAAATTCAAATAAAAAGCTACAGAAAATGGTGGGAAAATGGTCTAAGGAATTGAACATGAGGTATAAATAACATGGCTATCAGAACCTAGCCACAACTGAAACGGATAAGCTTATCGCACTGTGTTCTCAGAATGTAATGAGTATGTGATGAGAATGGAACGGAGCGTATTTTATCACATGGTATGATCCTCATCAAGTTCCCATTCTGTGCTCTGATAGTCCCTAGCCTGTCCCAGCAGGAGAACTGTAAAAATGCATTCTCAGCCAGCAATAATGCTTTCAGATCATTCGATATGATGTGTGTGCGATAATCCTACCTGGTCTCAATCTGTCCTCATGTTCTGATTGGTTAAGACAACTTCCTCCCCTCCCATCCTACAATGTCCACAAACTTAACTCAACTCTTCCAGTGTTGATGCAAGAAAGGTGCTACAGGCAATTTAAAAATATCTTTTTAATTTTGTAGATTGAATTGCATTGTGTTTACAAGAAAAAAATAATGAATACTTGCAACCTAAACCTCTCGGTAGTATTTTATCCATTTCTGTCTTATTTCTACCTGCTAGTAGTAAACAGTGTCCCTAAGCCAGTCTGGTTGTATATATATATTACAAGAGATGATGACTTAGGGGCTCTGCATACCGGCCCAAAGGGCCGACCTGGAGGCAGAGTTGGGGCAGAGCAGCCGCATGCCCCAACCCCATGCTGACTCTGCCCTGATGCCACACGCTGTTATGTATGGCGCGCAGCATCAGGATACCCTTCCAATGCAGCATTTTGACATGCTGCACCAAAAAGGGTACTGAAGAGCTGTGCGCCGGCTCTTAGGGTGGCCTTTTGCTGCCCCGGAAAGGAGCAGCATTTTGCTGCCCCGGAAAGGAGCAGCATTTTGCTGCTCTTTTCAGGGCAGCAAAAGGGAAGATCGGGCCCATGGCTTGGGGTTGCCACAGCCTCAATCCGCTGCTTCCCAGAGCAGCTGAGTCCCAGTTAGTTTTATCATAATAGGTCACTTTTATTATTGAATAAAGAAATGTTGGTCCATTGTAGATAATGGTGCAGATGTTTATGCTTCATGTATAAAACATCTCAGATTTCACATGTAAAAAGATCCAGGCAAAAGATCCCTGGCACTTTGAGGAGCTGCTGGGAAGAACTTCTCCCTGATAAATTGGAGAATCCTTTTTTGTTGCTATAGACAGTACTAGATTAGATGGCCTATTGATCTGATAGCTTTCTGTTTGTTTGCTTGTCTGTTCAGAAGCAAGCAAGATTCTTGTTAACCTTTTCTAGGTTTCCCCTCGCTAAAACTGAGATTCATTGGTTCCATGTCCAGGTTAAGTGGTGCTATATTTCTGTACTTCCAGTTTTATTTATTGCATTTATTTTTTGCTATCTTTAGGGTTTTTTCCCCCAGTACATGTTCAGTTAAATAGTGTTTTATTTTGCAGCAACCTTTGATGATTTGTGCATAAATCAGTTTCTTTCATCATACTTTTGTGTTTTTTCCCATGCATAGAGCATGGTTGGAAATGGATTTTTCTTTAAAAAAAATCATTTGCTCCTAGGACTATGATTACTTTAATATTTATAGTAGCATATATATATAGTAAATGAAAGTTACATCCCATGAAGGCAATCTGAAACTTAATGTAAATGCTAATGAACTACTAGTTGAGCTTTCTGGACCAAGTATGAAGGTAACCCCATGTAGAGTGCATTACAAAAATCAAGACGAGAGGTTACCAGTGCATGCACCACAGTTTCAATGTCCCTAACTCCCAGGAAAGGGTGCAGCTGGCATATCAGCTGAAGCTGATAACCTGCACTCCTAACCGTCACATTTACCTGATTTATCATCAGGAGCGATGGCTCCAGGAGCACCCCCAGACTGCGAACACAGTCCTTATAGGAGAGTGTGACCCCCATCCAGGACTGGAGGTTGCATCCCAATACCTGGGTTTGGGGCCACTACTGTAAGTACCTCCATTTTGTTTGGATTCAGTCTCAATCTGTTTTCCTCATCCAGTCCATTAGTGCTTTAAGTCAATCATTGAGAGGAGAGTCAGAGCTGAAGACTGAGACATGGAGAAATATATCTAGGTGTCATCAGCATACTGATAACACCCCACCCCATGTCTCTGGATAATCTCTCCCAGCGACTTCACATATATATTGAATAGCATCGGGCACAGGATGGCACCTTGTGGGATGCCACAATTAAGCTCTTTCCTTGTTGAGTGACTGTCCCCAAGCATTATCCTCAGAATCTTCCTGAGAGGAAGGAAAGGAACCATTGCAGTACAGTGCCTCCAATTCCTTCTCAGGCGATCCAAGAGGATGTCATGATCTATTGCAGGGGTTGGCAACCTACGGCCCCTGGGCCGGTTCCGGCCCAGGTCACCGGACTTACCAGCCCAGGCGGACCCCTGCTGCCACCGCAGCATGTTTTCACCTCCGTGCAGCTCCATGCACCACGGCCACCATTTTGATTTCCAAAATGGCGGCCGTGATGCGTTTGCGCATGCGTAGTACTCCTGTGCATGCGCAACCGTGTCATGGCCGCCATTTTGGAAATCAAAATGGTGCCCGCAACATGTGTGTTGGTGACGGTGGCAGCGCGCGGGCAGGTCATGTGCGGTGGGGGGGTGCGCACACGCGTGAGCGCACGCACCACCATTCCCCCCCTCGGCCCGGCAGAGAAGAGGACTTCGGGGGACCGGTCCAAGGATGAAAAAGGTTGCCTTCCCCTGATCTATTGTATCAAAAGCTGCTGAGATGTCCAATAGCACCAAGAGGGTCATACTACCCATGTCTATGCCCAGACAAAGGTCATCAGCTAAGGCGACCATGGCAGTCTCAACTTCAGTCCCGTCCTGAAGCCAGTTTTAAATGGATCTAGATAATAGGTTTCCTCCCAGACAGCTTGAAGTTGAAGAGCAACCACCCTCTTGATCACTTTGCTCAAAAAAGGTAACAGTGAAGCTGGCCTATAGCGGTTCATGTCCAGAGGGTCCAGGGAAGGTCTTTTCAGGAGCAGCCTAACTGCTGCTTCCTTCAAACAGGATGGAACATGACCTTTGCTAAGGGATGCATTTATGATGTCTCTAAGAAACATCCTTAAAGCATCTTTCCCTCTGGATGGCCAGCCATGAAGGGCAAGGATCAAGAGGGCAGGTTGTTTTCCTCACTCTACCAAGAAGCTTGTCCACATCATCAGTACTCACAGAATGAAACTAAACTAGTATAATTTCATCAGTGGAGTTGCTGGACACCTCATCAATTGATTCTGTTACAACACTGGCATCTAAGTTGGCTCTTACCCGAGAGATTTTATCTGCAATGAAGTTGTTAAACACATCACAGCAAGCTGTTGTAGGGTTAAGTAATGGGTTCTGCACAGGTGGAGCCTGTGTCAGTTCCCTTACAACCCTAAACAGCTTTGCTGGATGGGGCATTGCAGACACAATACATGCAGAGGAGAAAGATTTCTTCGGTGCATGTATTGCCTTTCTATAGGAACAAAGAAATTTCCTATGACAAGTCTTGTAACATAAGAGTCAAGTTTTCTGCCAGATGCACTCTACTCGTTGTCCAACCTGCTTCATCTTCCTAAGCTCTTCAGTATACTATGGTTTATGATTTGGAAAGGACGCTTGGGAGCGATTGTGTCAATAGCCTTGATGAGATCAGTGTTCTAGGTATTAACCAAAGCTTCGACAGAATCACCAATGTTACCAACCATTAAACCCTCTAAGGCTTTCTGGAATCCAGTTGGTTCCATTAGCCTACGAAGATGGACCATTCTAATGGGCCCACCACCCCCGGTGGGGCGGACAGTGGTTCTTAGTTCAGCCTTGATCAGGAAATGATCTGCCCATGACAATACAGTGGTTTTAATAACTTCCGCCCATGGATATTCCTGTTCCTTACTAAAAACCGCATTGAACCTGCACAATGAGTGGGCCCGATGACCAATTGGGATAGGCCCATGTTTTTCATGGATTCCATGAACTCCCGAGCCGCACTTGTTAGATTCGACAAACTGGTTTTGAGTGGAATGTTGAAGTTGCCCAAAACGAAAAGTCTGGGTGACTCCAACAGCAACTCTGAGACCAGCTGTGTCAGCTCAATTAGGGAGTCTGTTAGACAACAGGGTGGACAGTATACTAACAGAATCCCCAAACTATCCATAGTCCTCAGGCTTAGGTACATACACTTGAAGTAAACTGTGTTCCAGACAACATTCCTGGTCAAGGTGAGGTTATTCTTGTGAACCAGAGCCACTTCACACACCCCATCCACTTTCCCTTACCTGCTCACTAACAGCACCCAGCTGGGAGGGCCTGCGTCCATGTTATAGTGCTATCCTCTCCCAGCCAGGTCAGCAGCCTCATCTAAGAGGAGGTCATAGATAATATGGATCTTATTTTTGACTGACCTGGCATTGTAAAGGAGTAAGGTAAGGTTCTGTGGAATGACTGGTATGCTTTCTAGTCCATTCCGGGAAACAGTGAACTGAAGGTGGGATAGCTTTCAAATATCAATTTTGCCTTCTTTTGTAACAGCCCTTCACTCTGTTCCCACCATACCTTCCTTTCCCCTGCATGGCCTCAATATCCGCTCCCAGATCACTCCCAGCAATACATGCCTGTCCATTATTTGCAAAGCCTTCCAAATCCCCTCAAATTACTGCTGCACAGCAGTAACCTCTAGCAGTCTAGGGGGCCTTAGAAACCAGCTAATTAAAACTAGCCCAGGAGTTTTTGAAGGAGTGGGGGACTGACTTTTAAAACCAGCCCCTGCTGGCCATGCCCCCTCTCACTGCTGCCTTGTTTCTGCAGCCTTCTGGCCCCAGTGGAGTGGGGGAAGAAAAAGGCTGCTTCTGGCTGGCTTAGCCTTCCCTGAATTTAATTCGCATATAGTTAATGTACACAAAATACTCAACACTGTAAAGATACAAAATATGTTTTACTGTGAAACAGAAGTAAATAAAAACAAAGTAGCACTTGTTAACTGCATAAGTAATTGTAAACACATTTGTTAGTAGAAGCACTTTCAGCAGCACTTGCGGATCTTGCAAATTTTGCCCATTCTTGTTAGTAATTTTTTCCCCAGCTATGTCAGGTTGTATGAGGACCATTGACAATAGGCAATTTAAAGTCATACCACAGATTTTCAATCAGACTGAGGTCTGACCTTTGACAGGGCCATTCTAAAACTCAGGGATGTGTGACTGGGATCATTTTTCTGCTGAAAGATGAACTTGTGTTCCAGTCCCAGGTCCCTTGCAAGTTTTACTCTGGAATTGCCCTGTGTTTGGCTTTATCCATCTTTCCCTCAGTCTGACCAACTTCTCAGTGTATGCTGAAGAAAAAAAAAAAAACATCCTGTAGCTCCTCTGTCTGCAATATGGTAATAATAATACTGGCTTGTCCTGCAATAGCAATTTGAGTAATGTATGTAAGTTTCTTTGTAAAGCTAAAAACTGGTTTCAAAGTTAATGGTGGTATGGAAATCTATTGTTCATAGTAGTATTAAAAATGAATCAGAAGAGATCAAATGAATATATGGTGATACTTCTGAAAACTAGTTTTTTGTGTTTTTTCGGGCTGTGTGGCCATGTTCTAGAAGAGTTTCTTTCTGACATTTCACCAGCATCTGTGGCTGGCATCTTCAGAGAATACTGGAATTGAAGGGAGTGGGTCTATATATACTGTGAGACCCTGGGTAGGGAGGAGTGGTTCCCATTTAAACTGTGTATTGTTCTGTGTTGAATAGGTATTGTTCTGTTGCTAATGGCAAGGCTTCAGGGTGTGAGGATATGCAATCAAGGATATTGTCTATTATTGTCTGCTGGGAAAGCCCCTGACCCTGGTTGGTTTCCCATTTGCATTTGCTGAGTGCTGATTTTCTTATTTTGTAGGACTGGTAGCCTAACCTTGTTTACTTTAAGGGTTTCTTCTTTCCTGTTGAAGTTATCCAAGTGTTTGTGGATTTTGATGGCTTCCCTGTGATTCTGACCTGATAGTTGTTGGCATGGTCCAGAATTTCAGTGTTTTCAAACAGCATTTTATGCCCAGGATGGTTTATAATGTGTTCTGCTACTGCTGATTTTTCAGTCTGCAGTGTCTCTCATGTTCCTTGACTCGTGTTTGTACACTGCATTTGGTGGGCCCTATGCAGACTTGTCCACAACTGCATGGGATGCGGTAAACTCCTGCGGCTGTGAGAGGGTCTCTCCTGTCCTTCGCTGAGTGCAGCATTTGTTGGATTTTCTTGGTTGGTTTGTAAACCATTTGGAGGTTGTGTTTCCTCACCACTTTCCTATTCTGTCTGTGACTCCTTTGATATATAGTAAAAATACCTTTCCTTTGGGTGGCTGCTCATCTTCACTCCTCTGAGTTTTCCTGGGTCTGGCAGCCCTTCTGATGTCTGAGCTGGAGTAACCATTTGCCTGTAGAGCCCAGTCTAGGTGCTTCAATTTCTCTTCTGAGAAGTGGGGTTCACAGATACATTTTGCCCGGTCTCCCAGTGTTTTTATTGTGCTTCTTTTTTGTCCTGGGTAATGGTTGGAGTTCTTGTGCAGGTATCTGTCTGTATGTGACAGTTTTCTGTATACTGTGTGATCCAGACATTGTTTTGGTTTGTGGATGACTAAGACATCGAGGAATGGCAATGTTCCTTCCTTTTCTTTTTCCATAGTGAATTGGATGTTGGGGTGGATGTTGTTCAGGTGATTCAGGAACACACCCAGATCTTCTTCTCCATGGCTCCAAATGGTGAAAGTGTCATCCACGTATCAGAACCAAGTTGCGGGCTTTTTACTTCTGAAAATTGTTTGATGCACAACCACAAATATAATGTATACGTATTTTGTGAATGCATTAAATAATACACAGTGTCTGGGTAGAGGCTTGGATGTCATGATAAGCCAGTGTTCTGGAAATCCAGAATGATGTAGTGATTTGAGAACTGGATTAAGACTTTGGATTCCATGGTTCCTCCTTCAGCCATGGAAAGCCATTGGATGACCTTGGCAAGTCAGACTCTCTCAGCCTCAGAAGGAGGCAAAAGTAACCCCCCCCCCCAACAAATCTTGGAAAGAAAACCCTGTGATCAGTTCACCTTAAGGTTTCCATAAGTTGGAAATTACTATAAAACACAAAACAACAAAAAAACAACTGAAGAATCCAGACATATCAGGATAGAGCAAGTATAGTTAAGTCACTCTCACTTGACTTCTCTTGTAAATGAAAGTGGCTAACAAATCATCGACTGTCTATTCCACACTTGCTTATTGTGCTATGAACTGAGGATTATGTTCAGCTCTCTCCAAAGGAAGAAAAGTCAAAATGCATGTTTTGTTTTTGCCTTAACATTTTGTTTTGTCTGGTGAAAGCTGACCCAGAACCTTGACATACACTGATGCCCAAAGTGGCCTAATTAGGGACATTTTGTGTTTTAAGCAACTAATTGTAATTTCAAATGCATTGGGGAATGTCATTTAAATTAATGTTGGAAATATATTTCCATTCCTTTACTTTTTGCAGTGCTATCATCTTTCTAAAAATGTAAAATGGATTTTAATGACTTTCCAGAGGGCCTGGCAGAATTCTAATACTTTTTTTTAAAAAAAAGGGGGAGCTTTATACAACCCTGAAACCAATAAAAAGTGTGAAACATTTATGAGGAAAATATATAATTTCCATACATTCTACAGTTATCATATTGAAAATATCATAAATAGCTAAGTAACATTTCTTGGCCCCTCCCAATCTGGAATTACTAGGTAGGGATCTGTTCTCCTGTTGATTGGGATATAGCTGACCAGTGTTTACATCTCTCTCCCACAAGTGATTTCTGATGTAGCAATAATAAGAAGGAGTCCTGTAATAATTCTTCCTCACAGCAGAGATAGCTCATAGGAAAGGGGGTGGAAACATAAGTGAGCTCTGTCCAGATCAGGAGGTGAACACACCCCTGTCACTTGCAGCAAGTGCTGCCCAGTAAATCCAGAATGGGGGATTTACTGCACTGTTGAATTTTTAGGAATTATGTTTACAGTCCAGTCACAAACGTGTAACTCAAAGGGCCAGAAGAAAGTGCCGAAAAAGGGTGGATTGGGGCTGCCTTAACAATGCTGGGCTCAGCACTGGGGTAACCACATGCTACAGCCCCAATCCACTCTGGAGCCAGCTGAAATAGGAGAGGAAAAGTTTAGGCGGCCTGGCTGGAAATCCAGGGTGGCTTCAAGCAGCTCCAGTGGCATGCGACATGTAAAAGCTGTACCCTTGGAGCATCTTGAAGCCGCCCACATCTGGTTGGTCAGTGCAAGTTCCAGAAGTCTTGTGGGCATGCGGTGTCTAAACGCCAGGCCCCCAAACCACACGGAAGCCAGCTTTTCAGGCTGGTCTGTTCCGGCCTTAAGTTAAGCATTTGTAAATGCGATTTTGAAATCCAGCCAACATTTTTATTTCTATCAGTAACAGCGAATAGGAGACGAATCCTTCCTTAAATTAAATGATGGTGCTTTCTGAACAATGCATGATCCAATTACCTCTATGTCGATTTTAATGTCCAGAGCTAGAGAAAATAACCTTTGGATTATGACTCCCCAAATTCCTCAGTTAGTATGCTCTGATAAAACCATATTGTAATAAGTCATTTGGGTTGTTCACACATAACTATCTGAGTCTAATAACCCTGATCTTTATTTGTAGTATAAGATTAATCCACAATTTCACAGTTTGGATGAAATAACAAATATTAAGGTATAACACATTTTTATTAAATTATAAAACAGTGGAAGAAGGAAAGCATGGTCACACAACTTATTCTTGGTCCAATAATCATGAGTTACAGTTAGTTTATCTGTGTTAATCTATTAAGTATGGTTGACATCTGAAACCAGTAGAGTGTCAGAACACATTACATCACACTACAGAAATAAATTAGTTTGACACCACTTTAATTGTCATTCCTCAATGCTATGGAATTCTGGGATTTGAAAATTTCTGAGATATTTAGTCTTCTCTGTCAGAGAGCTATGGTGACACAACAAGCTACAAATCCTAGGATTCCTTAGCACTGAGCCATGACAATGAATGTGTCAAACTGGATTATTTCTGCAGTGCAGATGCAGCCCAAGTATAGATTGGTTTGGTAGCTTTCATATTTAAATTTAGATCCTGTATATTTAATGACATGGAGCATTCCTAACACAGCTAATTCAGATTGCAGTAATCTGTTTTGAAAATTAGACTTTACTACAATGATTGTGAAGCTTTTGGAGGCCAAGTGCCCAAACTTAAAGGTGTTCCGAAACTGGGTGTTACCGTAGGTTTGCCAACACAGCCTTACTACTTCAGGATTAATCTAATGAGTAAACAAATGAAAAAACATTAATACTGAAATCAGTTTTCAATGTAACCCTTCTTAAAGTTTTCTTTAGAATGTGTTTCTAGTGACATTTTAAGTAATCTACTGTTCTTCATAAAAATAATTTTATTAATGAATCAATAGAGCATTTAAAGCATTGTTGAATTTTTTTTTT
>JAIPUX010001232.1:120591940-120606241 GCA_020142125.1 Phrynosoma platyrhinos
AAGAAAAGAAAAGAAAAGAAATAATGGCCCTGTCCTTACCGTGTTGCCGCATGTGTCATGATGACACACAGATGATAGACATGCATTTTCAGGGTGCACAAACTAGTGGGAATGACAATTGTATCAAAAAAGAAGCAATTGCAAGGGAATAATGAAAAGATCTGCTTTCATAGTGGGAACAACAGACCTTTTGGAACCGATTCACTAGCACAGTATGAAGGCAAATCACAAACCGGTTTAAATGTAAGTGGGAATGTGTCCCTGTAATGTTAGCAAGGGTGTACTGGTGTTTTTTAAATCCTTGCAGCTCTGCTATTCATTGCTGCTAGTTTTTCCTCTGGTTTTGTTCTGTGGCTGTTTAATTATATTGTGGATTTTATTTATTTATCTTTTAACATATTTGTATCTTGCCCTACGTTAATGGCTTTCAGGGCAGTGCACAGGTAAAAATCATTTTTGTTTGTTGTTAGGTGCTTTTCAGTTGATTACAACTAATGGTGACCCTGAATGAGACATCTCCAAACCCCTTCTCTTCTACCTCCCTGCCCAGGTTCTGCAGGCTCAGGCCCATGGTCTCCCTGATTCAGTCTGTCTATCTGGCATGTGGTCTTCTAACAGGTTAAAAAAACAATAAAGATAATTTAAATAGACTAAAAAATCTTAGAGACATTAACAGGTAAAGATAGGTTTAAATTATTAAAACAGTTTAAAAACTCTGTGAAATAAATCATAAAAGTAAAGCATATTATTTACTCAGTACCTAAATGAAACCAGCATTGGCATCAGTTGAACTTCCAAAAGGAGGGTATTCCACAATAGGGGTGCCATAACTGAAAAGGCTCTCTCTCCCACATCCTCACAGAGTATATTGGCTTCATTAGTGGGGCACAGAGGACTCTACCCCCAGCAGAATTCGATCCTTCGGCGAGAACATACATGGAGAGCTTCCCCTTTAATATTTGATGTCTCAAGCCATTTAGGTCATTGGATGTTTCACTTTATACTGGTATAAATTTCTTTGGTCCCAGTGTAGGTTCCCACTACTAAGTGGATCAGATCTCTTGAGTTCAGATCATAAGAGTATATATTATTATTTCGGCTTTTGTTTTGAGAACTTTACTCATCAACTGTTAGACAATGCGGAAACTCAGTAAGTAGATATCATTGTCATTGTCATCATCATCATCATCAAAAGAAAAGTGGTCTATGCTGAAAACCAATGTAAGATCCTTATGATCTGGCCAGGAATAAAGGTCGAAGTGTGTCTGGATTATATGCAAGGTGTAGCTATATATATATATATATATATATATATATATATATCTCGAATCATAAGAGAAACCATTTTACTATGCCACTGGGTAAGGGGACCTGAGCCTGCATGGATTTTGGTATCCACAGGGGGTTCTGGATACAAACCCAAGCAGATACCAAGGGCTGACTTTATATGGAAAGTTAACCATAATATCAAAGATTGAATTACTTCGGTAAGATGGGGGAGATTTTTCAGTGAAAACACATGTGGAAATCCTATAATTTGTAAGGTTGCTTATATAGGGAAACTTTTAAATATCTATGTAACATTTAGTTAACACATTTTTAAATAATCAAAACTCACCAGGTACAAGGTGTGTGTGGTTGTATGTGTGTGTGTGGTCCATAAAAAAATAAAAATAAAAATATAGCCCCCCCTCCCCCCCAAAAAAGTAAGCTAAAATAATTTCAAAGTTTGAGGGAAACAATGCCTGAAAGCAACAAGGCTGATGACAGGAAAGGGCAGTCCATAGTACACAGTGCTGCTATGAAAAAATAAGAGATATGTGTTTTCTTTCAGCATTAGCAGAACACTCCCATTAGTGCTTACTCCATATACAGGAGCATGGTGAAATACAAATGAAAGCACCATATATACTCATCTATAAGTTGAAATTTTTTTGCCAAAATACCAACCCCAGAACCCTGGGTTGACTTATATATAAGGCAATATGTAATACTGCTCAGAAAGAAGTACCACCCAATATCCCATTGTTCTTACTGGCAACTGCTACTCAGCCAAGAAGTTTGGGTGAGTGTTCCTGCCTTCCCAGGGAGCAGGAAGATAGCTGGGTGACTTTGCAAGACAGGTGTGTGTGTGTCTGTGTGTGTGTAATGTGTAATGTGTATGCATGTGTCCCTGATTTCCCAGGGAGCAGTTTCAGTACAGCTTTCAAGTGTGTTCTCTCTCTTTCTCCAATGCTTCTCTAGTAATTGCTTGAGTTGGTACATTGCCCTAAGTTCCTTCAAAGAACAAGGAATCCATACTTTCTGTCCATGCAAGTTATAACTCAACTTAAAGGTTGCTTTTAAGATGACTAAGCAAAACCATTTTGGTCTTATTTTCTCTTTTAAACATTTTATATATTTAAAAAAAACTGGTTTCATGTCTACTGCTGACAGTATCTGGATTTTTGCTATGATGTGAATATCAATGATTTTGCATAGGTAGCAATTCTCCCTGAAGTTGTTTTAGGTGAGTTCTGTATTGTTAGCTGGCAGGGCATATAAAATGCTGAAGGTGGTTGTCCTGTGTCAGCAGTTTTAAATATTTTTCCTTACTGTCTCCTTGAAAAAAAAAAATCAAACGGATTTAAAAACCAACATTTAATGCTTTTTTCCTACTGGAAAAAGCATGCAATGTGGGGTATGCAAGTATCAATTAACCAAAATAAATGTATTGTGCCACATATACTACAGTGCTCTTACAAAGACAGTCTAAATTCCACTGCCACTGGTTTATCTGGTTATGTGGCATCTTTATAATTGTATGACTCCATGGTTTCGCTTCTAAGATTGTACTGTTTCTCCATGCTACATCACCTTTGCTGCTCTCCAAAGGTTGCAACATTTTACCCCAATTCTATGGTTTGTTGTTTTTAACTGCACTCGAGTCAATCTCAACCCATGGTGACCCTGTGGATGAGATATCTCCAAGACTCCCTGTCTTCCACTGCTCTGTTTAAGTCCTGTAAACTCATACCCATATTCTCCTTAATAGAGTCCATATATCTAGCATGTATCCTTTCTCTCTTTCTACTTCCCTCCACCTTTCCTAGCATTGTTTTTTTTTTTCCAATGAGTTCTCTCTTCTCATGAGATCTCTGGCTTGATCTGCTCCAGGACCCATTCATTTGTCTTTTTGGCTATCCATGGGATCCTCAGCACTCTTCTCCAGCACCACATCTCAAATGCATTGATTTTCTTCCTGTCCACTTTCTTCACTGTCCAGCTCTCACATCCATACATGGTAATAGGGAATCCCAAAAGTGAGAAACCAGTTAAGCTCTGGAAGTATTTTGGAAAATATGCTGTTTTCTGAAACTGCACTCAATCATTTCTCCTAGAATTACAGCCAAAATGTTACATTTGCAATTGTGATATTGGTGTCCCTTTGTACCATGTGAGAACTACAGAACAAATACTAAATCCCAGTTTTTATGTCTTTTTAGAACATATGGTTCATAAAATATTCACTGATGGTTTAATCTCTTTAAAGTCACCTTAGAGAGAAATACCTGACTCCCAAATTTTACAGTTATGACTGAAAATGCATTATAAAAACAAACAAATCAATATCTGCCATCACTTAGTTGAAATAGAAAATCTTCCAAGAAGTCCTGGAACTAGCTAGCAAGAAAAGAAATGGCCCCATGATGCTGCTGACTGTTGTCAACATGATGGAAATGCATGGAACACGGGATCCCCGCCCTCAGCCCACTCTATGGATAGACACTACAGTGACTTTGTCCATGAGTGTATTTCTGCTACTATTCCAAAAAACAAAAAAACAACTCAGATTGTATCTTGATAAGATACAGAGAGATTCAGTGTGGTGTAGTAGTTTAAGTGTTGGATATAACGTTGGAGATCAGAGTTCAGTTCCCCACTCAGCCATGGAAACCTACTGGGTGACTTTGGGTGTCTCACACACCCTCAGCACCAGAAAACCTTGTGATAGGGTTGCGTCTGGGAAAGCATAAGATGGAAATGATCTGAAGACACAATGACAACAACATGTTTGAGAACCAATTCAAGCATAGCTGTAAAAATTGTTGCTGTTTTTGAGAGTCAGCATGGTGTAGTGGTTTGGGTGTAGGACTAGAACTCTAGTGATCGGGGTTCAGTTCACTGCTCAGACATGGAAACCCACTCGGTGAGCTTGAGAAAGTCACACAATCTTAGCCCCAGAAAACCATGTGATAGGTTCACCCTAGGGTTGCCATAAGTATGAAAAGACTTGAAGGGACACAGCAATAGCACAATCTTGATAAACATGAGTCTTAACTCTTTATGTAGTTGATTTGTTGATTAGCAACAGTAATAAATTTATATTCCAACAGCTCTATAACCTTTCTAGCATAGGATTCAGTGTTAGTAGATTTCCCATTGCTGGTCTCATTCTGAAACCAGCAGAAACACTCCTGTACTTGGACTAGATGTGAGACATTTTCTTTTTAATAAACAATGTTACTAGCATCCTAGTTCATCTGAGTGCATTGATTACAGTGTACAACAGATCTAGCAACTTTGAGGGTTTTCACTTCACAATGGTAAATTGTACTCCTGGCCACCTGAATTTTCAATTTAGGTGTAATCTCTCCCTCCATGAGCTTGTTACCAGCCTGTCTCCCAATGATGTTTAAATGGGGATGTGATTTCCAACTGTGGAGAGTGTAAAAAGTATTTTCAGTGGTGTCAGGGGATTGTAGAGGACCCTAGGGGATTGTGAATGGCCTATGTGCTGCAAATTGTCCACACCTGGCTTACTCAGAACTTCCTAATCATCTTGGAGTTTTTCATACCTCGAAATTACAAGGCTTAGCCACAGTGAATTGCCTCATATTCATTTCAGGCAAAGAGAGATTTTTCTGAAGATACAGTGGACCCTGGGTATCTGCTGATATTTGTTCCAGAACCCACTATGGATACCTAAAATTCATTGATGTTCAAGTCTCATCATATAATAAAATGGTGTGTTTTATATGAAATGGCAAAATCAAGGTTTGGTTTTTGGATGATGATGATGATGATGATTTAAAAAATCAAGTTATGGATGGTTGAATCCAATAATAATAATAATAATAATAATAATAATAATAATAATAATAATAATAATAATAATAATAATAATATACCCCACCCCTCTGTTAAAAACAATCGAGGTGGTTTACAACAATTGGCGTGGCTTACAACAATTAAAATACATCAAATTATAAGCTTAAAACCCCTAAAGCCCCATTAAAAAAAGTATTAAACTAAACATCAATAATCTGTGGCTACAGAGGATTGACTGTACAATACTTACATTTCATGCCACCTTGGATCCCATTTTGGAGAGAAAGGCAGGATATAAATTCAATAAATAAATAAATGAATGAGTGAGTGTTAGTGGTTATATTCTAGGACAGCTGCTTATACAGCTTGGTCTTACATTCAATTAGTAAATGAATAATCTCTGTGAAGCATATGTCCTCTCACAGTTGCTGAAGTAGGGATTCATAAATGATTTTAAAATGTTACTAGTAACCACACTACTGGATTATTTTATAAATTGGAATGGTCACTTGGATGAGCCCTTTCCAACTTAGGAGACTGAAAATCATGAATATTTTCCCTGTTGAGCCTTTTAAAAAACTTTTAAATGTGGATTTTATTTGCTATATAAAATAAGTAGTCTCATAAGGAAATGCTGAATTGTCCTATTTCTATGGTTAGCAGATGTTGTAAAGCACAGTTGGTTTTCTTTATACTGCTGATCTGCATTTCTTAAACAGCAGTTTCTTTTAACTCTTTAGTTGAAATAAAGCTTGCTTTGTTGACAGCCCAGTGCTACTTACTTTTAAAAAAAAATGGCTTGTGAAAAGTGTGAATGGGGTTGTATTTAATACACATCTTCAGATTTATACTCTGTAATTCATTCACGGACATATGGCATTTAAATTGTTGGACATTAAAGATGAATAGAGATGATTGCTGCCACAAAGCACATTTTCATATTGAAAAACATTTTGTCTACATATTCTGGATTCTTTGATGTGTTAAATTGAATTTAAATGTATTAGATTAATTTTTTAATTAAAAAACAGAACTAGGTTATTGAAAACCTTGATAAGATCTTTATTTTTTTCTCTCTGCTTGCACATTATTCCAGCAGCTGTTCTTTATTTGATACCTTCGAAGAGTGTATTGATGTGACATGCACACATAGGGAGACACTTTCTTGTAGGTAATTTCAGGCATTTTGAAATTGGAATCTTCTCTATTCCTGAATGACAATAAATAAATAAATAATGTTCATGTGCTAGAAATACAGTCTAGTAGTTGTGTGCTTTTAATTCCTTTCATGCTTTTAATTTTGTGTGCCATATAAGATACTGTTGTTACCAAAACAATACTATTATGTAGTATCAGTTCTGTACTGGGCAGTAATGTGAGGGGTAAAGTGGACAGGCAGTTTGGAGCGGCCTCTGGCCTGGTCTGAAAGTGGGACATCTCCGCAGTCCTGAATGGGCTGTCAGCAGAAATGGCTTTACACTCCTCCTTTTTGGATCAGCTTTCCCCAGCACAGCACTCTCTCAGCATGGCTTCCAGTCACTTTTGGAGCATGCTCACAGCATGGCTTGCAACTGCTTTTCCAGCCAGTTTTTGGGACGTGCGCCATCTGTATGCCCTGCCCTTGAAGCAGCCAGAGGTCCATTGGTTTTTGGCCTGTGAAAGTTATGTCTGGTGTGGATAAACTTTGGTTTGCATGAAGAGCTTCCACAGTAGCTCTAGTGACTTATAGCAATATGTGCTTTTAGTATATACCTTCCCCCATGATTATTGTGATCCACAGAGCAAGTAACATTTGATCAGTCTTGAATATTTTATATCCCACTACGTATTGAACAATTTATATGCCACTATTCCATTTTCAATGAGTAACAGAGGCCAACTGGAATAATTGAGGCAATAATGACATTCCAGTGGCAATTCTAGGCCATTCTGGTTGCTATTCTGGATGCGGGAGGATAGAGAGAACTGTGCCCATTGGCTTTTAAACCAGCCTATTCTACTGTGGTTGAGGTCCTTGTGTATGGGGCAATTGGATAACTTCTTAAAAGCACAACCACTGGATGTTTATTGAAGTTCTCTACACAAGTAGGGATTGATGGATTTAGTAAAATTTTTTGAAAAGTTGCTGTTTTGGAGTAAAATAGCCACCAACCATGGTGAGTGAGTAATTCTGTAATATCAAACAGTGGCCTTTTAAAGATCTTGAGTTAGTTGTTGCGTGTCTTCAAGGTGTTTCTGACTTATGGCAACCCTATCATGGGGTTATCTGGGGCTGAGAGTGTGTAACTTGCCCAAGGTGACCCAGTGGGTTTCCATGGCTGAACAAGGAATCAAACTGAGGTCTCCAGAGTCATAGCCCAGTGCTCAAACACTACACCAGCGGTAGGCAACCTAAGGCCCGGGGGCCAGATGCGCGCCCCCCCCGAGGCCTTTGGACTGGCCCCAGGCCAGTCCTGCCACTGCCGCCGCTGCCCCCACCGCCCGCCATGATGATATTCATTATTGTTGTTATTACTTGTTCTTGGGGTTTTCTTGACAAAATCTCCACAGGGGTTTTGCCATGGCTTTTCTGGGGCTGAGAGAGTGTGCATGCATATTTTTTTATTTTTTTTATTTTTTAAAAAAATATTTATTTATTTATTTATTTATTTATTTTTGGTGCTTCAGCCCCCCAATTGTCTGAGGGACAGCAACCTGGCCCTCAGCTCAAAAAGGTTGCCTACTCCTGCACTACACCATGGACTGGGTATCAAAGGCTCTCCACATATCATATCATTCACTGGCAGTGCTCATAGAATCATAGAGTTGGAAGAGACCACAAGGACCATCCAGTCCAACCCCTTGCCATGAAGGAAATCACAAATCATCCCCGACAGATGGCCATCCAGCCTCTATTTAAAGACCTCAAAGGAAAGAGACTCTACAACATGCTGAGGGAGTGTGTTCCACTGTTGAACAGTTCTTTTTTTTAATTATTATTTTTATTATTTTCCAAAGAAAAAGACAATCAAAGTTTTACATATATTCAATAAAGACTAAGCAATAAATAATAATAAAAAGTTACTTTAAATTTTTACATCTGATTAAACTTGCTTGCCGTTATACATACACAGAAAAAAAGAAAGAAAAAAATTATAATATATTTTTTAAGGTAAATAAGTTACAGATAAGAATTACATTCATATCTTAACGTATATATCTTAAATTTCCTTAGTCATATTTCCCAACAATTCTACTTCTGTTTCTTCCTCTATTTCTTCATCTTCTTCTTTTTGTTTCTGTTCTTCTTCTCTTTCTGTTCTTCTCTCTGGTTGTTTCTATTATTCTTTAATAAAAAAGCCAAAAACTTAAATTTGACTTCCCCACCAGGTTTGTCCCTCTTTTAAATGGCTCCTCTTATCAACTTCTCTCAATCTCATTGTCTTTGTCTTTCCTTTACTTAATTTCAATGTAACGTCCAAAATTTGGTATATCCTTAAACCTTTTCTCTCTTCCTCTTGTTCTCCTTCTTCTTCTTCTTCTTCTTCTTTTTCCCCTTATTAATCATCATTTTTATTTCATCATTTTTTTCCCTTTTTGGTTAATTATCTTAACTTTGTGTGCATATATAATTAGTCATAATTAATTTTAATTTATTTTTAATTTTCTAAGAAAATTGTTGCTTTTTTCCCCCATGTATTTTCCCAGAGAGGTGTTAATTTTTTCCAATCATTCTTCCTTTCCGTAATTGATTTTCTGTTTACCAAATGGGTTAAAATATCCATTTCATAAAGTTCATAGAGCTTCAACAACCAATCTTCTACTTGTAACACCTTATTAGATTTCCAATTTTTAGCTATGACTAGTCTCGCGGCCGTTATCATATTTAATAATATTTTCCATTTTTTTATTTCATTTACTTTGCCTATATTTCTAAGAATATTTAGCAAGTATATTTCTGGTTTCATGGAATAATTAATACCTAATGTTTTGGTTATCAATTGCTGAATTTTATTCCAGAATTTCTTAATCGGCTTACAGTGCCACCACATATGGAATAGAGTTCCTCTGTTATGCTTACATCTCCAACAATTTGCGGATTTTTTTTTTTTTTTTGAAATTTTGGCCAGTTTTTCAGGTGTTATATACCATCTTAAATAAATCTTATAATAATTTTCTTTTAGGATATTACTGTTTGAAAATTTTATGTATTTGGTCCAAGCTTTTTCCCAGTCCTCAAATTGAATTGTATATCCTATGTTCTGGGCCCATGTCACCATCTGTGGTTTTACCACCTCATGTTCCATATCCAATTTCAATATTATTTTATAAATTTTGGAAAGTGTTTTACCTTTAGCTGATTTAATAATGTCATCAAATTCTTCTTCTTTTTTTTCAAATCCTAATATTTTTGAATCCTTTTTAAATCTTTCTGTTAATTGTCTATATGGGAACCAATTACAAATTATTTTCTTCTCTGCTAATCCTTCCCTTGACATTAATTGCCACTTCTCCTCTTTGAATTCTAATAAATCTTTATAGGTTACCCATCCTTTTTCAATTAATTTATCTCTCTTTATAAATGCTTCATAGGGGGAAACCCATAATGGTAATTTCTGATATAGTTTATTTTTATAATTTAGCCAGGTTTGTAAAATAGGTTTTATTATATAGTGATTTTTAAAATCTTTATGAATCTTATCTTTTTCGTACCACATATAGTCATGGAGACCAAATCGTGCATTGAAGCCTTCTAGATTCAGTAATTTCACATTTTGGAGCTTTATCCAATCTATCATCCAGTTCTTACTGTCAAGAGGTTCCTCCTAATGTTGAGATGGAATCTCTTTTCCTTTAGCTTGCATTCTTTGTTCTGTATTCTAATCTCTGGAGCAGCAGAAAACAAGTTTGCTCCATCCTCAATGTGATACCCCTTCAAATTCTTAAACAGGGCTATCATATCACCTCTTAACTGTCTCTTCTCTAGGCAAAACATACCCAGCTCCCTAAGTCTTTCCTCATAAGGCATGGTTTCCAGACCCTTCATCATTTTGGTTACCCTCCTCTGGACATACTCTAATTAGTCAACATCATTTTTGAATTGTGATGCCCAGAACTGGATACAGTATTCCAGGTGAAGTCTGACCAATGCAGAATAGAGTGGTACTATTACTTCCCTTGATCTAGACACCGTAGTTCTATTGATGCAGCCTAAAATCGCATTGTCCTTTTTAGCTGCCACATCACACTGCTAACTCATGTTCAACTTGTGATTTACTGTGATTTCTAGATTCCTTTCACATGTAATCCCATTAAGCCAGGTGTCCCCCATTCTATATCTATGCATTTCATTTTTCTGCCGTAAGTGTAGTACCTTACAATTCTCTGTACTGAAATGCATTTTGCTAGCTTTGGCCCAGCTTTCTAATTTATTAAAATCTTGTCCAGTAGGGTATGAGCTGTCCTCTGGGGTATTGATCCTGTCCTCTGGGGTATTAGCTACTCCGGAGTCTTTTCTGTGTCATCTGCAAATTTAATAAGCATGTCTTCTGTTCCTTCATCCAAGTCATTGATAAAAATGTTGAATAGCACTTGCTCCAGGACAGAACCCTGTGGCACCCCTCTAGTCACTTCTCTCCAGGATGAAGAGGAGCTATTGTTGTGCACCCTTTGAGTTTATCTGGTCAACCAATTACAAATCCACCTAACAGTCACATTGTCTAGCCCATATTTTACCAGCAAACTGCAAGAATGGATGACCTTGTCAAATATAGTATATCTATAGCATACCCTTTGTCTGCCAAGCTGGTAATTTTATCAAAAACTGAGTTCAGATTAATCTGGTATGACTTGTTTCTCAGAAACCCATGTTGACTGTTTGTGATAATGGCATTGCTTTCTAAACTCTCTGTTTAATGATCTGCTCTAGAAACTTTCCTGGTATTGATGTCAGACTAACTGGACAATAATTGTTGGGATCATCTTTTTGAAGATGGGGACAAAATTTGCCCTCCTTCAGTCTGCTGGCACCACTCCTATTCTCCAGGAGTTCTCAAAAATTATTGCTAATGGCTCTGAAGGTCCTCGGTGGTCATTATTTTTGTTTTCTGTATGTTCAGCACTAAGCATGCCTTTGCACTTTCTTCTCTGATCTTCCTTAATAGGTGTTCCAGATCTGTGAGGTTTTCAGCTAGTACTATGGTATCATCTGCATATCTTAGATTGTTGATATTCCTTCCTCCTATTTTCACTCCTCCTTCTTCTGTGTCCAAGCCTGTTTTTTCTTATAATATGTTCTGCATACAAGTTGAACAGATAGGGTGAAAGGATATAGCCTTGTATGACCCCCTTTGCCAGTTGGGAGCCATTCTGTTCCCAATGAAAACTACATTTTATTATTATTATTATCATTACTTCTATTATTATCCCACCTTTCTCCTGGTAAAGGGACTTAAGGCAGCTACTCTAGGTTTCATCATCAAAGCAGGACATTTGTATTATTAACAGTAAGCTTTTTTTGAAGAAAAAACAATAAAAAACAAAGCAAAACAAAAAATACTATTTCTGCAGTATCATAATCTACACTAAATGGTCAAATGATTTAAGGCAAGTCAGTAGCATCTTATTCCCTGAAATTTCAGGGCCAAAACCAGAGACCCTTGTGATGTCAAAGGGAATGGTCCCTTTTTTTTTTTTTTTTTTTTGTCATAGAAGAAAGTCAAGCAAAGACTGGGAAGGGCTGTTCCTGGACCAGTTGATTTTGGAAACTTGACACAAAGAGAATCCAGTTAGTTGGGCCTATAATCTGTAAAATCCAAATGTCATCTTATGACAACCCAGAGAAAATGCTTCCTTTTGACATCTCCATCACTTGTAGGAGTTGTTCCTGCATAGTCTTATATCCCATGCAGCCTTCCAAAAGCTTCAGTAGCCATGGAAGACTTGGAAAAATACCAATATGTACTGTAGGGGAAAATGTATGAAACATATGCTATACCAAGTTTTTCATGGCTATTGAGGCATATGTCCCATACATTCTTTGCTATAGCATACATTTGACTTTTTCCAAGTCTTTCATGGCTACTGAAACTTTTGTAAAATTCAGCAGCAGCCCACAGGAAGTATTTTCTTCTTCTTCAAGGCCTTGCATACTAGCTGCCAGAACTTGTGATGTTAGCCCTCTGCTCTCTGCTTTGCTTCAGATGGGATGATGGGCCCAAATGAATGCACACACTGGATCTCCATGGTTCCTTGCTTTGCTCCTTGATGTTTAGTGTACTGATGTATACAGAACTGCAGCAAACAAGTACAAACACCTTCCATGCTGAGCCAGTGAGCCTTAGTATCATTTTAAAGGCATCCTACAGGTAAAATTAGAACTGCTTGCCTTGAGATTTCTTTCTCTCCCTGGAGACCTAGAAAGCATAGCAATTTCTTGAGACTTCAAATAGTGACCTGAAACCTGGTAACCCTATGTAATCTTTAATTTGTCAAAGGATATGGCAAGCCAGCATTATTCAAGACAAGCATAAAATCCTGATCTTCTACTGGTATCTCACCTCATAAAATTCAGAGAAAGCACAGAAAAATGTACATCTGAAAAATTATTGGCAGTGAAAGCATGGTGCTCAGGTTCACAGGGCAATTATTCTTCATACTCTTATTAACTTATGATTAATCTGATTCTTGTACAAGCTGAAGGTCACTAAGCCTATTTTTGAGGGAGAGAGTTTCCTACCTTCTCCTGAGTCTTAAAAATGTCCATTGGACAAGCATGATTACTGTGATTGACACTATTGTTGTTGTTGTTGTTGTTGAACTACAACTTGCAGAATGCCCCACCCATCCTGGCCAGTAGTTGGATACTGGGAGTTAAAGTTTTCAAGGGGAGATTTGGGATTTAGCTCATCATTATGAATCGATGTAAACATGTAATGTCAGCAAGCTCAATCTGTGTAAAACCACTAATTATACCCATTAGTTGCACAATGCTAAGGAACAACTTTCCATACAAAGGAGCAGAGCATCATAATAAGCTGATAAGGTTATTAGTTTCAGTTAAAGCGTTATAAACCCAGGAAAAGGAAGAGTACAAATTCAAAGGTTAGGTTTCATCACTATGTAAACTTTATTTGAGAGAGGTACATGGAAATATATAGTAGGCATAAGGCACTAGAACAACAGTAGTTGGAGCTATAAAATATAAATAACTATACTTTCATACACTTGAAAATAAAGTTTCATGATCCAATTTAAGAATTAGATTTAGCAGAAATAAAAGAAATAATTTGGCATCAATCCATATGGTAAGCAAAATTCCTGCTTAATATTCTACCAGCCAAGCTAATAATATTCAGCATTCCAAAGAATAATTAATTCAAGAATAAGGGATTTCATTCCCTCTATTTATAGAAGAATAAAATGTTTTGTATTTTAGTTACAATGTTGTATTTTAGTTACAATTACATCATGATACAACCTCATGCTACATTGTGATTAAGATTACTTTCATTGTTCAGAGGATCACTGAGGTCAGTGGCATCACTAGGTCTGGCATCACCTAGTGTGATAACTCATGGTGTGACCTTCTCCTCCCACAGCATACAGAATCCTTGGTAATGTTCTTTGTACTAATGTTACTCATAAATCATAATTCTCATCTACCCCTGAATGTAATGGCAAGAGTTGTGACATCATCAACTAGCAAAATTAAAATTACATCTTTAAACTGCAATATCATATGCACAACCAAATATAGTTACATTTACATAGTTTCATGTGATTAAAGTGATAATTTGGTACTACCGTATTTTCTGGGTTATAAAATGAATTTTTAACCCAGGAAAATCTGGGTTAAAGTTGGGGGTCATTTTATAAGCCGGGTATAAGGAGGTGGAGGGGTCAGCAAGAAGCCTTGGGAAAAGAAGAGGATGAGGAGGACAGATGTGGCAGCGATAAGAAGGCTTGGGAAAAGAAGAGGACAAGGAGGACAGAGGTGAGGACAGAAAGAAGCCTAGGGTAAAGAAGAGGACAAGGAGGATGGAGGTGGGGGTGGCAAGAAGCCTCGGGAAAGAAGAGGATGAGGAGGACAGAGGTGGAAGAGGGAAGAAGCCTTGGGAAAAGAAGAGGATGAGGATGGCAGAGGTGGGGGCAGGAAGAAGCCTTGGGTAAAGAAGAGGACAGGGAGGACAGAGGTGGGGGCAGGAAGAAGCCTTGGGAAAAGAAGAGGAC
>JAIPUX010001232.1:120606341-120623980 GCA_020142125.1 Phrynosoma platyrhinos
AGAAGAGGACAAGGAGGACAGAGGTGGGGGCAGCAAGAAGCCTTGGAAAAAGAAGAGGACAAGGAGGACAGAGGTAGGAGCAAGAGGCCTTGAGAGAGGTGGAGGATGAGAGGAATCAAAAGGTGATCCTTTCCTGGGGTTTTCTTGGCAGGACTGGTTCAGAGGAGATTTGCCATTGCCTTCCCTGAGGCTGAGAGTGTGTGACTTGTCCAAGTTCACTTATTGGGTTACATGGCAGAGTGGGAAATCAAACCCAGGTCTCCAGTGTTGTGGTCCAACACTCAAACCACTACACCATGTTAGCTCCTATTCCCACATACTACCTATGAAACAATTGCAGACTTTTATGTTATTGTGTGTCTTCAAGTCCTTTCTGACTTATGGCAACCCTAAAGCAACCGTATCATGGGGTTTTCTTGGCATGTTTCTTCAAACGGGGGTTGCCATTACCATTCTCTGAGGCTGAGAGTGTGTGACATGCCCAGGGTCACTTACCTGACCACAAATTGTACATACCCCAGAATGCATCACCTAGTATATTGGCAGTCCTTTCTCCCAACACTTTCTCATTTTCCCCCAACCATCTCATAGCTGAGAGATGGAAATAATTTTTAAAGCAGCATTTAAATCTGGACTATTTTTAAAAAAGTAAGGTCCAAAACACACTGCAAAAATAAATATTAGGGAACATGGGAGCTGTAGTTTGTTGTATTTATAAGTGACAGTTTTCATGCTAAGTACCTGCATGTCATAAGCATTTGAATTAAAATTACCACATTGAAATCAAATCTGATGGGTTTTTTTTTAATTTTTATTTAGTGTGCATTGGAAGAGGGGTAGTCTTATACAGCGAGTATATCCCAAACTCTATATTTTAACTGGAAAGAGTTGGGGTTGTCTTATACACCCAGTCGTATTATACGCTGGAAAATATGGTAATACTTGGTAATGTTACAAATAATTAACCCTGACTTACTGTATGATGATCTCACTGTTTCAGAACAGATGAACAATTAACTTTAACTGAAAAAGACTGGCAAATAAATTTAATTCCATTACTTGCTTAATCCTTATTCCTATGTTTATGCCTCCAGTTCCAAATATACCATACTACAATAGATTCCTATCTACAAACTATTTTTTCTTGTCTGCATGGAGAAGTAGAGGGAATCACAACCTTTTTATTAGTACAGTTCCTCTAATTTTTTGTGGAGAAGATTTCTTAAACAGATTTTGAGGAATAGCTTTTGTTATATCTAAATCTTCTTTGCCTTGTTCTTTACTTAAGATCTTTAAGAGCCATGTACAATCAATGACATAAGAATAGTTGCCTACAGTCTTTGAGATGGACAGGCTTCAGGCTGGTTAGATGTGTTGGTTTTTTACTGGGCCCCAAAGATTCACTAACGTGAATGTGAGCCAGTGGGATGTTAGTGGTTTCAGCACTGGACTATGAATCTGGCCAGGATTCAAATCCCCACTTGGCTGAGGAAACCTATTGGATGACCTTGGGTATGTCCCACTCTCTCATCCCCAGAGGATGGCAGTGGCAACCCCCCTCTGAAGAAACCTGCCAAGAAAACCCCATGATAGGTTTGCCTTAGGGTCAACATAAGTCAGAAACAACTTGAAGACACAGAACAACAACAAGAAGATTTACCAAGTCAAGTTAACTGCAAAAGACCTAGACTTGCAATAACAGCTGTCCCTTCCAATTTGCGGTCTTGCCATCCATGGACTTGATCCTTCATGGACAGTAAGCTGGAGGGACATAATGGTGCATGTGCCCAAGGCGTGCATGCAGCACCACACATAGGAGTGCAACCCCATTGTAATCAATGGGGCTCCAATATTGGTGATTTTCCCAATTTGCGGGGTCCAAAACAGATCCCCTGTGAATCAAAAGGGATGACTGTACAGAATTCTGAACTCAAGAACATATGTATTCTAGGAAAAGATTCGTGGCAATCTGAAAGAGAAGCAGAGTGTCTAGAGATTGGCTTGTACATTTCTCCAACTAGCTATTAATCCAAAGTACTCAATAATTTGTTTTGAGTACCAGAGTTGAACAAAACTCACAGTACTTCCACAAACAAACACCTAGTCATCTCTACCTTATGTGTGAAGGGATTTTTTTTTTTGCCAATGTTAAACAAACAGTAGTAAGAAATCCTTGCCAATCTGTTTCACATCACCCAGAAATGTGCCACTGGATCCTGAACTTGCTCTTGCCCAGATACAAGACTAAAGGGAAAAGATATGTGGAGACAAGAGCAAACTTGGGGTGCATCTATACTATAGAAATAATGCAATTTGACACTACTTTAAGTGCTGTAGCTCCATCCTTTGGAATCCAGGGATTTGTAGTTTTACAAGGCAACTGTTAGATGGATTTGTAGTTGGTTGACCTACTGAACCATTCTCACTAATATCTCCTCTTCATCCTTGAGAGAAATGACTAGTGGAGTGCCACAGATTTCTGTCCTGGGTCCATCTGTGGAGAGTATCACGTCTTAAAATCCTGGCTTACCTCTCCTGAATTCAAGTCTAATTTGGGCTGGAGCTGGGTCCAATCGTATGGCTTTCCCCCCAAAAAACGCCATCTGAGTATAGCCAGGCTCCAAAGTGGTTCCCTTAACTGGCTCCAGCAGCCATTTTTCTAAAGCCAGAAGCTTCTGATATTGAAAAATGGCCGCTGGTGCAAGCTGAGGGAGCCTTGTTGGAGCTTAGCTGTAATTGGATGGCAGTTTCAATGAATATTACCAGTATCACCAGTATCAATGAATATTACGATAACTCCTTTGTGCTGAGAGCTCTTTGACAGTGGAAGATGCTGCCTCAAAGTTAGAGTCTCCTTCTTTGAAGGTTTTTAAACAGAGGATGGATGGCCATTTTTTGGGAGTCCTTTGATTGTGTATTCCTGCATGATGGGGTTAGACTGGATGGCCCTTGTGGTCTCTTCCAACTTAGGGGGGAAGCAGATGGGCGGCACGGGGCCGCCCCAGGAAGCTGCAGATCGGGGCCAAGGCATCCACATTCCTTGCCCCCGTGGCGTAGCTTCGCCGCCCCAGGAAGGAGCACTAAAATAGCGCTCCTTCCACAAATCGCTGAAGGTGCACCGCAAAAGGCTGCTGGCGCACCTTCAGTGCCTTTTCCGCCGCAGCATGTGTGGATGCTGCGGTGGATAGGCATCCTCGGAGCGCCAGACGTGCAGAGGGTCCGGCACTCCGGCGACGTCTTCGGGAACGGGTTAGGGCGCCCAACGTGTGGCTGCCCCTCCCCTTCCTTGCCCTGAAGATTGTGCTTTGCGCCATCTGCTTACACCCTCAGTGATTCAATTAAGAGTTAATTTTATATTGTTGTTGATGTTTTAAACACCCTTGAATATTATGAAGTTCTAAAAGTTATTCTGTTTTTTACTATGTGAGTGTGAAGATGGAAACATGATTATTATTGGGAGTAGACATCTGTGTCTGCAATGAAGAATCATTGTGAACAAGGGAAATAAGATTTTGTGGTACCAGCCTTTTAAAAATATGAATGCTATTGCCTCCCAAATCCAGATGTGTTTCTAACATTTAATAAAACATTCTGTTTCATTAAATAGTATGGACCACAAGAAAATGAGCCAATGATGATTCCCCCTCCCCCATGGTAGTTATGTCGAGGTAGTAGTTCTCTTTTCCACACTATCCATATCTTGAAGTTTAATATTGAAAGCATGAAGCACATGTGTTTGTGGAATACTAAACTACACTTTTCTCCAAAAGGTGATGCTCTTAAAGTCATTGTATTCTGTGTTTCTCAGCTCTTTAGATTAGAATATCAAAAATCAACTGTGTAAAAATGGAACATTTCAAGCCATATATCAACAACTTATAAAAAAACCTGATAAAAGCAGGCAGCTCTGACTAAAGTAAGCATCCCTCCCTCCATTTCTCCCACTCACACACTTACTTGCTCTTTGCTGGATTGTCCTCTTTTACTTCCCCTTAGAAATCATATGTAAGCAAGCCTTTGTGCATAGATGGTGAGAATAAGTGAATCAGGGGGGAAACTTTGGGGGGAAGCAGACGGGTGGCCATGGGCCGCCCCGGGAAGCTGCGCCACGGGGCCGAAGTATCCCCACACCTCGACCCTGTGGTGCAGCTTTGCCGCCCCTGGAAGGAGCGCTAAATTGACGCTCCTTTCACAAGTCGCCGAAGGTGTGCCGCAAAAGCTGGCGGTGCACCTTCGGCAACTCTTCCACTTCAGCGTGTATGGACGCTGCAGCGGGAGGTCCTCCTTGTGGAGGGCCAGCTGCTCTGAGGATGACCTGGGGAAGGGGTTGGGGCACCCACCATGCGGCTGCCCCTCCCCTTCCCTGCCCCCAAAATGGCTCTTTAAGCCATCTGCTTCCCCCATTTGTTGGTTAGGTATTTGAGGTTTCTACCTCCAACAAAGGTAAAACATTTTTTCCCCTAAAATTGGGATGGCATTGGCATGTTTTACCTCAATACCACTTAATGTTTTCATGGTGCAAAAGCATGAAGGCTTCTTGGGAAATTCATTTTCCTGTGCCCAACAAAGGAGCCTGTGGCCTCACAAAAGATGGAGACATATTGGATTGCAAAGAAACTAACTTTTTATATTGCAAATGGATGTTAAATTTCCTGGACTTCAAAGGAGGTTTGCCATTGCGGTCCTCTAAGGCTGAGAGAGTGTGACTTGTTCAAGGTCACCCAGTGGGGTTTTATGTTTGAGTGGGGATTTGAACCCTGGTCTTCAGAGTTGTGGTTGAATGCTCAAATCAATACATCATGCTGGCCTTTTTGTTGGTATCTGATTCTATTACAGTGGGCCCTTGGTATCTGCAGAGGTTTGGTTTCAGAACCCCCCTGGATACAAAGATTTGTGGATACTCAAGTCCCATAAAATATAGTGGTGTAGTAAAATGGTGTCCCTTATATAAAATGGAAAAATCAAGGTTTACTTTTTATTTCTCTTTTGTTTTTGAAATAATTTTATTAATTTTCCAAAGATAAAAGGGTTGCTTTTTGGAATTATTATTATTTTGAATATTTTGCAGCTGTAGATGGTTGAATCTGTGGATAAAGAATCCATGGATATGGAGGGCAAAGTACAAAGTATAAAAACAAAAACTAATAACTTTGCTATTGTAAATTGGTTTGGAATGTTTTTTTATGAAAAGTGGTAACATGTTTATACATATGTGTGGTTGTGTATATGTTCATGTGCGTAGTTAAAATGAGTATTATGTCCTACAATGAAACAATATAGTAGATTTACAAAAATGCCTTATATAGTGGTAATGAATCTATGTCTTCCCTTATCTCTCCTCTGTCTTTCCTAATAAGGAATCTGATTGATAGACTTTTTAAAGACTGTATTGTTGCATTTGCTTTGTTCAAGAAATGTTGCTTCTCTATATTACAAATTTCATAGGAAAACTTGAAAATGTAGTACTTAAAGAAGGGTATAGTCTGATCCCATCTAAATGTTAATTGTTAAGCTAAGATAAAAGTAAGAGATGACAACTGACAAACAGTTATGTGGAAGTGTGCTTTCTTTAAAAATAAATTCAGATAAAATGGAAAACCCCGCATTTTTAATCTGCCTGATAAAGAAATTTCATAGGCTCTGATGAATTGTGTAGAATTCATGCAGTTAATCTCATAATGCTAGCTTCTCTTTGAACTGTACTTAAATGATTATTAATCACTGAGTTGATTATTAATCACTGAGTTGATTGACTAGGTTTTACGCTAAAGAATTTTCAGAGATAATGCATGTCTACACTGATAAGAGAAAACCAACATCCAAGATTTCAGCAAAGGAATTTCTTAGCAGGAGTAAAGAGATCTATCTATTCAAAACCAGCATTCCCTAATTTATTTTGGTTCCAAGGTCCTCTTGATTTCCCTGAAAAGTAAAATGAGGTAAATGTGAGTTTTCTCTACCAGATTACAACCATGGAAGAGTTCCCCAGAATAGTGCCCTCAAAATATTTAGGATTACAACTCCCATTATTTTTTACTATTGGGCATGCTGGCTGGGGGTGGTAGGAACAGGTCTCCCAAACATTTGGAGGAAGGTTGGAGAAAAATTGAAAAAAGTGTAGGATGGGGACTAGAAATATGCATCCCAGCAGATGCTGCTCAAATTTCAATTCCTACCATCTGAAACAAGAACAGCCAGTAGTGAGGGATGATAGGAAATGTGGACCAGGAAAATCTGAAGGGCCAACACTTTCCCTCCCTCTCCATATGATCTGGTTCTCTTGTGTGTGAATGCAAATATAGTTGCTTCATATCCAAATGAATGCATAGTTTTGCATTTCTGTGGCTGCATTTTTATGGCAGAAATAATCCAGTTTGACCCCACTTTAACTGCTATAACTGAGTGCTAAATAATCCTGGAATTTGTAGTTTTGTGAGACATTTAGAAGGGAAGCAGACAGGCGGCCATGGGCCACCCCAGGAAGCTGTGCCGCGGGACTGACGCATCCCCACGCCTCGGTCCTGCGGCGTAGCTTCGCGGCCCCTGAAAGGAGTGCTAAATTGGCACTCCTTTCACAAGTCGATGAAGGTGCACCGCAAAAGGCTGTGGCACACCTTTGCTGACTCTTCCGCCGCAGCGCGTGCAAATGCTGCGGCGGGAGGTCCTCCTTGGAGGGCCAGCCGTGCGAAGGGCCAGTTGCTCTGAGGATGACCCGTGGAAGGGGTTGGGGCACCGATCGTGCGGCTGCCCCTCCCCTTCCCTGCCCCCAAGACGGCCCTTTAAGCTGTCTGCTTAGGGGGTTAGTCTTCTCTATGAGATAGCCCTGGTGCCACAACAAACTACATTTCCAAAAATTCCATAGCATTGAGCCATGGCAGTTAAAGTCATCTCAAACTGGAAGTATGAGACCAGTGTGGGGAAAGTAATTTCCTCACAGGCTGTTTAGAATAGTGTGTCTTGGACATCTCTAGCAAGGCATGGGGCATGGACATGGAGCAAGGAACCCTGACAGTAGTTTGTTGACTCAAGACTTCTGTCAGCTGAGAGCCTAGCTATCTTAACACTGCGATGAACATTGTTAAAAATTGTTTTCTGTAAACAGTTAACAAAGAGAACAGCAAAACAACTATACTTGTGGCTTAAAAACAATTGTGAAACACTGTGTAATTATCTGGTTGGAGGGATTAATGAAAACAATGAAACATTATGTAGTAATCCAGTAGGAAGGAAAATTTTGTGTTGTGTTGTGTTGTGTTAAGCTTGAACAATTTAAAATAAAACTACTGACTTGACCTAAATCCAGTTGCTTTTTCCAACTAGAGCAGACTCATAAAATCAATGAGAATTAGTTAAGTCAACAGTTATGTAAGTTTTGTTGATTCAGTGGGTCTGCTAAATTGGAACTAAATTGGATTTACAGTGTTAATGCCAAGATTGTCAAAAACATTTTAATAAATAATGTGTTAGTGAAAGCATGCCCGTAGTGCAGTTTCTAGTCTTCAGATATAGCCACCATTCCAAACTCCTCCTGCATTGCCAAAGCTCTAAAAATTTGAGAAGCTGGGTGTTACAAAGGTAAAAAGACCTCTGTCTCTGAAACTGTTTCAGGGATGGAATTGGAACTACTGAAGCAGTTGCTGCCAGTTTACGCGAGTGAAAAGGACAACAAATTAGAAGCAGCTTCTATTGTCCTCTCCTAGTGCATAATGTGGCTGGTCATTGTCATGATTTGGGAAACAATTAATATTGAGAAGGGCAGAGTCTACCTGTGGTCACAAAGTGTGTGTGCTGGATGTAATTTAGGCATCAGGCATTGAGTGATTGGAAAGGGCAGCAACTTGTCAGTTACTGAAATTTTCATTATTATTTATTGTTATTATTTTTGTTTATATATTTATTTGATTTATATTCCATGCTTCTTCCAAAGCAGAACCCAAACTGGTTGTTTCACCTCCAAAAATGGGAATAGGTGCCTATGGGATTTTCTGCCTCAGGTGCCACAATAATAATAGCGACCTTGGAAGGATGCAAGCCTTTGGGTACCTTGATTTGGACAGGAGGGTAGGACAACACTAGCTGTTCTGCCTCAAACAGAAAATGTCTTGGGCTGTTCTGATATTGAAGAGTCACAAGTATGGTTCAAGAGTCCTTAGGTGCTTCTGAGCCCTGGTGGCAGAGTGGATAAATGCCTGTAATGCAGCCACTCACTTACAAACCACAAGGTTGTGAGTTCATTCCCAGCCAGGGGGCTCAGGCTTGCATCCTTCCGAGGTCACTAAAATGAGTAGCCAGCTTGTTGGGGGCAATTGGCTTACACATTGTAAACTGCTTAGGGAGTGCTTAAGTGCACTTGCTATTGCTATTGCTTCTTCAAGGGATCATACAGGGGATCTGTCAATGGTTACTGTTTACTCTGTTCACTAATATGTCACAGCTAGACACTCTTCATCTCTGAATGAACAATGAAATCTAGATAAGCTCATTTTAGGATGTGTGTGTGTGTGTGTGTGTGCGCGCCCGCGTATGAAAAAGGTTGTTAATGAAATGAGTTATGCAATTCCCATAGGAACTTGAATGACTTTAGCAGGAGGTGGATTGTACTTGAAATGTGTATGAAGACTTCCATATTAATTACTAGCATTGTAGATACATCAAATCAGATTATTTTAAAATAACAATGCATCAAATCCTTTATGGAAACTGTTTTGTCAGGTTTCTCCCCAGATATTTGGGTGACTCTTTACTGATTCTTTGCCAAAAATGTTTATGAGTGGAGTAATCAATATCAGAATTGATTATTATTCTACTTTCTCACAAGACTGGAAAGGAATGTTATTTGCAGAGAATTCTTCAGGACATTAAACTAAGGGCCTTTGCAGACTGCCAGAAATAGTGCAAATTGAGTCCACTTTAAGGGTTAGGGTTAGTGCTAGGGAGTCATGGGATTTTTTTTTTCTGAGACATTGAGCCTTCTCTGTCAGAGAGCTTTGGTGCCGCAATAAAATACAGTTCCCATGATTCCCTAACCCGTACCCTAACCCTTAAAGTGGACTCAATTTGCACTATTTCTGGCAGTCTGCAAAGGCCCAAAGTATTTAAGTCAGAGAGAGAGAGAGAGAGAGAGAGAGAGAGAGAGAGAGAGAGAGAGAGAGAGAGATTCCTAGCAGATTTCTTCAATGAAAAGAAAAGCTTTACAATTCACCATATTGAAAAAGGAGCAAGCTTATTTTCTGCTGCGCTAGAGACACAGTGGGATATGGCACAATATATTTAAACTACAGGAAAAACGATTTCACCTAAACATTATGAAGAACTTTGACGGTGGAATACACTGTCTTGGAGTTTGGTGGAGTTTCCTTCTTCTTTCCTTCCTCCTTTGGAGGTTTTTGGATGGTCATCTGTTAAGAGTGTTTTGAATGTATCTTTCTGAATGGTCTCTTCCAGCTTTATGATGCTATGAACTCTGTCCTTGAATTTACTGCTTGAAGGGATGTCCTGTTTTTGACTAAAATCTCACTCTTTCTCCCATGTATACACCGCCTGAATGAATCAGACTTCTTACGTCAATAAATGTGTGATTTACAGTTTTTCAGTGAGTCAGGTCTAGTTGTCATAGGTGATTATTTTTGCACTATTGTTTGCTTTATGTTTTTCTTTTTTCTTTTTTCATATCTGTATAGATGGTTGGAATAATAGGTAAGACAACAAAGAAAAGAAAGTGAAAGTCAAATGAAACATTAGTCTATGAAAATTTATTTTTAAATCTTACAGTAAAAAAAAAGGTCATTGTTCCATGTTGCCATGTGAGAACAAAGGACATAGTATAACTCAGCAACCAATCTACCAGATTGCCAGAAATAAACCCATAAACAGGGAGGCCAAAAGTCTCCCTGGATGGGGGGAGTTGCATACTTTCCAACTTCTCAAGACCAGTCCTAATTAATCCTTTATCACCCTACTTTTTCAGTTTTTTTAATATGACCCAGTTTCTCACCTTCCTCTGACTTTCCCCCTTTGAACCTGGCTTATTTCAGTTGCTGCAAACTCAGTTTAATGTGCAGACATGGGGTGAGAGGAAAGGGCAGAATATTACCCTTCCCTGTATACTGAGGCAAAAGCAAACAGCAGCAACCTCTCCTAACTTGTGTGTTCTTCCTCTTTAATAACTTTTGTCATATTGACCACCCTCTGGTGTTACTTGGCCACATGTATCCCATCTGTGAAATGTTGGAACATATGGAATTGGTGAGAAACAGGAAGATGGCAAAAAACAAACAAAAACAAAACATGGCATAATGGTACAAAGTGGACTTTCTGCTGGACACAGGGTAACATGCCAACATTGTTGTCACTTATCTTCTAAGAAGCCTAACAGATACCTTAACTTTAGATTCCAAAGCCAGACAACCAACAGCAAACTCTATGCTGCCTAACAACTGAGAGTGCCAGGACAGAATATTGCATAAAGCTAAGCTTGGCTGCTGTCTCTCAAGTCACTCTCCTGACCTCAGCAGCATATTGGAATACTGTGTTTTGTCTAATGTTCATACTCACAGTCTTAAGAGATATGTTATTTATGCATGTGGTGTATGTTTATGGAATTTTTTCCTGTGTCCAGGAAAGCAGGCTTGGACACAGAAGAAGGAGGAGTGAAAATAGGAGAAAGAATATCAGCAATCTAAGATATGCAGATGACACCATAATACTAGCAGAAAACCCACAGACTTGGAAAACTTGCTAAGGAAGATCAAAGAAGAAAGTGCAAAGCTTCTTTTCCAGGAACTCTTCCTAGAGACTTCTTTTAGAGTTTCATGTAAAGTGTCATAAGGTTGCAGTTTTCTGTTCTTTTTCCCTGTCACTAATATTGTTGCAGCTAATTGCTGTATTTTTATTCTATTGGTTTTTAATTTTATCTGATTTAATATTTTTTTAAAGGGGGTAGGGATGGGGCAGGGATGGGATTGGGATGTAGTGTATTTTTAACCTGTCAGCCACCCCGATTGTTCTCAGAGGGGCAGGGTATAAATAAGTATTATTATTATTATTATTATTATTATTATTATTATTATTATTATTATTATTATTATTATTGTTATTATTATTATTATTATTATTATTATTATTATTATTATTATTATTATTATTAAGTCAGGCTTAATGTTGAACATAAAGAAAACAAAAATAATGACCACCGAGGACCTTCACAAGCTCAGTCTAGACAATGAAGAAGTAGAAATAGTAAAATAATTATCATGCCTGGGATCAAACATTGATAGAAATGGGAACTGCAGCCAGTAAATCAGAAGAAGATTGAGAATTAGGATGGTGGCTATGAAAGAACTAGAAAAGATTCTAAAATGTAAAGATATACAACTCAGTACAAAAGTTACAATCATACATGCCATTGTATTCCCTGTTACCATGTATAGATATGAGAGCTGGACAGTTAAGAAAGATGATAGGAAGAAAATCAATTCATTTGAGATGTGGTTCTGGAAAAGAGTTCTGAGGATCCCATGGACAGCTAAAAGGACAACAAATGGGTCCTATAGCAGATCAAGCCGGAAACCTCCTTGGAAGCCAAGATGACCAAACTGAGGCTGTCGTACTTCAGACACACCATGAGAAGAGAGGACTCATTAGAAAAGACCCTAATGCTGGGAAAGATGGAGGGAAGTAGGAAGAGAGGAAGGTCACATGCCAGAAGGATGGACTCTATTAAGGAGGTCATAGGTATGGGTTTGCAGGAATTAAGCAGAGCAGTGGAGGACAGGGAGTCTTGGAAATGTCTCATCCATGGGGTCGCCATGGGTTGAGATTGACTGGGGGTAGTTAACAACAAATATTTTCCTGTTTTGTGGTTAGTTGCAACTTCACCATTAGGCTGGATGGCTATAAGAAGTGCAATAGTACAGGAGCCAGAGTAAGTCCCTGAATTGTCTGTTCACTAGAGCAATCTTGTGGATTCCTTACAAATGAAGCTACAGATACCCAACTGTCAGTCAATATCATCCATTTAGAATGATCCAGTTGGATAATGTAAATATTGCCACAGATGACTCCTGTCCTGAGAAGTTTTTAGGGGCAGTTTAGTTCTAAAACAGTATAAATGCTAATGTCAGTGTCTAGCAGACCTGAAACCAAGTTACATAGAGATAATGACAAATGTTTACCTTCAAAAGCTGTGCCCCTCATTAACACAACTGCTACAGTTTTAAGAAAATGTAAGAATATTAGTTCTGCTTATATCACTAGGAAGCAGTAGCAATAGCAGTACACTTCTATACCACTATCAGTGCACTTAAGCACTCCTTAAGCAGTTTACAATGTATAAGCTAATTACACCCAACAAGCTGAGTACTCATTTTAGTGACCTCAGAAGGATGCCAGGCTGAATCAACACTGGAGCCCCTGGCTGGTATCAAACTCACAACCTTGCAACTGTGAATGAGTGGCTGCAGGACCAGCATTTAAGCAGGATGTATTGTCTTCATATGGAAAATTATTATAAAGAAACTCATCCATTAATATATATAATTGTTTTTCTTTCTGAAGAAAAGCATAGGTGCCCTATATTTTTGTTGCTGTTAAAGTGAAGGTAGTTGTTAATTAGTTCAAAAGTTTGCATTTTTAATTTTTTTCTCCCCAAATTCCAAAAAAGGTAAAGGTTTCCCCTTTGACAAGATTGTCTAGTTGTGTCTGACTGTAGGGGGTGGTGCTCATCTCTGTTACTAAACCAAAGAGCCAGCCTTATCAAAGACGACTCCATGGTCAAATGGCCAGCATGACTGTACAGAATGCTGTTATCTTCCTGATGAAGTGTTACTTTTTTATTTACTTGCACTTATACATGCTTTCAAACTGCTAGGTTGGCAGAAACTGGGACTAGTGACAGGAGCTCACTCTGTCACGCAGCACTTGGGTCTCAAACTACCAACCTGGCAACCTTCTGATTGTCAGTGTCTTAACCAATCAGGGATGAAACAAACTGCCCCAAAGGAATAGCGTGCCGCTGCCCTTTTGAACACCGGATTGGGACTGTGGCAACCACATGCCGTGGCTCTGATCCAGCTTTTTGCTGGTTCAAAAAGAAGTGGCAGAAAGCCACTCCTTTTTGAGCTGGCAAAAAAACTGGCTTTCCCACTGCCGTGGTGGCTTTTTAGTGTTTCCATGGCATGTGTAAACTTCATGCCTCCAGAATGCCATAACTTCACCTGCTATGTGGTCAACAGGGCAACATGACATGAGCGGGGGGGGGGAGTGTCGTGGCATGCAGCATGCGTACACCACACCCTCAAGCTGCCGGGAAGCCACCACTTTGGGGCAGTCTGTTTCGCCCCTCAGCCACCATGGCCTTTGGCACCAAATTCCTTGTTCTTGCATTTATAACAATTAAGATGAATAGCATGAAAGTTAGTATGAAATGTTTTGTTCTAAATGTTAAATATCATAGATATAATAAAATATGAAATCCTGAAGATCCTGAATCTCAATGGAAATTACTGTGCAGCTAATGGACTTAAAAATTTTTATTACCTATAATTTTCTGCCCCCACCAATACCACTGCCTTTCAGCAGTGATGAAATTGCATGCTTCTGTGAGGCAAGAGGCTATCTGATGGGAACAGTGCTGATGGTAAGGTCTCCCATGTCAGAGAGACTTTTTCTGATGAGTCAGACTAAATGTACCAAACAGCTAGTGGGAAGCAGCAGCAGTGTGTATGTGGAGGTGGTGACATTGGTGGAGGATCTCTCAGAGACAACAGTAATGGCAGCATAGTTAACAATTGTACTGCACAGAAGAATGCACAGTAAACTTCCTTCTGAATGTCTTTTACTACAAAAACCCTATGATGAGACAATCTAAAATAAAATAAAAAAAGATATAATGCCAGGAGATGAAACTCCCAGGTCAGATGGCACTCAACAATCTACTAGGGTACAGTAAAGGACAACTATGACAAATGCTGTGGAAAATGATGCAACTGGACTCAAACCATAAAGATGTTTAACAGTTGATGTGCTAGGTGGGAAAAAATTACTAGAGTCTAGTAAAACAAGAAATGGAACATATAAACATTGCAATACTTGGGGTGAGCAACCTAGAATGGACAGGAATGGGAAATTTTCTGTTAGATAATTGCACAATATTTTGTTCAGGAAATGAAAATCTGAGAAGAAATAAGGTGGCATTAATAATGAGGAGACATGTAGCAAAAGCACAATTTGTATTTGTTTTTTTAACCCCCTAAGCATAGTAGACTATAATGCATAATGTAAAAAAAGTTATTGTTTAGGTCAGGGGTCAGCAACCTTTGTTGCCAGGGGGCCAGGGGGGAATGGCGTGGGGCCAGGCGAGGGCATGTGCACTGGGGTGCATGCGTACTTGCCCCCACGTGTGTGCATGCGCGTGTGGGGGGCACCATTATGGAAGACCCAATGGCGTTGGGCGCATGCACGCATGACATGGGCGCCATTTTGAAAGGCCCCACCCCGGATGTGCCATGTGAATTCACACAGCACAGCCACAAATTTGCATGGCGCAGATGCAGTGGGGACTTCCCTGGGCCTTGGGAAGACCCCACCACGGCTGCGCCATACAAATTCCAAGACCCAGGGAAGCCCCCAATGCACCTGTGCCGTGCGAATTTGCATGGCGCAGAAAGACCCCTTTCTAAGGCCCAGGGAAGGCCCCACCGCACCTGCGCCATGCAAATTCACATGGCGCAGCCACAGTGGGGCCTTACCAAGGCCCCACAGTGGCTGCGCCACTGCAGTGGGGCCTTTCAAAATGGCACCTGCTACTGTGCACATGCGCACGCGAGTGTGGTCACCATTTTGACATCCAAAATGGCACCCGCACTTGCGCATGCATGCGCACAGTGGCGGACAACATTTTGGATGCCAAAATGTTGTCCTCCGAATGGGGGAAAGGGATCACCTGCATGCCTTGACCAATCAGGTATTTTGGTTGCTGCTCCAAGTCTCGTAGTGCTGCTGGTCGTGTGAGACTTGGGATGAGCATTTGTTGCTTATAGCTCTGCGCTGCCATGTGGAGGCAGCCATTTTAGAGCTGGAACAGAGGGAGTAACTTCGCTCCACTCTTTGCTTTGGTCTTGCTTGGCTTTCGGCCTAGCGCTTCCTTTGGTTTTTGCTAATTTCAGCTTTTGCCTATTCTTATTCTTGCTTGTATCGGGGGCTCAGGTATTGTTCCTTGAGCAACCCATGGGGGGCAAGTGAGGCCTTCGGGCCAGCCTTCTTGGGCCTGTGGCACCTCAGCATCCCCAATTCTCGAGGAGGGCTCTGCGGGAGGCATCTTTCACTGGGTGTGTGAACCCGGTACTGGATTTTTCAGGGCCAGAGATGCCCTGGTAACCTTGGTCTGGTAAGGTCGGGACCCCTTGGCTGGTTCAGGAGGGTTGGTTACACTTCTTCCCAGTGGTGAGTGTGTGGAAGATGCCAGTCTTCAGGTGAGGGATCAGCAAGGACCCTTGGTTGACACCTTTTCCCCTTGGTGGTTGTCAGTGACGCTTCCTGGCTGTTGTGTCTCCTGAGAGACTTGGGAAAGGGCAGCCTGCTGGCCTGGTGGCAATCTTCCATGGTTGGGTGATTTGGTTCAGGGCCGTGTTCCATTCACTGAGGTTAAGATGCCACATAGTAAGGCCCAATCCAAGAGGCGTGCGGCTTCAGCCGTGCCTAGCTTGGATCACTCTGCTTCAAAAAGACCTTCTCAGTCTAGCAGCAGAGACGATGAGATTGCTGCTCAGATGGCACAACTGGGCAAAACTGTTCAGGCTTTGTGGCACTTTGTAATCAACTTGCACAGAAGGAACTACAGGCTACAGCCATCAGCACAATTGCCAGCCCTTCGGGTGCTAGTAACACCGAAGTGTTACTTCCTTTAGTGGCATCTGAGTCTCAGTTGGCAGATGTTACACTGGGCCCATCGGTGGTTTCGGTAGTGGAGGTCGGCACCCCACTATTGCCGATGTGTGAAATCTCCTGAAAAGATTCCCAGGTTTAGGGATACAGGGTGTGGCTGCCCCTGTGTCCAAGAAGCCCACTTTGGCTGATTTATATAACCTCTTACAAGGGATGGTTCTTCCAGGTAGGGCAGACCGGTGGTGAACAGAGAGGTGATCAAGCTGCTGCTGCCTCTGCTGTGTTTGACATCTGAGCTGTTGCGGGGCCACACTTCGGGGGACCAGTGCGGTCAATTGGTGAAGCTTCCCAGCAAGCTTCAGTTTCAGGTTTGTCTCCTAACATTGCACATGCTAATTGGCCTACCTCGATATGGGCTCCAGGTGGCCAGGTGGGTCAGGGTGTGGCTTCAGAACAGCCCAACCCTGTGGTTTTGAATGTACTTGTGCAGGCGCCTGCAATCTCACAGGTCCCTGACACACAGGTGCAGGATGGTCAGCTTACGGCTGTTGCTAGCAACACCTCTGTGAGGTCTCTTTCAAGTTCTCCTTTGTTACCTGGAGCGGTGGGGAACGTGGAACCCACTCCTTACGCTGGAATATCTACACCCCTTGGTTCACACCTTCCTCTTTCCACTAAAGAAAGGATTTGGAAGGGCGAATATATTGATTTATTTACTTTTACTTTTAGGGATCCTGAGCCAAAGATCATGGTAAAAGATGGAATTGTTTTTAGCTTGCCAAAAGAGTTTCAGACACTCAAACACCCTAAGCTAGAGCACAGTTTTGTTAATTGGATTATAGGCTTCACTATTTATAGAGGTGTCATAGAGGAAAAAGAACACTCAGATCCCCTGACTTTTCTAAATATCAGGAGATCATGATAAAAGCGTACACTAACTGACATCACAATTCAAGGGGTTCAGTATGGCTCCAATATGATGAGCAGTTTAGGATGAGAGTGGCACAGGATCATTGCTTATCTTGGAAGCATATTCAGTATGAACTTTGGACTGAAGTTATGGTAGGGGCCTCCCCATCAAGCAAGTGTGACAATGGGTTTGTCCCAATGGTTACCATGCCGAGAGGGCCGAATGTGAGGCCTGCCACTAAAGAGAGAAGACAATTTGGCTTATGCTGGGACCTTAATACTGGCAAGTGTAAAAGACAACCCTGCAGGTTTGAGCACAAGTGTAACATCTGTGGGGGGTGGCCACCCTGGAACTTCCTGTGGTAGGAGCAAAAGAACAAGAGTGGGTACTGCCCTCCAGCCAGCTTCGCCTGGGGGAAAAGGCCCCATCACCAATTAAATTAGACACTATGGTGGCGTGGCTAAAGGCTTACCCTAATAGGGAGGCTGCTTTATATTTATTTCAAGGTTTTCTGTAGGCTTTCGTATTCCCGATACAGGCCCAAGAATTCATCGTTATGCACCCAATGCTCATTCTGTGAGGGACTTGCCGAGCGTGGTGAGGGAGAAATTGGCTAAGGAAATAGCTGCAGGAAGGATTTCAGGACCCTATGATCAGCTGCCTATCCCTATACTTCGCTTATCTCCTTTGGGTGTAGTTCCTAAAAAAGCTCCTGGGGAATTTAGGTTAATTCATAATTTATCATACCCAAAGGGTGTGTCGGTGAACTATGCTATTGATCCTGGGCTTACATCTGTTAGGTATACATCATTTGACTCAGCAGTTAAGATGATTAGGAATTTGGGCA
>JAIPUX010001232.1:120631178-120646329 GCA_020142125.1 Phrynosoma platyrhinos
GGATCCTCTTTTTTCCCCTTTTTGAAGATGGGGACAACATTTGCCCTGGATTGGAGTTGTCACACTTTTGTTTAGTTTCTTTGCCACAGCCCTGCACTCGCGTCGGGGCGTTTATATGCAGGTGTGAAGATGCACATTTCCTGCCTTGATTTGGACTATTCCAGCTTCTTTTCACTCCAGTTTTTAGCTCCAAAGTGCATCTTCAATCCAGTTTCCAGCCATTTTCTAGGTGTGTGTGTCATCTAATCACCCTGCCAGTGAGATGAGCAGTTGGGCAGAAGTGCTAACTTTCAATATGTCTGTGAGCAGAGGTTTTTAAAAGCCTGACAGAACTATGAGGCTTTTGTTTCTCTCTCTTCCATAAACATAATGTGGATAGCAGAAACAAAGGACTTTCTGGGGGGCACGTTCCTTTGGGTGGCTGGTCAAAGATGGACAATGGAGTCTAGGCTTCCAACTATCACATGAACATCAAGAACTACAAATCCCATCTGATCTGTGAGTAAGATTAGGAAAAGGTATTGGCTGGTTACATTACAATATTTTGATACTTTTCTTCATTTGTCTGGAATGATTTATTCTGTAACTTATACTTTTTTGTGCCTGAAGGACAGATAAAATATGTTCTTTTGTTATGAAGAATCCTTATTTAGAATAAAACTCATTCCTTGGAAGTATTTCCTCTAACACATCCTCTTTTCATTACCTTTTCTCAATTTCATATCCCCACCAGGGTCAGGGGTGGTGGATTAAAGCCTCTTCAACAAAGTAACAAAAGGCCTTTGCAGACTGCCAGAAATAGTGCACATTAAATTGAGGCACTGCCCTGGCTCAGTGCTAGGGAATCACGGGAACTGTAATTTATTGTGGCACCAGAGCTCTCTGACAGAGAAGGCTCAATGTCTCAGAAAAAAAAAAATACAATTCCCATGACTCCCTAGCACTAAGCCAGGGCAGTGCCTCAATTTAATGTGCACTATTTCTGGCAGTCTGCAAAGGCCCAAAGTAACTGCAAAGTAAGTTTCTACTGAGTTACCAAGAAAAAAGAGGGGTCAGTTCAGTAGCTGGTAGAGTTTAGTTCATGTAAAGTGGTCTCAAGAGGTCCCATCCAGCTGAGACAGAAGTAGGATGGGGAGTCAGAGATACATCACATGGTACAATTCAACTGCTGTGTTTCATTTAGAGGTCTTTTCCAGTACCTGAGGTCTGTTAACTCAAGATTGCATGGTCTGTACCTGAGGCATTTGGAAAACACTGTGGTGTTCTTCCACAGTTTACTAAATATAATGCATTACAATGTTTTTCAAAAAAATATAAATTCTTTATACAGCATAAGATTGGTGCACACAACTTTTATTCTATGAATAATTGCAAATTGCTCTCTTGGGTATTTATAATTTGCATAGCTGAAAGTAACATTTTTGGGGGAGAGACAGAAATCCCATCCAGGGGAAAAAAAAACTTTGTAGGTAGAAAATCAAAATATGGCCCAGAATATGGCTACAGTCAATGGCTGTGTTTCACATTTCCTATGCTTTATTATCACTGAGTATTACATAAAATGCACTATTCCAAAACTTGTACACCCAGTTATGAAAACTACTGAAATGGGTTAGTATTCATTGTGAATTGGCAGTGAAGGACCAAACTCCAGCTTTTCTCCCAAGAATGAATACCACTTTGATACTAATTCCTTTTTTTTGTTGTTGCTGCCAAAATGCTTTTCTCCATACTAGTGATCAATATGATAAGAGAGTGAGATTTGAATGCTTTGTTGATGTGACTAGGTCTTGCCCCACCTTCTAGGTCTAATACATACCACATTCCATGTTAGTGAAGTCCTGGGTTATGCTGATACAGATTCTGTGAGCAATTAGTAAAGATCCTGAAGTGTTAATCCCTTACCACATGAATAACCAGTCAAGTAGTTGAAATTTTATATTGCCCTTTATATGAGTAGCTAATGTGACATAAAATGATAAGTACTAATTATCGACACAAGTGGCCTACTATGCCTAGGTGACTGGCATGCAGTTTGTTGTATAATTGTAGAGTGGCAAATAGGCTTCTGCCTTACCTTTTTGATATTAATCCATATATATAAGCAAAGTTTCATATGCAAGCAAAGCTGAAATTACCAATTCTTGAAACATTTAGTACACTTATCATTTATATTGGCTTCATCTTAATTGAAAAAAATATGATATTTTAAATGTCATAACTAATCATATCAGGGGAAAAAAAAGAGAATTAATGTATCCAGTGTGGTACCTATCTGGCTTATCTTTCATTGACTCTCACCACTGGCAGTGCTTTGCTATGAAAAAGGGCACTAATTATTGGTAGCTGGTTATAATAGAACTAGTAATTTATGTTAGGAATTATACTGTAATTAACACGGACAGCTTATAGAGAACTCAGTAGAAACTATACTACCTATATTGAAGTGCTGAAGCAATAAGGAGAAATAGTGGATTTCAGAATAAATAAAGAAAAAAAAACTAATTAAGGAGCAAAACGGACCACCCAAAACACCAGATTGGGGCCACCACAGAGCCATGTGTCACAGTAACCACATGTTGTGGCCCAATCCAGCTATTTGCCTGCATAAAAAAAGCAACAGAAAGCTACTCCTTTTTGAACTAGCAAAAAGCTGGCTTTTCTGCTGCCAGCACAGTTTTTCAGCCTTGTCCTGGCATGCAGCATCTAAACTCCACACTGCTGGAGTGCCACAAAGCTGCTGCCTTATAAACAGCCAGGCGGTTTCATGGTGGCTTCGGGGCATGCGTTTGGGGCATGCATTGTCTAAACCACATGCTCCCAATCTGTCGGGAAGCTGGGTTTTTATGCTGTTCTGTTCTGGCATTAAGGCACTAACAAAGAGCTTGATGAGAGATCAGGTAATAAATTTGAAGAATGATTAGGCTGTAAGTTAACATGTGAGATATTTAGGAATTATGTTGACTAATAAACATTCAAAATTATTTTATAACTTTATGAAAAAAATGGAATGAAATCAAATAGGATTTTCAAAGATGGAACAACAATCTATTGCTGATAGGCAGAATTTTAAACAATAAAAATGAATGTATTGCCTAAAATGTTATATCTCTTCCAAACTATACTGATAATAACAATAACAATAACAATAACAATAACAATAACAATAACAATAACAATAACAATAACAATAACAACAACAACAATAATAAAATTTATTTCTATCCCGCCCTTTGGGAAAGCCCAATCAGGGCAGCTTACAACAATAAAACAGTATACAATACATAAAATCCAAAAGTTATTGATACATCTTTTAAGAAATGACATCAAAATCTGTCAGAATTTATTTGACAAAGAAACAAATGAGAATAAGGTTCAAGATTCTTCAGGGTGAAAGAGAGAGAGAGAGAGAGAGGTGGTCTTGGTTTACCTGATCTGAAATTATATTTTTCAGTGTATGCCTTTGTTTGAATGAAGGAATGGATAACATTAAAAATGATAGAATACTGAGTATTGAGGGTATGCCGTGTTGCATATGGTATGACAAACTGAACATTGATAATGATTTCAAAAATCAGTATATGAGGTGTACCATATTGATAATCTGGCACAGGTAGAAAGCCACATTATACTTCCCCAAAAACACTTCTTTGGATCTCCCCTCAAGAGGTATTTTATAGACAAGGGGGTGGAGAGGTCCATGAGAGATGATTAACCTATTACAATTTACTAGAATGGGGAAATGACCAATGTAGACTGAAAACTCAGAATTATTAAAGGATGGATATGATATATATTGGTATTGATATAATGAACTGCTGGAAAGGTTTAAATTGGATAAGAAATTTTGATTTTGAAAACAGAAAATCTGAATTTGAGCGTAATATATGTTTAAATGATAAGGACTTGATTGGGAATGTATGTAAGTTGTTATTAAAATTAGAATTAGAAAGTGAGAAAAATAAATACTGTATGATTAAGTGGGTTCAAAATTTGGGATGGAATATTGAATGGAAAAATTGGATTTAAAGGTATTTCATCCTTAAATGTCTTAAATAAAACTTTTACAAAATTATGTTTAGGAGGTGTTTGACATGAGGGGACATTCTTCCACATGTATTGGACATGTGATAAAGCTAAAATGCATTGGGAAATGATTCAGAAGCTGATAGAAGTTGCCCTTAAAATTAAAAACTGAGTTCTTTTTATTGAAGTATTTAAAGAAAAACTTAATGAAATCACATCTAAAGTGATTCATTATATGATATTGGCAGCAAGATTATTGTATCCCAGGAAATGGAAGATACTTTATTACCAGTGAAAGAAAAATGGATCATAAAAGTCTCTAAATGGCAGAAATGGACACATGTATCACATAGAGAAAAGTCCCTTGGCAACTATTTAAAAGACTAGGAACTTTTTATTTACCTTTTGAAGAAAAAAGAAAGAAAGTTCATGACTTTGGGTTTTGAACACTATTGTGTACTAGAGTAGAGAAGTTTAATATCTTGGACTTCAAGGGTGGAAAGTCACTTTTTAGTTTTGTTTGTTGATTGCCTTATACTAGATGAAGGGGTTAGAGTTGGATAGCTATTGACTTTATATTTAGATGTTCTTTGATGGAATCGTAATTGTAACTTACTACTTCAATAAATATAAAAATCATGGTTATACTGTATAATTTTACATCTCATTACATGATAGGGCTCTGAAATGCATATATTATATGTTAGCACAATGATTCATTGTTTCCACTAATGTAGCTTTCTTGTAAACATGCTTGATAAAATTGTGTAGTTACCATAGATACTGAAGTTCTATTAGTTTGCTGTTTTAGCTTGGTAAAAGTTAGGGACAAAAAATCACCAAAGTCTCTCCCCCCTGCATTGCCACCATTAGAAAAAGCTTGGCCTTATAATAAGCATTTAAATAAATTTCTTCTTTCCATTACATGATAAAATCTTAATAGAAACAGGAAGGTACAATATGCATTGTATCTTGTTTTTTCTCTCTTTGTCTCTGTGTAGAAGCACAAACAGCCATCTTGTCATTAACAGCAACAAATGTTTTAACAGGTAGAACAGATGGGAGGAAATATTTTTTTTAATTATATTTTTTATTGAACATTTAAAACATTTAAAACAATATCCTATTCATACGATCACAATTGCAATCACATATTTACTAACATACATACCTCTATCTATATTATTTTGCAAACATAATTTATCATTTAATGCATTTGGCAATGATAGCATTCAACTATTCTTCCCCTCCAAAAACATTCCACTTTAAACCATCCTTTCTGTTCTATCATCTGTAGATTTTACTTCCTTAGCTTAAACTTTTCTTAACTTTCCTTCTTTTTCCTTCCTTTCCTATCCTTTTCCTTCCTATTTTTTCTAGCTTTCTTGTTGCTTTCTTGTTTCTTTATCTTTCTCTATCTGTAAAACTTTAAAATAAGTAAGACAATAAATTATATAAGGAGGAAATAATAATTATAACCCTTTTCTTTGATTTCTTTAGGTGAGTAACTGGACATTAACATCAGAATTGTTGATGTGCTTTCTGGTATTCTGTAGGCAGAGTGGTTGGTAAGTAAAGTAAACATCTGTAATGTATGTGTCCTATTAAAGAAGCCTAAGAGTTTTACTCTGTAATGTAGCAAGTATAAAATCTGTTTCATGTTTCCTGTAGCTATCTTCACATTTCTATTGTTACAGTAAGCTAGTATCTGAATCCAAGATGGGCTGTTCACACAACTGATTAATGAAAACAAAATAGTTAATGTTGTGTGAAATGGAATATAAAGTCCAGATGTGTATCAGTTGTTTCACTAACCAGTTTGACAAGGCAACAAGGATTGAGTGATGAATATATGGTGCATATATGCAGAACAGAAATATTGTGGCCAGCAGCTGTTACATTTATGTCAGGCACTTTTATAAGAGAGGGCTAAAACAGCTTGCTCATTTGATCTGTTTACAGGACAGCTGAAGATTTCCATATCCCTTAATAGTAATCTTTTCAACCACTGCATCAGTTTTTTAATTAATGATGTGCCTGTTTGCCATTCAAAGTAAAAAAGTTTTTAAAAAATATCCACCAGGCATAGACAAATACTTGGTCTTTCCTGTAGGACCTTATTGCATTCACAACTAAAACATCTTACCTGAGCCAGCTCAAATTTTTTAAACGGGCGGCATCCTGATTTTTCCACAATGATTTAGCCACTGAATTTGCTGCCCGAGTCCATCCTGGGTCCATCCCGCTCACAGGGGTGCCCAGCATGATGCCTCTTTTAGAATCCTGGAGTTTTCTGGCTTAAGGAAATGGCCACCTGAGCAGTGGGGATGGACCCAGGCAGCAAATTTGGTGGCTAAGTAATAAGATCAAAATGTTTTAAATTTTAAGGCAGCTCAGGTAAGATGTTTTGTGAATGTGATAAACTCGATAGTCTTTCCATCTCATTTATTGACATGGCTACTGACTTTTTTGATATCTGCTGACATTAGCAAAAAAATTACATTAGAGTCAACAATTTAAGCTCTGATATTTAATTTCTTAACATACTGTATTTCCTTACATTTCAATGTGCTATGTTTGCTATATTAGTTAAGGCTTGTGTCCATTATTTCTATTGCATTAAGATGCAGCTCATTTGAGCATTGAGTGTAATATAGTCAAATGACTGCAGAAGCTCAAAAGTGAATAATAAAGCAATGGTATCTCTTCTGATTGTTTGACTACAGTTAATGTGTGCCCAGTGCTCACAGGGGTAAAGAGGCAGGATCAATGATGTCAGCTCACACTCGTTTCCTGTTCCCTCTGAGGTTAGCTGGAATTCTCACAGCTATTGGGTTTTTCCAGGAACAAAAAGTTTTTATGATTCATGCATGTTGTACAGTCAGCCCTCTGTGTCCATTTATTTTATTTTTTTAATCTATGGATTCAACCATCCACATCTTGAAAATATTTAAAAAATAATATAAATTCAAAACAAACCTTGATATTCCCTTTTTGTATAAGGGACAACTTTTCACGATGCCAGTGAATTTAATGGGATTTGAACATCCATGGATTTGGGTTTCCACAAGGAGTCCTGGAGCCAAACCCCAGTGGATTCCTTAAATGTACATTACATTCCACTGTAATGTACATTTAATGTACAATAATGAGCAATTAAGATGGGGTTGGTTTTGAATTGGCAAAGAATACTGATGAGTATTACATAATATCTGCTCCAGGTTGAAATAAAAAAAAAAATGCTAGAACTGGTTGATTGACTTTAGCATAAAGGGTACTGTGATACTCGGATGAAAAATCTGGAAAATCTCACTACACTTCATGGTCTGGAGCTATGTTCCTTTCTTTCCCTTTCTCATGCAGTCTCCAGAGTCCACCTACTAGACTGCTTTATGTCAGCTCACTATTTGATAACTATCAGCTTATTATAATACAATAAATATTATACTATGCTTTTTAGTTTTTTTATGCCTGTGTTTATGTGTGTAAGTGTGGTGTGTGTGGTGGAGATAGGACAACTTTTTAGATACTCCTTGGAGGCTTGGCTGTATGGAGGGTCATTATTAAGTACTGAATAATCATTTGTCCAAGCACCCTGTACTTAGAGGTCTGCTATTTCTGAACACGGAACCTTCATTAAATTATTATACCTAAATAAACCATGATATACATTTTTTTAATAAAAACTATCTAAACTGAGAGATGTGGTGATAACTCCCATAACTGAACTAAATTTCACATGAAGACAGCATGATATACATGTATTAAAATGAAATATTTATTTATTTATTTATTTATTTGGAGTATTTATACCCTGCTCTTCAGCCACAAAGGCTCTCAGAGCAACTTACAAATGAGACATGTTTCTAGCCCTCATACTTGCAATCTAAAAAGACATGACACAAAAGGAGAAGCGAATGTCAGTGGGGAAGGGGATCAGGTCCAGTGGTTCTTCTCTCCTTCTGAGGCCTGGACCATGGCAGATGAATTGGAGGAAGGGCTCTCTTTCTTATTCTAGGCTGGATCCAATGGAGCTGGCCTGCCTCTATCCTCCTGAGGCCAAGGAGGTAACACAGGTAATAGGCCCTTGTCTCTGTCCAGCAAAAGGACAAACATTTGCCCTCTATACCCCATCCAAGAATAAAGAGCAAGTGTAAAGAGCAGGACTTCAGTCCTGCAAGAAGCTAAACGACTAAGGGAACCAGAGGTCCAAGACAGTATCAAACACAGCAGCTTCTTCATTCTTACAGCCCCCTGATGGTCTCTTTGGTCCTCAGTCTCTCTTCTGGGTGTTGTTTGGTAAGGCCTCCCTTAAAATCCTGTTTTTATAGTTCAGCTAGGCAAGGCAGCTGTGCTGGGTGGAGATGAGTGCCTGTTGAGGGCTTCAGTCCTGCAAAGATCAAGACCTCTGGGGGAAGTAGTGGTCCAAGGCAGTAGCAAATACAGCAGCCTCTTCCTTCCTACAGCCCTCTGTTGGTCTCTGTGGTCCACAGTCTCTCCCCTGATGACTCTTCTCTCCCTCAGAGGGCACACCAGTGCAATTGGAACAGAGGGAGGGTGCCTTACCAGCTGCTGGAACTAGGCAATGATGGCTCTTCTGTCCCTCAGAGGCCCCAGCAACATAACCTTACTCTATATAAGCTTGTTTTGAAGTAAGTCCTCCTGAATAAGTCTGTTTAGGATTTCAGGCTTAAAAGTACAGCACTTGTCCTCCAAACTATTCAACTGTTAACTGGTAAAAGCTGAATAGATGACTAAATAGTTTCCTTAGGCATCTTCTGTTCTCAAAAGATGAATCTTGTACCTAAAGAAAAAGGAAGCTCTTACACTGTTGCCTGTTTTAGATGTACCCTTAGGACAGTAGACAGTAGATTACTAGGGTAATGCATAACTGTGTTCTGCCACAAAAACTTGCTTTTGGGGGGTGGATTGAATGAAGACAACTACAGCATTGCTGGTTCTTTGCTGTCAAAATCTATTCTGTTCACTGTTCTGATTATTTTGAAGTGTTGATGCTCTATAACTGAGAATTGTTTTGGCAAAACTAAAAATAATAATAACCTTACTATATTATTGTGAATATATAAACCCTGATTACATTATAAAAAATCTTTTTTATGTTTGAAATATCTGTTTTTGTTTTGTTGAAATGAACTGTAGTTGATCTAGAGGTACAGTCATCCCTCCTAGTAAGCCAAGAGGAAGCCAGGAGGGACAAAATGGCATGCACACCTGCACCTGCACAGCCATTATATCCAATGGGTCTTGAATATTTGCAGTTTTTCCAATTTGCAAATATTCAAGACCCATTGGATATAATGATCCCCTGCGAATCAGGAGCAAAGACTGTATAAAAAAGTAAGTACTTTGAACAGCACACAACAGCTTTTAATAAAATTGGGTTCCTCACTAATAGAAAAATCTGTAAGAGAGATTCTTACATAATTCAACATAAAAAAATTAAATAAATGAATGAAATTTAAAAAATTACATATTAGGCTATATGACTAGATGATTCTTTATCAAGGCTGTAGACATCCTTAGACAATAGTGTGATAATTAGAATTTGAAACAGGAGACACCAGGGAAGATTTATTCCACGAAGTTTCAATGAGCATTTAAGGCTACAGTAGTCTTGTCCATTTGGGAGTATGGATGGATTTTTTCCCCACTTTTAGTTTTCCCCACAGTGAAATTTATTATATCTCAAGCTCTTTCCATCCCATTCCTTTATAAAGGAATTCACTATTTTTGTGCATTTTTAGCATTTTTTTAAATGGACCAAATTATATTTTGAGGCATTTGCCATGTAGTCTTAACAGATGAGAAGTTTGTCAGCATTAAAAGAAAAAGAAAAAGAAAAAAAGATGGCAAGGCTCATTCAGTACAACAAATTTTCCAGATTTTAAGAGCTAAACCATCAAAGGCCTTTACATGGATGATTGGCTATATCACTTTCTCCCTTTTAAATCTTAGATCTCTTTAAATTAAATCAGTTTTTGAAGACATTTGAAACTTTTTCTGAGCTCTTCCCCCCTTTTTCTTTTCTTTAAAAAAGGAGGAACTCTGCAAAGATCTCAGCATCTCTCCATGAGAGTCAGGGCTGCATCAGATGGCCCTTTAAAGCCACTGTCCAGGTGGCTTGGGAACACAGCATTTATATGCCGCATGCTCCAAAGCTGCCCTGAAGTTGCCTGGCTGCCCAGACATGGGTGGCTTCAAGGTGCTCTGGCAGTATGGCATGTTGCTGGAGTGGCTTGAAACTTCCATGGGGCTGCAGCAGCGTGGGAAAAGCTGTCTTTTACCTGGCTGAAGAAGGAGCGGATCTTTGGGGGGGTTACAGACTGCCAGAAATAGTGCAAATTGAGTCCACTTTAAGGGTTAGGGTTAGGGAATCATGGGAACTGTGTTTAATTGTGGCACCAGAGCTCTCTGACAGAGAAGGCTCAATGTTTCAGAACAAAAACAATTCCCATGATTCCCTAGCACTAACCCTAACCCTAAAAGTGGACTCAATTTGCACTATTTCTGGAAGTCTGCAACCCCCCTTTGCTGCTTCTTATTCATCTGGCTTCAAAGCGGATTGGGGCTGCAGCATGGTTCGCCACAGCCCCAATCCGTCTGTATCACACATTAGTTCCACTAAACTCAGCAAGGCTTATTTTTTTTTGTTGTTGTTGTTTCTGGCATGACTAGAATTGTTATATCCATGTTGTCAGAACCATGCCTGTATGCATGGATTCTGTCAGGTTTATTGTTGGGTTTTAATATTTTAATAGTTGTAGTGATAGAGGATTGGGGGTATGTTAATAGTTGTAGTAAACATGTTAGCTGGGATGGAGGGATTGGGACTAGTGTTACTGGGCTAGAATAGTTTTATGAAAGCTAGGCCTTAGGAATGTGTAAGCTGTGGGATGTGGAGAGTTGGTGTCTGGATGTAACTGGAAGAAGGGGTATTGGGTGAAATGCCTGGGCTGGAGAAAGATAGTGCTGGTGAGAGAATTTGGAAAGGGGGGATGGCTTGATGGGGGAGAAGCTATGGGAATTGGAGGTGGGTGCTGGTTTTGGCGCCAAGGGTATTGGATAGTTTAATAGTTTGGGGTTTTTAAGATATTGTTTGGCTTTGAGGGGGCAGTTCTGGCTTAAATGCTGACTGGGGAATTTCTGACTATGTGTTCTCAATAAACTTCTTGTTGGTTCAACTTGCTGGACATATTGGTACACTGAATTTGCTCAAGTCTGACACATGCCTTCAAAAATTAGACTTGGGGGACCTCTAGTTTGCATTGTTTTATCTCTTCCAAATGTCTTGGTAGAAAGTGGACCGTTACGGGCTACAGATGTATAGATACCTATCTATAGATATCTAGATAGACAAACGACAGATAGATATTTAAACAGGGATTATACTGATCACTGGTAATATTTAACCTGCTAACTATATCTCACTTGTACTTACAGAAGACATTTGTTTCAGGATTGACTGCAGTGACTCTGTAAGCCTTCTGAGGTATAAAGATATTTTAAACATTTTCGTTAACATTTCTATTATTCAGTTTCCTTTGACAAATTGACTATACAATATTGGAATAAATATAATTTATTTCAGAAGTATATTTATTGCCATAACCACTGACGTTAAATCAGTTTTGTATCTGATTGGATCTCATGTTGATTTTCTTACATACCTCTGTTTTTATGTTCTTGGTTTCTGGTACATAAAGTTGGATGTAGGTTTTTGAATTCTTGTTTCTGTACTGTATTGGGAAAACACTCTTTGGCAGCTGGCACTGTAAGTTTCAGTACAATAAGCTGGCTTTAAAAATCTGAATTAAATTGAATGCCCTACGCTTAGTCGTTTCTTGCCACTGTGTGGCTGGCTATACATATTTTGACAAGTACCCTTCAAATATTATGTACTATTTTTCACTATTTGCTATATTTAAAAATCTGGCATTTTACTTGCTACATTTGGATGTATGAAAAAATACATGAGGGCTCAGAGCTGAAGCTGAAAATGTGGTTGTAAAGAGTGTTTTGTGCTACAGTCTATAAATACCTGCATGCATTTTTATGGGTATGTTGTTGTTAACTGTCCTTGATTTGATCTCAACCCATGGCGACACTATAGATGAAACATCTTCAAGACCCACTGACCTCCACTGCTCTGCTTAAATCCTGCAAACCATTTCATCATTTGTTCTTTAGCCACTTCTTCCTCCATATCCAATTCCATCAGATATTTGTAAAATAAAGTTATTTTATGTGTGTTCTCTGATAGCAGGATCTCTTCGAACTTTGTATTTTCAATTCTTATTCCTATTGTCTTCACATCCATTAGAAATCTTTCTCTTAATTGCCTACGCAATAGCCATCCCAAAGAATAGTCTTCCTCAAGAAGTTGGTCCAGTTTTTTTAAAAATTCTAAACTTTCATTAGTCGAAGATCAAATCACTAAATCATTATGCGTAATCCATTTATTCTGTACTATTGTCTCTCTATTATGAAAGGTCTCATGAATTTAGGTCCACATTGGTAATCCTAGGCACAGACTTTATCTATACTTTAACCATACCCTCAAAAGAGATTTTCTAACATTATGATTTACAAAATCTTTATGCACTTTCTGTTTCTCATAAAACAATTAGGCATGCCAGACGAATCTTTGGTCTACCCCTTTTAAGCTAAGCAGTTTCATATCTTTCAATAGCATCCATTCCATAAGCCACTCCAAGCAAATAGCATCATAATATATTTGCAAGTTTGGTAAAGCCAGGCCTCCTTTCGCTTTCATATTTAGCATTACTTTAAATCTAACTCTTGGCCTTCTTCCACTCCATACAGATTTAGAGATCTCTTTGTTCCATACTTTAAATGGTTTATAATTAGTTATAATAGGGATATTTTGGAACAAAAACATAAATTTTGGCAGTACTTTCACCTTTATCATCAAGATTTTCCCTAGCCAAGAGAGATTTAATTTAGTCCATATCTTCAAGTCTCTCTTTGACTCTGTCAATAACTTCTCATGATCTCTAAACACATTTCAAAGCAGGATACAGAGCTGAGACTGCTATTACTGGATGACCTATTTTAGGGGATGGTCTTCACCTGAGCATCAACAGGGGCAGTATGTACCTGTTGGTGCTTTTGGACTTCTCAGAAGTGTTTGATACCATCAACCACAGTATCCTTCTGGAACACCTGAGGGTCTTGGGTATTGGGGGATACTGTGTTTCAGTGTTTCCAGTCCCATCCCTAAGATAGGCTTCAGCTTTTGGTATTTGGAAAAAACTACTCCTCAAAAAAAAAAAAAAAGAAAGAAAGAAAGAAAGAAAGAAAGAAAGAAAAGAAAAGAAAAGAAAAGAAAAGAAAATGCTGTTATGGCATACTACAATATGCCATATTAACCACAATGCTATTTAACATCTACTTGAAACCACTGGGACAGTCAGTATATTGTATGACAGCATCAGGCATCTAAATCCACCAGTACATGTTGATGCTTCTTCTCATGAAGCTGAATGCCACAAGTACAGGAAAATTTTCAACAGAAATACTCACAATCTCACTTTGGCTATGAAGAACCCCATAAATATTCCTGGATAATTGGAAACACTGGAGATAATTTGGACAAATTAATTTTACCCACAGATGAATGGAACATACACTTTGAAACTTTTTTTTTTAGTTTTGCCTTTGTTTTGTTTTATTTGTTAGGTTTGATATTTTTGTTACATATAAATATTCAAAGTAGAAGTTGTACTCTTGATTTTTGTGGTACCTAAGCATCAGAGTACAGGTGCTTTTACTAATTATGCTTATAGATACAGTCCATTCTCTCAAAAGCTAAAAGACATGCCTTAAAGGGAAAAAATACGATAGCACTGGGGTAAGAGTTAACAGGGAAGTTATGATATGTGATATGTATGATCATATTCATTTGGCGGAATATAAAACAGAAAACCTTTATATGTTTATATGGAATGAATGAATGATGATCTTGGGAAGAATGAATGAAAGAAAAATCTGTTAACTGAAAGAAAGGAACTTATGACATTTTTTTAATATATAATTTGTGTATAACAAAAATATTACAGGGGAAAAACATAGGGCCGGTGCAGACGGCCAATAAGTGGTGGCTTTGGGCTGCCCCTGCAAGCAGTGGATTGGGGCCATGGTAACCACATGCCACAGCCCCGATCCTCCTTTTTGGCCACCCCCAAAAGACCGGGCAAAATGCTGCTCCTTTTGAGTATGGCAAAAAGCCGCCCTTTGAGCCGCTGCTGTGGCTCTTTTGCACTCCTTTGGTGCAGCGTGCATGCATGCTGAACCAAGAGGGTGCCCTGATGTCATGCGGACAGGTGCGCGGCATTGGGGTGGAGTCGAGGTGGCCAGCGTGCAGTTGCCCCAGCCCAACTCCACCACCAGGCTGGCCTAAAGTGCCAGTCTGCATCCTCCCAAAGATTCCTTCAATGTATTAGCTAATGAATGTTTTCATGTAACATGTAGGCTATAAATAGAACATTTTATGCCAGTAACTGTTATTAGATTCTTGCCATCTTACTGTAATTTCTTTTTCATAGTCTGTTCCAAAAGACAATAAGTTACATAATCATAAGTGCCTAATTATGCAGTCTATTAGCTAAGTTTATAAAACTATAATAATTATGGTGCAAATCAATTAATCATTTTGTGAATGGAGAAGCCTATTGTTCCTCAGTATTTCACTCTGTTTCAAGCTATATCAGCCCTGGTGGCGCAGTGGTTAAATGCCTGTACTGCAGCCACAACCCTTCAGACCCAATACAATTCTACTTCAGCCTGTTATTAAGAACTGGCCGCAGATGACTTGATAAGTAGGGATGTAGCTTCAACTTTATGTTGTTATTCTGGACCTATTGGAGCTGAGGGCATTATAGTTGATTTTCAGCTGGGTTTTTGACCTGTATTATTTATAGCTGAGCAGACTTCGGAACATCTTAACTGGCTCTAGCCGATTCAACCAGGCCTAATATCTTAAACCTGCTGAATAGACCCTTAATATTTCTAATCAGCTCCAGCCCATCATCACCAAGGTGGGAACAGTAACAGGGGCGGCTATAGAAGTAGCGTTGGGGAATGG
>JAIPUX010001232.1:120646429-120656968 GCA_020142125.1 Phrynosoma platyrhinos
ATTTTAAATTGAACTTTGTTTTAAACTATTATTGATTTAATATTATTTCAAGGGGGGAGGGGGGTACACTGTATCTACTGTTTCTTTGGGGATTGTATGTTTTATTTTGTGTATTTTAACCTGTAAGCCGCCCTGATTGCATTACCATTGGGCGGGGTAAAAATAAATTTTATTATTATTATTATTATTACAAGGTTGCGAATTCAATACCAGCCAGGGCTGAGGCTTGACTCAGGCCTGCATCCTTCCGAGGTCGCTAAAATGAGTACCCTGATTGTTGGGGGGCAATTAGCTCACAGTTGTAAACCGCTTAGACATCCCATGCACGATATGAAGCGGTATATAAATGAAGCTGCTTTGCTTTTTGCTTTGCTATTTATTCCATTTCATTAAAAAGTAACTGCAAATGGATTCCAGGAATATGGTTTTATAAGAATGTCATTATAAAATGTAGTATTGTGATTTTTTAACAAATAAAAATTCCAAAATTATCTTGAGATTAAATATGCTAAGGATATTTCTACTTGAAACATTGGCCCGAAACAGATGGGCCAAAAGAAGCGGCCTCCTGCCACTTTGAGGGCATGGTATTCAGATGATGCACCCCTCCAAAACAGCTAGAAGCCACTCCAAAGGCAGCCTGAAGCTGCCAGAAAAAGAAGCAGATTTAATGTGCTTCTGCCAATGGTCCATTTGGGACCATGACAGCAGCCCACTTTGAGAGTGGGCTGTGTTGTCACCATGGTCCTAGGCTGATTGCAGTTGGAGCAGCTGGAGGCTACTCTTTGTCACCCACCTGCTTCAGACCACTGAATCTGAATTCCTTTAAACTGTATTGTAGATACATTACTCCTGTGTTTGAGAATAAATATGAATAAGTATGAATGAGTGGTGAATTACAGACCCTAGGGATAAATCCAGCCTTGTTGGTATCTTACCAGGCCTTGTTTGAGTCTTCAGAGAGCCACACCCTCTTCCCAGCATCAGCATCATTTGGTGATTTTCTAGGTTTCTACAAACTGTTACTTCTTTCTTTAAGATTGAAATACCTGCCATAGAATTCAGTTAAACAGCATTCAGTACTTTAAGCTAAAATATATGTATTTTGGTCCCACCGTTTTGCCTAAGTTTTGCCTATACCTAGAGGCTGGTCTTTCAATTTTTATTTCAAACTGAAAGAAATTCTGTACCTTTTATGTGTATGGCACTGTTTTCGGCAATTTTCGTGAAATTTTAATAATGTTCTGAAACATCTTTCCAAAATTATTCTTTGTTATTAATGAAGAAGATTGTTCATTCTGAGTGAAGAAAACTATCTGTAGACATTTTTTTCAGATAAATATTCAGTACTCAGTTTTTCTCTTGTAAAAATGCTACACATTTTATAATTAACAAGCAACAGTTTCAAGAAGTAGAATTATTAAAGTATAAGTCAGCAACCAACTTGAAGGCATATAACACATGTAGAAATATAGTTGTTTTTTTTTGGCTGGACAGTTGCATTTTTTTATATTAACCAATATTTTCATTTCCTGTTCACCTTAGCATGAGTATTATTTTAAAAGCCTTTTTGACGTTTTATTCAATCTTTTATTTTGTTTATGTGTACAATGTAGTGGAAAGTAAAGGCACAAGGTACCTTCAACACTGATTTCTCTTAATATATTTGGGCAATTGAATATCAACAAACTCAAGGTGAACTTGTAGAAATTAGGATAAAATTCAATATTATCACAATAAATATGGATTATTTTATTTTGTTAGTGTATACATTAGTATAATATTATTCAATATACTTCTACTAATCCTATCTGCCTAAGTTGCCACAAAGCATATAAATAATGTAACAGTTTTTGGAATATAGTGAGCAGTCGTGATTATAGCACACTGAGACTGGAATAAATTGAAATTTACAAACTAGGGCTTTTAACAATTCAGTAGTATTAATGCTTAATCCTTTAGAGCCTGCAAACAGAATAGGCAGTATTTCAAATTATATTGATTTTGGCTGCAATTTTCCACATTGGTTGCTTAAATCCCATTGATGTCAGTGGGATTTAAGTAGCCAAACTGTGCACCTGACTGTTACATATGTTAACAAAGATATTATTTCTCAAATGTCTGAAACTGTCTAACTCAAAGGTGACATGAATTGAGCTATCACTATGACAACACTGTGTAGATGACCTTAGTATATGCTGTAGTAATGCAATTACAATAAATGACTAGTGCAAGAATGCTTCATATGCAAAATATTTAATCTAAAACTTACATTCCTTTGTATATAGCCCATTATTTATCAACAGCATATTCAGCTAAAGCACTTCATGTTTAGGGCTGCATTAGCCTATCCACTCCAACAACTACTAGGTTCTAACAATTGTTTTATTGCTTTCTTTAGCACTTTCCTTCTCTCTCTCTCTTTTTCTACACACAGTTAAATTACATTTTTTTTAAAAAAATACAGCTTAAGTAACCATCTGCACTTAACAATAAAGTAGAATTTATATACAGATGTAGATGTTCTAAACTCTCTCACACACTTTCCCCCCTTCCTCTTCACTCATATGTTATGTAGTCCTCATTATTAGTTGATATAAGAATTAAATAGGCTTTGGGCAGTTGCATCATTAGGGTTGGTGTCACCCAGTGTCACCTTCCCCCAGTGACCTCCTCCTATATCAGACCATACAGAATCATTAGTAATATTTTTGTACTAATTTTACTCATAAATCATAATTCCTGTATATCACTGAATGTAATGGCAACAGTAGTGACATAAACAATTAGCAATTGTCCAATATTGTTCAATAGTACAATGCGAGTGACATAAACAACTATGGGACCCAGATGTCAGTTCTGATTATCGTAATGTTGGAAGGTTGGCAGTTCAAAACCACTGCATGCTGGAGTGAGTTCCTTTCACTAGTAACAGCTTCTGCCAACCTAGCAGTTTGAAAGCATGCAAATGCAAGTAGATAAATAAGTACCATTTTGGTGGGAATGTAATAGCATTCCATGCAGTCATGCTGCCACATGACCACTGGATGCATCTTCAGACAACACTGGTTCCCACTGGTAGTGGAGATGAGAACTGTCCCCTACAGTTGGTTACAATAAGACATTCATGTCAAGGGGAAACCTTTAACTTTTACCTTAAATAACTAGCAAAATTAAAATTATACATTTACATTACATTTAAATTTAAATTTCCAGAGAAACCTTTTGGTCCAGGTTTAGAGCCAGCATGTTTGAGTGTAGAACAAAAACTATGGAGAGCAGGGTTCAAATCCGCACTCAGCCATATAAGCCAATTGGGTTTCTTTGGACAAGTCATATTCTTTCAGCCTTAGAGGAAGGCAATGGCAAACTCTCTATGTACAAATCTTGCCAAGAAAATCCTATGATAGCCTTACCTTAGGGTCATCAAAAATCAGAAATGACTTGAAGTACACAGCTGAAAGTGGCAGAGACAGCCTCCTATTCACTCTGGGTTCCCTTCCACCTATTTCCCTGCCATCAGAGATGTGGCATAACCACTTCCTTGGGGGACTGGAAGTTCTAGATTCTGAGGAAGAACTGGTGAGTATGGAGGATATGAAAGGCTGACTATTTAAGATTTATTTGGAACACACTATTTCTTTGCAGCAAACCTGTGCTGCAAAATGTCTTAGTGAGCTTTCAGTAGATTTGTAAATAAATATTTGCTATTGACCATGAGAGAACTAGAAAAGTTCCCAAAGAGCAAAGATATAAAACTAAACACAATAATTAGAATCATATAAATAATCGTATTTCCCATTACCATGTATGGATGTGAGAGCTGGACAATTAAGAAAACAAAGAAAAAGAAAATAAATTCATTTGAGATGTAGTGCTGGAGAGGTGTGCTACTGTGGACAGCCAAAAAAGAAAAGGAAAGGAAAAAAGATCCTAGTAGGCAACCTTTTTGACCCGTTAGGCCGGGTTGCTGTCCCTCAGACAATTGAGGGGGGGGGGCTGAAGCACCATAAATAAATATTTTTTTAAAATAAAAAATTAAAAAATATATGCATGCACATTCTCTCAGACCCAGAAAAGCCATGGCAAAAACCCTGTGGAGATTTTTGCCATGAAAACCTCAAGAACAAGTAATAATAATAATAATCAATAGCATCATGGCGGGCGGCAGTGTCGGGGGGTGGCAGCAAGACTGGCCTGGGGCCAGTCCAAAGGCCTTGGGGGGTGCATCTGGCCCCTGAGCCTTAGATTGACTACCCCTGTCCTAGAACAAATAGTCCTTAGACCTCCCTGGAAGTCAAGATGATTAAACTGAGGCTGTTGTTCTTTGGCCACATCATGAGAAGATACAATTCATTAGAAAAACAATAATACTATGAAAAGTGAAAGGAAAGAGAAATAGAGGAAGACCACACACTAGATGGATGGACTCAATTAAGGAGGTCACAGGTATGAACCTGCAAGAACTAAGAAAAATTGTGCAAGATAGGGAGTCTTGGAGATGTTTCATCCTCAGGGTCCCATAAGTTGAGAGTGACTTGAAGGTAGTTAAAAAGAAAACAAAAAAAAATATTTTTTAAAAATATTATTGATTAAAATTATACGTACACATGCAAACATGAACATTTACATCTTCAGCACCAATCTAATGAAAAAGAGAAGAGCTACGGGCTCAAACAATGAAAGATCAACTCATTATAGCCTCATATGTATTATTTCAAAATTCTTTCTAGATCTTATTTTCTTATTGTTAATTTTCTTTTCCTTCTATTTGTTTAATTCCTTTGGACACTGTCTTTACCCCCTTGACTAATCCTTTACCTAATTCCTTCTACACCAACTCTCCTTCCTTCCATTCTTTCTTCCCTTTCCTCACCTCTCCTACCTCCTCCTATCCATACACATTCATATTCCTCTACCCCTTCTCCTTCTCTACGTTTTTTCTATTTATCTACTTACTCATACCTTCTTCCACTTCCTTTTCCCTTCCCTTCCTCCTTCCTTCCTCTACCTTGTTAGTCTACTCCTTTCTTTCCTTCTTTCTTTCTCTCTTTCATTCTTGCATTCTTTCATTCATCCATGTATCTTCTACTTGTCTCCTTGGTTTATCAAACAACTTATTACTCAACCTTCTTTTCACTCTTCTCCTCTGTATTGACTATTTATTAATTTGTAGCTTGCCTATTCTTTGAACCATTTGTGTTAACCTGTTTACTTCTTAATTTAATTCTTTGTCTTACTTATGTTTCTTCAGTCTAATTCTTTGTATCCTTGTACCATTTGTTCCTATCACCTTACTATTAACTAATAAAAGAATCCATTCCCAATTACGTAGTCTACCTTGTTCTTCTATCCAGAACTGTATCCTATTCATTACTTTATACTGAATAATTTTTTCCTTTATTCCTTTATTCTGTGTAGCTAATTACTCCTAGCTTCCCCCATTGGTTCTCTATATATTTCAGGACCGGGGTCCATTCTTCATTTTTTGCTTTCTAGACAATTTTTTAAAAAAAATTTGGGGAGTATATCCATTTTGATTGCATCATAAAATTTTAATATCCAATCTTTGATATTTGGCATACTTTCAGACTTCCATTTTTGGGCTAAGGTTAATCTCGCTGTTGTAATTAAATGTAAGAGGATTTTACTGAAGTATTTATCCAGCTCTTTATCCCACATATTTAATAGATATATCTCCGGATGCATCTGTATTTTTCTGTTTAGCATACAATTAATTATTTACTTTTTTCCAATAGCCTTTTACCACCTTACATGACCATAAGCAATGCAAAAGCGAGCCTAACTCTTTGCCCCATTTCCAGCATAAGTTAACTCATGTGTATATATATATATATATATATATATATATATATATATATATATATATTAGATATTGTTGAAGGAGTTATATACCACCTATAATATATTTTATAAAACTTTTCTTTGATGTTTTGTGAGGCTGTATACTTTAACCTTTTACCTCAGACCACTTCTCACATTTCTAGTTCTATTGGATGTCCACAATTCTTAGCCCATATAATCATATTTTCTTTTACAACCTCCTCTTTTAATTCCCATTTTAGTAAAAGTTTATAAAAGTTTCCAATCTCTTTTTTATTATCCCCCAGCCAAATTTTATTAAATTCGTTTGATTTTAAATTGATTCGCCATGATCTACAATCCAATTTATAACATTCTACCACTTGTCTATATCTAAACCAGTCTAGTTGGTAGCCTTTTTCTTTTAATTATGTTTGAGTTTTTTGATCATATCTGCCTAATTTATCTTTTTTCAGTAATATATTGTATATTATCCATTTTTTTCACTTTTTCATTTCATTCCTTTGAATAGCTTCTTGTGTGGAGAACCAACTTGTAAATCTGAGCATAAGTCTTTCTCTGTGTTTATTCCAAATTTTAAATAAGGCCTTCCTTATACAGTGATTATTGAAAGTCTTATTCGCCTTGATTCTCCCATAACCCAGATAGGTGTGCCAACCAAAGTACAGGCCATCCCTTTCCAATTCAATAGCTCATCATTTTCTGAAACAATCCATTCTTTGAGCCATGTCAGGCAGCATGCTTCAAAGTAGAGATTAGGTTTAGATTAGGTACTCCCATCCCTCCTCTTTCACGTGAATCTTGCAGTATTTTTAATCTCACTTTTGGTCTTCTATTTTTCCAAATGAAGTTATTCAAATCCTTATGCCATCTTTTTTTTTTTAAAGTCTTTTTAATTACTACTGGTAACATTTGAAATAGAAAAATCATTTTTGGTAGGATTTTCATCTTAATTGTTGCAATTTGTCCCGATAGTGTAAGTTGCTTTTTATTCCATTGGTTTAATTGTCTTTTAATTTCATTCCAGTTTTTTTATAGTTCTGATCAAACAGATCTAAAGTTTTCTTTGTAATTATTATACCCAAATACTTTGTGTTTTTTTTATGATCATGCCTGTCTTTTTATTTAGCTCCTCTTCCTCTTCTTTTCTCAGATTCTTAGTAATAATTGCCAATTTTTCTTTATTCAATTTACATACTGTTATTTTCTCAAAATTTCTATAGTTTCAATCAGATACTTTACCTGTTCAATTGGGTTTTCTAAAAAATATAACTGTATCATTGAGAAATGCCTTATTTTGTTGTTGTTCTTTCTAATTCTTAGTCCTCTATTTTCTTCTTGATTTTTAATTTCTTTTATTAATCTTTCAATTACAGTCAAAAATCATAATGGGGATAAGGGGCATCCTTGTTGAGTTCCTCTCTTGATTTTTATATAGTCAGTAAGTTCACCATTTATAATAATCCTTGCTTTCTGAACTTTGTATATTTCTTTTATCCGTTTAATGAATTTGGGGCCTAATTTCATTTTTTCCAAGATTTCAAAAAGGGTTTGCCAGTTCACAATATCAAAGGCTTTCTCTAAATCTACAAACATCATTCCTAAACTTTTTTCATTATATCTATCATAATATTCTATCACATCAATGACTGTTCTTAATTTTTTCTCTCATTCGTCTTTGTGGGAGAAAGCACCTTTGATTCTCATCTATCCAATTTTTAAAATAATTTTTGAATCTATTAGCCAGAATATCTGCAAATATTTTATAATTGGAATTTAATAATGAAATTGGTCGATAATTTTGTACATTGGTTTTTTTCCCCCCTTCTTTTGGTATAAATACAATTTCTGCTTCTTGCCTGGTGGGTGAGATCCCTTCTTCTAAAACTGCATTCATTACTTTTTGCATGGGAGTACATAATTCCTTTGCAAATATTTTGTAAAATGTGTTGGTGAATCCATTTGGGCCAAATATTTTGTAAAATGTGTTGGTGAATCCATTTGCCTTCCTTGCTTCTGTTAATCGCCTCTAAAACTTCATTATCTGATATGGGTCTATTTAAGTCTTCTAATTGGGTTTGGTTTGGACTCTTAAACTCATGTTTGTTTAAATATTTTTGAATTTCCTTTATTTCTACTTCCTGCCTTTGATATAAATCAGAGAAAAATCTAAAAAAGATCCTTTTAATATCTCTTTGTTGGGTTACAGTTTCCCCTTCATCGTATAACTCTAATATCATCTTTTTCTTTCTCTTCTTTCTTAATTTTTCGGCTAGCCCTTTTCCAATTTTGTTGGCTGATTCAAAATTTCTGTTTAAGAGCTTTTAGTTTTTTCCCTATTTCAAGAGTGGTTTTCCTATCTTGTTATTTTTGTAAGACTTTAATTTCTTCAAGTATATTTTTATCTCCAGGTTTGTTTGCAAGTTCATTTATCTTTCTTTAAATGGATTTCTTGACTATTAAATAGGCCCCTAAACACTGCTTTCCCTGCTTCCCATATTGTAGCCATTTTTGTTTCTGTTGTTTTATTTTCTTCAAAAAATGTTTTTATAGTTTTCCTATTTTTTTCTATTACCCCTTGGTTTTGAATCAACTCATCTTTTAGTTTTTACTTGTATTGTTCTGGTTGTTCCTTAAGCATCATTATCTATGTGTTATGATCTGAGTAATTCCTTGGTAAAATTCTTAACGATTATATCTTTTGACTCATTGTTTTGGAGACCCAGAACATATCAATGCTTGAAAGAGATAACTGTCTACTCGAGTAGAAGGTAAATCCTTCAGAATTTCTGTATAAATGTCTGTATGTATCATGTATAACAAAGGATTCCATCAATTCAAAGAAAGTTATGGGGAATTTCCCTTGATCTGATTTCCTATCCAATTTGGGCTTAATAACTCCATTAAAATCCTCTAATATTATTATTTTATCAAATTCAAATTCCTCAATTTCTTTGTATAATTTGTAGTAAAAAGCTCCTTTATTATTTTGTGGGCCATAAATTCCTATTATCAAGATTGTTTCACCCTCCAAAATAATTTTAACTCCTATATAATGTCCTGATGTGTTGTTCATGACTTCTATTGCCTGGATGTGTTTATTTACAAATAACACCACTCCTTTCTTCTTTTTTGTTCTTGGCAGAGATAAATGCAATCCCTAATTTACTGTTTCTAATCAGTCTTTTTTCTGACTTTTTAATATGCGTTTCTTGTAAACATGATATTGAACAGGTTTTTTTTTTTAAAAAAAATGATTTTTCCCTTTTTTCCAATAAATTTACTCCTTTCACATTATATGTTAATGTTTTCATTTTGATAGATTACCTTTCCTTTTCCCCCTCTCTTTTCCAACTAATTTCTCCTTCCCTCTTTCTAACTGAATGAGTTTATGAAATATCTAAATGTTCCTTCTATTCTAGACTCTCCTCCTCTCCTTCTATACTTTCATTCTCTCCTGTTTTTGTTAGTTCTTCTCTGCTTACTTCCTCTCTTTCTGAAGTTTCACCTTCTTCGTCTCTTAGGTTAGTTCATGTTTCTATCTGTTTGCTTCTATTTCTTTAACTTTCTTCTTTTTCTTCTTCTCTTTCTGCCTCCTCTTCATTTGTATCTTCATTTCTTCCCCTTTTTGCACCTTTGTCTGAGTTCGGATGTTTCTCAATATCTTTCCTATATTGCTTCCAGATATCTGCCACTTTTTTTAAAAAAATAAAAAATTACATTTTATTACATATTCAAACATACAACATATTACATATTTTAACAAACATACTAAAAATCTATCAAATACCCAATTTAAAATCTATATCCCCACAAACTTATATTCTTTTATTCCTTTAATCTACCAAATTACTTCTCTTATTTCTTCCATTCTTTTCAACGCTCTTTCCTTCATCCTCTCTTTCATAACTTTCTTGCACCCTCTCCAGTTCCTCCTACCTGTCCCCCTAATCTTTCCTATCCACATCTCTTATTCAACCCTCCTTTCCTTCCCCTTTCCTTCTCTTCACACTTCACTTCCTACTCTTTAACTTACTCACCAATTTCTCTACCATTCTTATCTTTCTTTTTATCTTCTTCTACTTACCTTCATACCCTGTTCTACTTTCATTTACCTTCTCACTCCTCATCCTTACTTTCAACCCTCTTTATACTCTTCCAAATTAGTTTGCTTCCTCCCAGCTGATTTCCTTCCTATATATAACTATTAGTTGAACTTCTTAATACCTAGTTCATTAATCATGGATATTTTTTTATCTATTAAAATCCTTATATCAATCTAATCATTTATTTATTTATCTTCTTTACTACTATACTTTCTCCCTATCAATCCTATTAAAAAGTCATTTTTCAAAACTTATAATCAAACTTTAAACTATGTCTTAACCTGCAATATTAAATACTTTAACTTCATCTTTCCAATTATCACATTGTATAGCCTATCTCATTTCCATCTTATCACTAATAATAATAATAATAATAATAATAATAATAATAATAATAAAATTTATTTGTACCCCGCCCATTTGGTAATCCAATCTGGGCGGCATTTACAATTAAAAGATACAGATTACAAAACATACAATATAAAAAAACCCCTCCCCCCTTAAAACTCAATTAAATTTAAAGACAATGTAAAACAAAAAATCTTCAGCTCCAGGCCGTCTTGGATGAAACCGATTATCTAGACCCATT
>JAIPUX010001232.1:120662091-120672116 GCA_020142125.1 Phrynosoma platyrhinos
GATCGAGATAATCGGTTTCATCCAAGATAGCCTGGAGCTGGGAGGCAATATTTAGAGATAATATTTTCATTATTGTTTTAGTTTTAACTCAGGGAGGAACGACTTAGTAAGAGAGCAATGGGGGGGAATAACTTTTCAGCCCTAGCCTTTTAACTTTATTCTTTTCTACTTTTCCCCTTATCCTTCTTCTTCTTCTTCTGATTCTTCTTCTTCTTCTCCTGTAATTTGTCTCTCTCCCTCTTTCTCTCTTTCTTTCCTCTGAGCTTCTTATAATCTTGTCCTTTCCAAATATCTTTCCTCATTCCTTTCCCCATTTGGGCTACATTCCTTCTTCCCTTCAATTTCTTTTCTATATTTTTTTCCAAAAATCACATGCTTTTTCTAAGAGTACATTTTATCTCTTTTGCTTCCATGTTTCCAACAGAACAATACCTATTCAACACAGAACAATAAACAGTTTACATGGGAACCACTCCTCCCTACCCAGGGTCTCACAGTATATATAGACCCACTCCCTTCCATTCCAGTATTCCCTGAAGATGCCAGCCACAGATGCTGGTGAAACATCAGAAAGAAACTCTTCTAGAACATGACCACACAGCCCGAAAAACCCACAAAATCTATGGATGCCAGCAATGAAAGCCTATGACTTCACAAAAGGAACACCTCTTTGTAATATTTTAGAATCTTCCCCATGCATCAAGAATCCATGTGTGTGTGTAGGAGATCATACATAACACTTTTTAATAGAAATAAAGGAAAGCTCTTTAATTGTTAAATTTTGGAAAGGGGTAAAAATATTTTTAGTTTGGATTTAGTTCATAGACATTAAGAAAAAGTATGTATTAAACTTTGTATGTGTGTAATGTATACCTTAAAATGTGGGATGTTTCCTAATGGAATTCATGACTGCTGGTGGTAAGAGATGGAATGGAGCAGTTTCACTTGCATGAAGGCAAGCCTCAATAGCAAGCCAGCTTCTATCAAAGGAGCTCTAAAAATCCACAACCTTGACCCTTTCCAAGCCATCTCTTCCTATTTCCATTATTTTGATGTTTGGAAAATATAATTTCTAGTAAAAGTCAATATTATGGATTTTTTCATATAATGAGATCAAGCTTCACTTTTTTTTTTTTTTTTTTTTTTGAGGGTGTGCAGGGCTGAATAGAAGGCAGAAAAAATCCAGTGTACTATGAGGTATTGTGTTTAATTATTTTCAAGGAAAATGAATAACTGGAAGATAAGAATAGTGAAGCTCCAGAATGAGGTGGGGTGAGGGGTGGATTGATGTTGTGTTTTGATAGATGCCTTATCTTTAAATGGTATACATTGTTTTAAAAAAAGTCAGTTTATTACAAGTTTCTATTTTGTTCCTGTACCACTAACCCCTCAAGAAACAATATTAGAACTAACATTTTCATGAAAAACATGTTTATTTTTCTATAGATTCTTGAAACTGACATGTTTTGTGTCATTTATTTATTAAAAAAATATATGTGCAGTTTATTTGTGTAGTTGCATATATACATATACCATTTTTCTTTAAAGATTCTCATGGAGATATGCCACAGAAACAAAATCATAAAATATTAAAACACTAATACAAAACAAAACTATTTTAAAACCCTAAAAGGCCATTTAAAAAAAAAACAAACATTTTAACACATTATGAGTATCTAATCACCTTAAGAGTTGAGGAAAATATTTTAATTCCAGGCAGCTTTTGACATTTCAGGAGCCTCTCCCCTGCATGCTCATAAAGTGGGTCTCCTCAGATAATGCAATTTCAAGGATGGCTTCTGCCCCAGATCTTAATGATTGGCTACATTCATGATGAGGAAGGCAGTCCCTTAGATAGGCAGACTCTAAAGATTGGTTCCCACACTTTTTCTTGTCTTGCAGATGGAGTAAAGCCTGGTAGTATCCACCACTTCATAGAGTAGGTGAAAGAGAAACAATTACCATATATAATTGACTATAAGTTGAACACATGTATAAGTCGAGGGCAGAATTTGGGGCCAAAATAATGGATGTTGGTATGACCAGTGGATAAGTCAAGAGTAAAACTTCAGGGCATGTAGTGAAAGATGTAAAGGATGAAGCAAAAGAAAACAATGCCAAAGAACTTAAAAAATTCCAGCAGGCATAACTAATTGTGCTCATACTAAAGGCTGATTGGATGAGAGAGTAGAAGAGGGTCAGTGCTTCCTTCCAGAGCAGATTAAACTCTTGCCTTTCACCAAAGGATGGTGTCTGTGTATGATTTAAAGTACAGTACTCACATTGACCCATGGATAATTTGACTCAGGTTTTTGGGTCAATTTTTTTAACCTAAATTTCTACACTTATACATGAGTATATACAGTACTACCTTCCCAGATAGATTGCAAGTGTACTGCAGCATCTTGAACCCTCCCTAAGTTCATGTCTTTGTTCCAAGCAGATTCCTGGGCATTATATGTGGAAAAGTATGAGTACTGTACTTCACTGTTCTGGTCAGACAAGAGACAAGGACTGATTTCAAGGAACACGACTCATCCTATGGCATATGTCAATAACTGCAAATAATTAACTTTTAAAATGTATTTCCAGAGACTACATTGATAATGTAATCACTTCTTATTTTTAGTTTCCCAATGACATCTGAAGAAAAACAGATGAACCATTAATAATATGGTATGGGTCATTCTCTTGATGTTGTACCTGCTCTAACAGAAATTTTCCTCCATTGTAGAGACTATGGGCCAAAACAGACAGTCTGTATAGCCCTGCTTGGGGCTGGCTTGGGGTGGTGGTGTTTACATGTGCTGTGCCCCCAAGCCAGAGAAAAGTCAGGCCAATGATTATATGCCAGCTGGCTTCTTTCATGCTTGAAGGCATGTCACTTAGATGCCACTTTCCCCAGAGCTGGCTTTTTGGGAGGAAAAGCCAGCTCTTTGGGAGAAGAGGCGGCTTTTTTTTTTTTTTGCCCCCAAAAGGAGCAGATCTTATCTGCTCCTTTTTGGGGAAGAATCTGGCTGGACTGGGGCCAAGAATCTGTTTGCCCTGGTCCCGATCCAGCCTAAAAGGTGTGGGTATATGCTGCCCCTTTTCGGTTGTCTGTATCCACCCCCTCTTAGAATACTTGACCCTAAAGGGCTACCAATAATTGTGCTTCCATAGTTCTGTTGAATAGGTTTCTGTAGACACTACAGTAAGTTTGCTGTGGCTAGGAGTGAAGCATATCTGGGAAATGATGCATATGTTCAAGGCAATACAGTACAAATGCAAATAAGTTAACAAAATGAAGGATGAAATCTTTTGTGTTAAAGTGGTTTGCTCTTCACTCTATCATTTTATCATTCATATTATCAACAGATAGATAAGCCCGGCTGCTCAAGAGTGAAGGCACTGAAGTGTAGAGCTGCATGGCCCTGTCAAATTGATAGAGTGAAGATGTGGAATGCAATAATGGAAACTTTCTATTCAATAAGAACTGGAATATAAACATAATATTATAGCCATTTATCAGCATGGATTGTCTTTATGCTTGAGGCTTAGATCAGAATTTATACTGCATAGATGAGGTCAAATAATAAATGCTATCACTTGATGACAAAATATTCTCTAAAATATTCACTGAAGTTATTTTTGCTGTGCTACTAGCAGAAGTACTTTGAATAGAAAGATTTGCTTGTTGCACATACACCAATGACTGTAACCAGTTTTCTGGTAACTGCTACAAATAGGTGTGCAGTTGGAAAATGTGTGCATTCTTGATGGAAATTATAGCTTATGGATATCTGGAGGGGGAAAGGATGTAATGGTGTATCTACTCTTATAGTGTGTCTGGCCACTGTATAGTTATAATTGATAACAGGTTTTCATGTAACTCCTTTGTAGAAAAGAATGGTGGATAGTGGACTTTTTAAAATTTTGGCCACAATTTTATTTACTGCTGTTTTTACTGATGCTGCATTTATGTCACTCAGTGTTGCCACTTTTGGAATGTTTAAAATTTCTATTCTGCTTTGTTTCACCACCACTCCTTTTCTTTTAAACAGTTTCTTTGTATTGAATGGGAAAATGTAGACTGGCAGATTGTTGTTGTTGTTGTTTATCTTTAAATAATTTCTGACATATGACAACCCTAAGGCACCCCTGTCATGGGGTTTTCTTGGCAGGATTTCGGTAGAGGAGGTTTGCCATTGCCTTCCCCTGAGACTGAGAGGAGAATGAGGATTGTATTTTTCTAAATGTTTCCATCTTAAATGCAAGGTGGTTTTGGTAGAATATTTCTTTTCTTGGAATGTGTTTTCAGCTGTGGCTTTTAGCACCCCCTATTCAGAAATCATGGAAAAACATTTGAGGTATACACTCAAAACATCCCTTAGTTCCACAGCTGATCAAAAGCAAAGCACAACTGATGCAAAGCACAGAATAGTTCCAGTGGAAGATAGAATATACTGCATGCAAAGACCTCAACATGATGCAGTAGTTTGAGTGTCTGACTATGACTCTGGAGAACATGGTTCAAATCCCCACTTGGCCATGGAAACTGTGGGCAAGTCATACTTTTTCAGCCTCAGAGGATGGCAATGGCAACAGTAACCCCCCTCTGAAAAAGCTTGCCAAGACAACTCCAAGATATGCCTTAGGGTCACCATAAGTCAGAAATGACTTGAAAGCACACCACCGCCACAACAAAAAGAATAGCAATAGCAATAGGAAGTACACTTCTATACCACTTATCAGTGCACTTAAGCACTCCCTAAGCAGTTTACAACATATAAGCTAATTGCCCCCAACAGTCTGGGTACTCATTTTAGTGACCTCAGAAGGATGCAAGCCTGAATCAAGCCTGAGCCCTTTGGCTGGAATTGAACTCTCAACCTTATGGTTTGTGAGTGAGTGGCTGCAGTACAGGCATTTAACCACAGTACCACCAGGGCTCTTTTAAAAAAACTCAAAGAACAGAGCAAAGACAGGTAACTCTGGGGGGGGGGGGACAGGTTTGTCCAAAAAGAAGGGTAAAAGAATACAGGGCAGCAGGGGGGAAAAAAAGGCAAGGGGACACAGGGATGGGGTAGGGATGCCAGGAGAATGGAAGGCAGAAGAAAGACGCAGCAAGGCACAGTGAGGGAGAAATAGACATATTAAACAATTAGGGATTGTTTAATTAGGGATGGCAGAAGGAAGAGCAGCTGTAAACACAACAACATGGAGACAAAGGGGGTGGGTAAGGGCCTAAGCAGACTGCCAGAAATAGTGCACATTAAATTGAGGCACTGCCCTGGCTTAGTGCTAGGGAGTCATGGGAATTGTATTTTTTTTCTGAGACATTGAGCCTTCTCTGTCAGAGAGCTCTGGTGCCACAATAAATTACAGTTCCCATGATTCCCTAGCACTGAGCCAGGGCAGTGCCTCAATTTAATGTGCACTATTTCTGGCAGTCTGCTTAGGCCCTAAGGTATTGCAAAGAGGACTAAAGATAGCAGGTACATAATAAGTTAGAAAATGTAATTAAATTACATTTTTTTGGTGGCTAGAGGGAAACAAAGTATTAAGTCTATATTACATTGCCATTTAAATTTAAGTCAAATACCTGCAATAAAACAGCTTTCTAGAACAAAGCTGAAGAGCACAATAATTTCACACACACACACATCCTTTCTGGCTGCTTGGGGGGGGGGGTGTCACGTAAAAGCCATGCCCCCAAAGTGTCCAGAAGCTGCCTTATTTGACCCATGTGTTTGTGGCCTATATTGCAGAATTTATACTTTGAAAAGTTATATTCACTAGTCTTTTAGTATTTCTGAACCATTTACCTTTTTTGTGGGAATAAAAAGAAATAGTATTTCAACAGTGTGTTTACAATTATATTTAAAATGTGATTAGTTACTTTTAAGCATCTTTTAGGCTGCTGTCACATTTCAGAATTAGTGCAGTTTGAGACTGCTTTAAGTGTCATGGCTCCATAGTATGGAATCCTGGGATTTGTAGTTTGTTGTGGCACCTGAGAGCTGTGACAGAGAAGGCTAAATATCTCAATCTACAAATGCCAAAATTCCATAGAATTGAGCTATGGTAGTTAAAGCAATGCTAGACTGTATTCATTCTGCAATATAGATGTTGCCCAGTCTGATTAGTATACGTCACAAAACCCAGGATATTTAATGAAAATGTTTTGTGAGCCAATGTGAATAGTATTGTTCCATAATAATATTTTAGTAGTCCAGATTAGTAAATTTAGAGGGGTGTGTTTATATCTGTGTGTGTAAGTTTGTGTGTGGATCTCTAAATAGAAATCTAGACTTCTTTCTACGATAATCCTTCATGTCCCATGTGAAATTGTACCTGAAGAAATGGATATACCATGAAGCAGAGACATATGATTTCCAAGAAAATTGAATGATCAGAAAAATTGTTGATAACTTGCCATGTCATACATGTGCACAAAGTGACTTGGCTCAAGCCATCTTTCCTACCTTAATTGGTCTTCATGAATAAAGTGTAGTTCAGGTGATGACTACTGGTATAGCTAGCTCTTTGATACTGTAAGAAATGTGTTACAGTAAAAGTAGTAAAAGTTACAGTAGTAGTGAAAGTAATATAAGGACTAAATGAGGAAGATGTACTCATCTAGTTTGCATTCATGCTGCATAAAATATGTCATATAGAAACATGGGGAATGAACAAAAATCCCTCAAAAAGATGAAAGTAATGAAAGTAATATAAGTAATTAAATATACTAATAAGCATATTATAAGTATACTAATAAGTATATTAATAATGAAAGTAATATAAGGACTAAATGAGGAAAACATACTCATTAGTTTTCATTCGTGCTGCATAAAATATGGGGAAAGAACAAAAATCCCTCAAGGCACCTGCAAGGCAGCTGGGAGGAGCACCGGCGGACTTAAAACCCGCCCGTTTCCACCTTCTGCCGGCACCATGTGGCGAGCGGCAGCAGTCTATGGCCGTGGAGGACTGTTTTGCCACCTTGCAGCCCTCGGAGTACCACAATGACAAGAAAAACTATGTATTTTTGAATTGTATATTTTTAATTACTGTTATTTAATTTGCTTAGTATGTTTCGGGGGATGGGTGGGTGGGTGAAGGAGGGATGGGATTTCAATTTGATTTATTGTTCGAAGTTTTGTAATGTTGTACGCTGCCCCGATTGCCTAGCAGAGGGGCGGGATATAAATAAAAATTATTATTATTATTAATTTATTTATTTAAAAAGGTTAAAACTAAGTAGAAAGATTATGGATACATCCTGTATGAACTTACTTTTGAGTAAGTCACATTAAACTCAGGAGCTAGGCAGACAGCCCCAAAGGAGCAGCTTGCTGCCGCCCCTTTGAGCACCAGATTAAGGCTGCAGCAACTGCACACTGTGGCCTTGATCCAGTGATTTACTGGCTCTAAAAGAAGCAGCAAAATGCTGCTCCTTTTAGAACTGGCAAAAAGCCGCCCTTTCTGTCAAAGTGTTGGCTTTTCACCATTTCTTCAGTGCAGCATGTATAAATGCTGTACCACAGAAATGGCATGACACCACCCACCATTTGGTTAGGCGTGTGGAATGATGCTGGCATCAGGGTGGAGTTGGGGCATGTGGCATGCAGTCACCATGCCCCCACTCCACTCCAATGCCGGCCCCTAGTGCCGGTCTGTATAGCCCAATAGCGGACTCTAAAGGTCCTTTTGGTAAATATTGCTTAATATAGATACTTTGTGTGCAACAGTCTGCATGGATGGAAAGGAAAAAGTACAGTGCCTGTTTGTTACATTAACCAACACCAAATTGGTCAGATCTTTATTCTTTGACTGATTATTAAAAATCCTGTAAATCTTGGTGTTATGCTGTCTTCAAAAGTGATGGATTAAAATTCTGGCTTGTTGTTTTCCCTTTCTTCTGAATCCCAAATGGACGATCCCTGTCAAAGTTGGCATGAGGGAAGCAGAAGAAATTTGGCCCCTTAAAATGGAATAATAAAACAGAAGGTCCTACATCTTCTCTAGTGAGTCAATAGATGATAGAAAATGCAAGATACAAGGTATTAATGTTGTGCCATAGCAGGTTTATATATGATACAGTTAATGTGTGTTCAGGCCAGCTAAGAAAAGTAGGATAAAATGCAAAGTGTGGTAGAATTCAGAAAGAGGTTAGGAAGAATAAAAGTATTACAAAGTCAATTCAGCAAAATTTAAAAAGAAATCTGTGAAATATCTTTTATTGGGCACTGCCAGGTGGGACAAATGTGTTGGAATACTGTAGTATTTTTTGATGCTGTTCTTGGGCTTTTAAAATATGTTTTGTAGTGCTAGGTAGACTATTTTCTGGCAATTTCTACCACTAGTTGCAACATTTTATTCTCACCCTTGTGTAGCTTTCTTTTTAATTTGCAAATATATGTGAACAGAATGATGATGATGATGATTTTAAAAATTAGAGCTGTATGGCTATGGTGAATCAATGAAATTACACTTTTGCACTAAAACTCTAAAAGAAAAAAAAGAGAGAAAAGAATTGCTTTTTGAACCATGGAAGCACTTCAACAAACCACACCCCAGTTAATTCATTTGGTTTAAAAAAAAAAAAAACTTTGGAAGTACATACCCAAGCAATCCTAGTGCTGTAAATACTTATTGGGTCCAAGCCACATACCTCCATGTGCTTGTCCATTGTTATAATCACTTTATCTCCCTAAAGGCGACCTAGAATGGGTTTGAAAACACAGATGAAGTAGGAGGCAGGAACTCTTTGGTAAGAAAAGTTAAACTGCAAGCAGGGTTTCTCATACTGGCATGCCTGTATCAATAAGATAGCAATAGCAAGTATATTTCTGTACCATTTATCAGTGCACCCAAGCACTCCCTAAGTGGTTTACAATGTGTAAGCCAATTGCCCAACCTCGGAAGCATGCCAGCCTGAGTTGACCCTGAGCCCCTGGCTGGTATTGAACTCAGAACCTTGTGGTTTCTGAGTGAGTGGCTTCAGTACAGGCATTTAACTACTGCGTCACTAGGGCTCCTTAAATATAGTAGTCTACTTTCATCTTATTCTTCCTTGAATCACCTACATTTTTCTACACATAGTGGTACAGGAAGGAGGAGGAGGAGGAGGACCTCTTAATGCTCTTGTTTCAAACCCTGCTGTGTTTTCACTAATAGCTTTGTAGTAATACAACTATTATTCATGTGAGGTCTTTTTTTTTATAAAAGAAAATTACACTATGCCATCTGTAACAAATTGCATTGTGTCCATTATTGTTAAGTTTAGATGAATATTTTACAGGAGTGCAGACCATTTCATTTTAAAGGGTTTGGGCAGGGGGATATGTCTTCTTGCATTTATGTTTATGCATTTATGTCTTTATTATCCTTCATTATTTTCTTTTCTAACCTACTCTACCACTCCTATCACACCTCTTTGTTCATCTCTTTCCTCTTTGCTACAATTCCTCCTGCTATTGCTTTCTTCTTCCAGTACTCTAAGCCTGAAACCTCTATGTCAAAACCCTTCTTTCAGGGCTGCCTCAAGAAAAATTACTTGAACAAGAACAATAAATAGTGCCTCCTTTCTTCCTTTCCATTTAAGTTCAGGTGCACAGTGAATTATTTTGGTGCACAAGACAGACTTATCAGAGGATATCACAGCTACCTTTTCCCATCTGTACTGGAAAAAATACAATAGTATACAAATTGGGGATAGGGGACTTTCAAAACATCTCAACCTTTATATATAACCAAGGACAAAGAAGTCTTTAAAATGTTTTGTGTGCATGTGTGATTTGAGCAGTTATGAGGGAACAATAAGAATGGCTTTACATTGAGAATGGCTTTACAAGTCCATCTACTTGTGTTCACTGACAGGCTGCAGTTCTGTAAGCCTTCAGATAAGACTACCCATCTATATATGGAGATGATGAAGGATGGAATCAGAGACCTTGCATATGATGCATATGTCTATTACCACTGATTTGAAAAAGGGAGTTGTAGCTCTTCACCTCTGGCTCTAACTCACCACCTTGTTA
>JAIPUX010001232.1:120689299-120705254 GCA_020142125.1 Phrynosoma platyrhinos
AACCTCCTCTGAACCAGTCTTGCCAAGAAAACCCCAGGAGAGGATCGTGTTAGGGTTCTCTTCCTCCTCCATGTCCATTCTCCTGGCTTCTTCCTGCTTCGCCACCCCCATCCTCCTTGTCCTTCACGTACTCTTACTTGGCTTCTCCCTCCTTTCTCCTGGCTTCTTCCCTCTTCTCTCTTGGCTTCTTCCTGTCTTGCCATCCCAGTCCTCCTCATCATCCCCATCCTCCTCCTCTTGCCTGGCTTCTTCCCTCCTCTCGCCTCGGTCCTCCTCCTCTTCTTTATATCCGGCATATAAGACAACCCCCAACTTTAACCCAGATTTTCATCTTATACGCCAGGAAATATGGTATTTCATATAAAACTGAGCATTCAGAAGTGGAGTCCTTTCCATTCTGTCTAGCTTTGATGAATAAATCTTGGAGAGAGAAGAAAATGTTCCTGAAAAGCATTTATACCAGTGTATTGTTTAGTTGAATCTACTAAAATAATAAGAATGTCTTAACAATTTAGTAATATTTAAAGCAGAGTACATCATAACAATATGTTTATGTGGAGGGGAACCATGAAAACTAATCCTATGCAAATGGGAGCCAGTGTGGTATCCTGTTTTGAGTGTTAGTTAGGACTCAGGCTCCAGCAGCAAGAGGGAAGATAAAGATGCCCATTCAGTTCTCACTGCTTTTGCCTCCTCTTCCTCCTTAAATTGTATGTATTTCAGGTATTTATTTCCCAGGTTTGCTCTCCCATCCTCACATATTTTCTCAACCTTTTATCTTTTCTGTTATGTCTTGCTTTATATATCCAAAAAATTCTAAACAGAGACTTATCACTGGCTAAATCCCAGAGATCAGAAGAGTGAAGGTTTCAGCAATCTGATAAATTCTCTGGCAATAAATAAATAAATAAGAAAAGATATTTGTTTAAATGTATACAGTATATACTCATATATAGAAATTTTAGTTTAAAAAAATGACCTTAAAATCCTTGGTTGGCTTATCCACGGCTCAGTGTATGTACTGTACTTTAACTCTTATATTAAAAAAGAACCTACCCTGAGTAAATTGGTGGAATGTGAGAGCTTCCTCTGTCCCAGGAACACTTGAAAGAGGCACTGACTCTCCTCTACTCTTTCTACTGCAGTGCTGCTTCTGGCTTTTTTGAATGCCTGGACCTTATCACATGGGGTCTAAAGCAGTCACAATCCACACTCAACCCCGTCCTATTGCGCTTTATTTGTCCGTGTGTTCACACGACGTCGCACACAACCCCGACACAACCCCGTACCAATGGGGAATCATCCCCGTTCTTTTGTCTTTCGGTTTTACCAGGTATTGCATTCGCGCGATCGGAATAATTGCGCAATAATTCCGCTTTTGCCATACGTCTGATCACCAAATACGTATCCTGGAGCATTTCCCCGTCATGACCCATGGTTCCTAGCGTAATTCTGGATGCGATCTTCTCACTTGTGTGTGAACGGCAAATACGTATCCAGGATGTGCTTCCATCGCTATATTGATAATTGCGCAATGACTCCAGTTGCGTCTGATCGCCATTTCCGTATTGTGAGGTCTATTCCGCTATAGTTCTGGATTGATTCTTATTTCGCTTTTCTGCCGCTTTGAGAGCCCCGTGTGATAAGGTCCCCTGGCTGGGAAAAAAGCAGTGGTGGCATCTCTTTGGTTCTTCCCTTCAAAGGAGCACCAAGAAGGATTGGGCTTTGAAGGATTTGAATAAGGCATTTGCATATATTTGTCAGCTTTTCTGAGTTAAAAACCAGGCAAAGTTAAACACAGTAATCACTGCTAACTAAAATAATCAGCATTTTGTACAACTTTAAAACAGGTTTTTTTAAAAAATAAATAACACAGTTAAAACAGTATAAAATTGAGATTAAAAACATACAAAAGTTAAAACATAGAATCTAATACAGCTACACCATATAATAAAAGCTACCTTGCCATGATTTTAAAAAGCCTATTTGAAAAAAAGTGTTATTACTTGTTGGCAAAAGGCCAGCAAGGTGGGGGCCAACCTTTCCACATGTGGAAGGAAATTCCAGAGGGTGGGAGCAACTATCGAGAAGGTGGATATATATCTATGTATTTACATCTGTCTATCTATCTATCTATCTATCTATCTATCTATCTTTAGAATATTTTCAAGCTGTGAATGTTTAAATCTGTGGATAAAGAATCAGTAGATGCAGAGGACCAACTGTTAAGGTCTTTGCATTGTTTTACTTTTTTCATACTTTACATCCTTTGTTACATGCCCCTAGGTTTTACTCTTGACATCCATAATTTAATCCCCAAACCTGCCTTTGACTTTTACATGGGGTCACTGTATTGTCAAGTATATACAGTAGTTGTGGTTTCCATTGTTCACATTTGGGTTTTTTTAAAAAAGTAATTTTGTTAATAACAACACACAGTGCTAATAATGCAGATATATAAAAATGCAGGACCATAAAAGATTGGATCCAGTAGGTAACCTGCAAATATATTTCAATCTAAATGAGTCCAACAATGTATAAAGAAGGGAAGTAAAAAAACAAAAATAAAACCACAAACCTTTCTGATTATCATCATTGCTATCTTTGTTTATACTACACATTTTTCTCCAAAGAAAAGCATCTTCTTGTGCCTTATTTCCTTCCCTGTCAGCTTTTCAACTTTTATACACACACACAGAGCCTTACTTCTTTAGTAAACCTGCCATACAAGGACAGTACATAACATTATCAAAAAATTGATCCATGTTTTGGCATAGCCACCATATCTAGAAATGATCAGGCATTCTTCATCATTATCTTTACAGTTAGATATATTAGCCATATTAGATATGCTAACAATAAAATTGGGGAAGAGGGGACAGTAAATAATTTGGATTCATAATGTTGCTTTCTACTGTCATGGTGTATGCTACACTTCTGCTGTAACTGATATTTGAACTGGAGACAATAAACTATAATAAGGTTCCATGGGGGGCATCACATCCTTTCAGACTGTAAGCCTTTGGGTATGTCTGTGTTATTACTGATCTTTGTAAGCTGCTTTGGGGGCCTTTTCTTTGGCTCATGTGTAGAGTAAAAATTCTTCAGCTAAACAATAACAAATAATCCAAATCCAATGGCATACTGAAGACACTGAGAGATCTAGTGGACACCAGGGATTTCTTCATCCATTAGGATTCTTTTCCCCCCAATTGGAACAGTTGCATATGCATAAAAATGCAAACCATTTTAAATAAGGCATATTGCATACACAGAACTACAGTGTTCTCAGAGTTTTGAACATTTTTAATGAAGATTTTCTTGTTTACATTAGTTTCTTGCAGTGAATCCAATAGATATCTAAATGTTAATGAGGCTTTTTGACTAAAAAAGGAAGAACAGTTACCTAATTAGAGTTTAGTCTAACTTGGGACTTTAAATTCTGTACAGAAATATTGGTAGCCAGAGAAGTTCTATGTTTTGGCAAGATTTTTTTTTAATTGTTGGTTGTATTTTTTTTAACAAATTGGTGTTTATGTAGTCACATTAGAAGACTCTTGGTAATCCTGTATGATGCTATCAGGGTCTAAACACCTAGCCAGACCCACTCCCCCTCCCCAAAAATGATGTGAGTACCATAGCAGCCAAAATTGATTGAAGGAGTTGTGAAACATACATGATATTTCGGTATCCTTCTGTAAGGCCAGAACTCACTCTTCCCCTAAAACAAGTGTGGGCAGCACAGGGCAACTGTAGAAGACTAGAGGATCACATAACCCCCCCCCCCAGGAGACTATGATGGACTACACCTTTCCATAACATTTGGTTCTACAAAAAGAAAATCATACTTCCTAGGGAGTATGGGGGCATTTGCACCATCTTCTGAATACTTCTTGTGTCATTTCCTCTTTGCTTACTGTTTCCAAAAAAGTGTCCTGGCCCTAAATTTGTCCATTGGATTCAAAATGTGGTGGAAATCTGCCCCATGCCCCCAGATAGAAGGCTAGGGGTGTTTCAGGGCAAAAAAAAAAGTTATTTGAAAACAAAATTAAAAATGTATGAAAGCCCTGGGTCTCCAAAAGTTATAGACAGGGCCTTCACACTGCCTAGAGTGCACTTGGTGGCATTCTGGAGCAATATTTTGACTCCTGGAGTCCACAGATATGCTCTGGGGAGCGCATGTGGCCCATGGACTGCACTTTTCCCACCCCTACCCTGATGACCTGCTCCTGCAATACTGAGCTTGGTGAATTAGTGGCCATCCATCATTATGTTGATAATTGATATGGTATCAAATATGTGTAGACTGTAAAAAGAATGAAACATGTACATACACTTTTATATTAATTTATTCACATACATCAAAGGTTTTTGTTAATATTCTTAAACTAAAATTCCATTGAGCTTCTGAAATTCATATTAGTTATATTAGTACAGTTTGTATATTCACTTTTTTTCTCTTATCCATAGTATTGTATCTATGAAAACAGTGAGCTGTAGAGGATGAATGTAATGATTCCTGATTAATTAAGAGTTTTTACTTCAACTGCTAAACTGAAACTAACTGAAAGGAGTTTGTAAAGAAACACTGAGTCACCATCAGAGCTTACTTAGGAGATTATCACATTAAAAAATAAACCTACTTACCCCTGCTGGTTTCAAGATGATGACGGGATGCAGCCAGGAATTATTGCATGCAAAATGCTGCCAATGCTGCCACCTGCATCTCACTTAAAACCCAGCTAAAATCTGCACTCAGCTGGCTGATTTGCAGTCAGGAAGCTCCTGATTGCAAATTGACCATCTGATTTCAGCTTGTAGCAAAGTTTTAGGCAGCATACAGTTGGGTGGTGGCATCAGCTGCATTTTGCATGTGATAATACTCAACTGCATCCCGGCAGGGGTAAGTTTATTTTTCAATGCAATAATATCCTTAGTTGCATTTTAATGCCCTCCTCTTTATATCTATATATTGGTCCAAGGTACAGAACAGTTTCTTTGTGATCAATTTAACACCATAGCAGTAAGTAATAAAATATTATAAACACAATATGAACTGAAATTAATGGAGAACTATTTAAAGATCTATTCCATTTAGCCTATTCTATCCTTATTACTTTTCTTCAAAGGGACTTTGTTGATCTATTGATTGTGTGCATACCTTGCTAAATAATAACTATTCATTATCATGATCTTTTTTCCTGATGGTGATTCAGATAACAGTCAGTGAAGCAAGATGGACATTATTTCTGTTTTTAGTGGAAAAAGAATTTTTCATCTCTTTTCTGGTACAATGATGCATTTAAAATACAGTGTAATTAAAAATCCAAGTGTTGGTTTGATAAAGTGCAGTCAAGTAGTGCATACATTAAATAGTGTTCACATAAAACATCAAATTATGTAGAAAAATAAGTTTACACATTTAAAGGCATTAGTCTGCCACACACACACAAAGCAGAGTAAAGTTTGTCAACTTTCATCTTGTGTGTGTGTGTGTAGCAGGCTAATGCCTTTAAATGTGTAAACATTTTTTCACAATACATAATATGCCAAATCTGTTTCAACTCAATCTTTGTTTTCTTTAGTCTGGAAAATACTGCCAATCCTCAGTATCTGCAGACTATGTTCCAGACCCCATCCCCCAGAAACCAAAATCTGTGGGTGCCCAAGTTCCCTTGTCCCCAATGGTGTGCATGCATGAGGCTGCACCAACATTGTAGACAAAGGAACGGGTGGGTGGACTCTGTGGTCAATGTAGGACTCCCACCTGGCTGACAGGAGGGCAGTGGTGAACATAGTGAGGGGGAGGCCCAACTTCTGTGCTCCCCTCTGGATGACAGTGAACCCTAGAAGACACCTTCCTATTCCTCTTCAGTCTCTGATGGTGGTGACTGCCTGAGTCCCCCTCTGAGAAGAGGGCTTCTCAGAAGGGAAGGTGGAAAAAGGAATGATGACAGTCCTTGCCACCATTGGCTTCCTTGGTGACCCCTCCTCCACCTCCTGCCGGTCTCCTAAAGGTGTGATACCTTTAGTCGGAAAGCAAGGAGTCCAGCCTTGGCAGAAGAGACCAGCAGGAGGTGGAGGAGGGGATTACCAAGGGAGGTGGTGAGGGAAGCAGACAGGGCTGGGAGTAGGACCCCAGGTAGTCACCACTGCCATCACCACCAGAGAGTGAGGAAGAACAGGGAGGTGGTTTCTAGAGTGCACTGTCACTCGGAGGGAAACACAGAGGTCAGGTCTCCCCCTCGCCACTGCCCTCCTGTCAGCCCTGTGGGAATTCTACATTGACCCACCCTCCACACAGCTTCCCTCTGGATGACAGTGCACCCTAGAAGACACCTTCCTACTCCTCTTCAGTCTCTGATGATGGACCACAGAATCCTACATTGACCCACCCTCCATACATCCCATCCACCCAACCTTTTGTCCCTAATGGCAGTGCAGCCTCAAGCACGCTCCCCCATTGGGCTTGATGTCTGCAGATACTCAAATCCGCAAATTGCATGTCTGCAGATTGCATGTCTGCAGGGCTGACTGTATATTTTCAACACTGCCACTATAATAAGTTCAAAAGAAATGGTATTAACATTTTCACTGTAGTACTTTTGTTTGAAGTATAATTTCTGGATACATGGATTTAAGTGATGCTATTTGTGCTACTTATATGAGTGAAGTAGCACCATTTTAGATTGTTTAGTACTGTATGACATACATTCCCATAGATTGTATCTTTTTTCAGATACAAAAAGTAAGCTGTACAACATAGTAATCAATATTTTCAGTAGTTCTCAATTGTATAAGAATACTAATCTGTATTAGTAATAATCAAGTATAAATTAAAGAGGATAGGCAATACACAACCATAAATGAACCACATAGGTCCTTTATTATACTATCAAATCTTTATATGACTTCCTACTTCCACCACATCACACCTCATTCATTCACACAAATTAATTTTGGGGGGAATAGTCAGGGGTGTAGCAATGGGAAGGAGGGAATGAGCACATTGCCCCCCCCCATAAGAATTTTGCTCCTTGAGTGAAATTTTCCTTCAATCTGCAAATTTCTAGCGTTACAGTAATATAAAACTTGGCTGACCAACTAGGAAAATAATTAGACCAGACCCAGAGAAATGAGTTATAAATGGACAACTTTATTTAACTTAACCTTTTTAACTGTTTTCTTTGAGCTCTGGGGAAAATGGAGGAGCAAACTAGTGTGGGAGTGGCTGGGGCAGATGGTAAACTAAACCATCTCCCCAGCCTCCTCCTCTGGGTGAAACACATGAGCCCCAAGGGCAACCCAACATTGGGTTGCACCCTGGCTGGTCTGCTTCTGGCATGCCAACCCAAGATCCCCTTACTTAACTCACAATACTCAAGTGATTAAATGTCTTAGGCCAGCACAAAGGCAAGTCTCTTTCCCTACCCTTTTAGGGCTGTTGCTGACTGGCCCAAAGGACTGGCCTGGAGGTAGAGTTGGGGCAGGGCAAATGCACGCCAGCCACCCCAACCCCACCTCCATGCCGCACAGTATGCAGACACACTGCGCTGAAAGGGTGTGGAAGAGCTGTTAACATCTCTTGACAGCTTTAAAAGGGCTGTCAAGACTGATCTCTTCCAGCAGGCCTTTCCAGACTAAAATACCCGGCCTTGAGACCTTGAGACTTTGTGGTCTCTTTTAATGAACATTCTATAACTCCCCTTAGCAGGGGTTGTTGGTTTGTATCTATAATTTTATACTATCATTGTTTAATATAATTGTTTTTAATTGAATCTGATTTAATATTTTTTAAGGAGGGAGGAGGGAATTATATTGTTTTAGATTGTATGTATTTTATTCTTGTTCACTGCCCAGATTGGTTCGCCATAGGTATACAAATAAAAATTATTATTATTATTATTATTATTATTATTATTATTATTATTAGGGCGGCCTTTGGCTGCCCCTAAGAGGAGCAGCATTTTGCTGCTCTTTTAGGGGTGGCAAAAAGAAGGATTGGGGCTGTGGCGTGGGGTTGCCATGGCCCTAATCCACCATTCCCCAGGGCGGCTCCCTGCTGCCCCCAATGGGCTGTCTGCATCGGCCCTTAGTCTCAAGACCTAAAGAGTCAATTCCAGAGACCTAACCTTCACCCAAGAGGGTGCAACAGGTGTTCACCGAGCTATTATATCTCCCCCAATATATGCCAGGGGACCTATTTATGACCACACCCCAGCCAATTTTCCATGTCCCCAAATAATAGTGTGGGGTATGCACAAAAAAAAAAAACTTGGAAAGGGGAGAAAATCCTTACCCAGTCCAAAAGCAACCAGAAGACTGATGTAGAGGCATGAGGATGGACCAACATGCTATGAAGGGCTTCTAATTATGATGAATGTATATATGCTTTCTAGGGAACTGAGATCTGTTTGAGAGATACTCTGCTGTTCTTCACAAATAGAAGCAATACACTTTGTGAGTATATGGGAGGGCTGTCTCCTCTATGGTAGTCTAGTTAGGGAATGCCCTCCTCACGAGAATATATTTAGCATGAATTTGATTTCATTCTGGCACCATCTTGAAATCTGGCTTTTTATTAAAACTATTGGGACTTAATGATTTCATCCTAATTTAATGCATATATGTTTTTAAACTGGTTTGACTTTTTAAATTATTCAATATTTAAATTATTTAATTGTTTGAGATGTTTTAAGAATGTTTGAAATAGTTTTATTGAAATCTATAGCACTACCTTAACAACATGTTAGCTCAGGGGTAGGCAACCTTTCCCCCTTAATGGCCGAGGGACTTCAGCTCCCAGAATCCCAGGAGCTATTGGCCAACATGGGACTATTGGCCAACATGGCTGAGGCTTCTGGGAGCTGAAGTCCCTCGGCCCTTAAAGGGGAAAGGTTGCCTACCCCTGCATTAGCTGGTCATTCACTGCTCTCCTTTCATTTCTAGTAGTTGTGCTTCATTTACTTCCTTCATGGTACACCAGTAATGCTCATAATGCAGCCCAAGACAGTCATTTCTATAATAGTTTCAGGCTGATTTGTTCTCATGGTTGTGGATAATTGTTGTGAACATCATTTCCCAAGCGTATGCACCTTAGAGGTCCTTGGCACAAAAGTGCTGTGAATTTTATTTAAAAAGCAAGTGTGCCTACTTCCTTTTACTCCACACTAGAAGCATTATTCTGTTTGTTTCCTTGCACACACTCCTTATCAAATTTGCTTTTTGAAGTGGCATGGGAAAAAGCAGCAATGAAATGGGAAAGAAATTGAATATAGAATATGTTAATGTGCTGATTTTGGGGGAGGCGGATAGTTTTTGCATAACAATTCCATTAGTTGGCTGAGACATAACAATCTCAATCCAGTAAATTACAATTGGGCTAGAAATGATTTGTCTAGAACAGAACCATTGAAATCAACAGGAATTAAGTTATTCATGATTTAATTTCAGTTGATCTACCCTATGTAGATGTAGATGTAGATGTAGTGACTGGATCCAGCCCTGCACATAGACCTTAAGAGAAAAGATGAGGAGAGGGAAGAGGAAATGCATTTATGTATGAGATTAGCATCAAGATTGTTACATGTTAATGTAGACAATTTGATGAAATTTGGGTTGACTCCTAAAGTTTCTTTTTTGGCAGTAGGCAGCCAAAATGGGCTGCATACAGATTTTGATTCACAGTAGATTGGAGCAGGGGTAGGCAACTTTTCCCCTTTAAGGGCTGAGGGACTTCAGCTCCCAGAATCCCAAGAGCTATTGGCCAATATGGGACTATTGGCCAACATGGCTGAGGGTTCTGGGAGCTGAAGTCCCTTGGCCCTTAAAGGGGAAAGGTTGCCTACCCCTGGCTTGGAGCATTAGTATTCCTTTCAGAAACTAGTGTGCTTAACCTGAGCATATTGCACTGGCATTTCTAAATGCCCACGTTGTTTTCTCAAAGGAGAGGAATACAGTTGTCCCTCCCCATTCATGGACTTTGAGTCCATGATCTTGCTCTTTGCGGGAAGGACTAGTGGGGAGGGAAAAAATGGCAGTGTGCCCCACGTGGGTCCCATGGGTGTGTGCGCCATTAGTTTCAGTGGGTGTTGAATATTTGTGAGCTGCCATTTTCATGCCAGGGAGGGGGGTCTGGAACAGATCCCCCTTGAATTGGGAGGGGCTATTATACCTGAATGAAAATAGAAATCTACATTCAGTAATTAAATGGTACTAGCAATCTACAGTCAGGTATTAATTAATTTCATAAGGCATATTTAACCTCTACATGCATATTATAAGGTATAATTTAATCCACTTAGTTTATGACATAACAAATCTGTTGGTGTTTAAGGTGTCACAAGACTCAGTTGTTTTTGCTACAAACACAGTGACCTCTCTGGAAGCCTCTATGTGTATTCTAAATATTATTTAAAGAAGAATATAGACATGAATCTGAAAATAGTTCCACATGAAGAAGAGTGTTTTGGCTTTTGTTCATAGCACATTTTTGCTAAAAGGGCTGAAAATTTGAAGAAAATGCAAGTCAAGAACAAACTTCCATTTCAGGTCATGGCATTTTACAGTGAAATAAAATATAAACCAAGTTGATTATGTGTCAATATGTAGCTATATGCATGTAATGCATATTGGTTTTAAAAGTCCTGATATTTAATGAATTAACATTCTGTGGCTTGGTTAATGAATAAGCATGGACATACCTTTCTAGAATATCTTTTAAAATCAACCACAACAGAGACTGGTAGGCTTAGCATGACACTGACAGTGGTGTATTAATTTTAAAAATGTCCCATGCCTTCAGTTTAAGGGGATGATTCCTTGTGCTAATTTTGTTCTGCCAATAACCTTGTAGGTATCAATTATTTTAATCAAAGGTGTGTGCCTTTTGAAAACTGCTTGAGCTCTTTTCTTTTTCTTTAGATGTCAGTCCTGTACACCATCACTCAGATGTAACAGCTATTGAAATCATTAGGGGCTCAACAGATTAAACTGTGCAGCATTTGATACATTAACATTTTCCCTGTTAATTTCAGTAAAGAGTACAAAAATGATGTGTTGTGTGTGCAGGCGCATGTACACCTTCTAGTTACCTGTCAGCTCATGACAAACTGATGAATTTCATAGGGTTTTCTTAGGCAACAAATACTCGCTGGTGGTTAATTTCCTCTAAAATTAACTCTGCCTTCCTCTGAAATACAGCCTAAAACACCTAGTATGGTGCTGTTGATGATATTCTATCCAAGTACTAATCAGTCATGGTCTGACTTTTACTGCCCACCAAAGAGTAAAAAGAAGCAAGCCTCCTTTATGGTATATGCTGGTCAGATTTTCTATATGCTGGTCAGTTGCTCTATTTATTATGTATGGAGCAGACATTCTCAAAAGGTACCAGGAGGTTATTCTAGATCAGAGGTTGGTAACCTACGGCCCGTGGGCCACACCCAGCCCACCGACCCCCACTGACCCTTACCACTGATGCCGACCCCCGCGTGTGCTGTTGCACGCACTGCCACCACATGTGTCTCAGCCATCATTTTGTTTGACAAAATGGTGGCCGTGACTCGTTCGCTCATGTGCAGCAGTACTGAGCATGTGCAAATGAGTTGCAGCTGTCATTTTGGTACACAAAATGGTGGCTGCGACACACATGGTGGTGGCGCACGCAGCGGCAGTGGGGGTTGGTGGTGGCGGCAGTGCTGGTGGCGGTGGGGGCCAGCGAGGGTGTGTGCATGCACGCGTGAGCACGCACACTGCCATTCCCCCCCCCCAGCCTGGCAGAAGACCTGGGGACCAGTGACCGGCCCCAGGTAAAAAAAACCTTGCCGACCCCTGTTCTAGATGCTAGAGATGTGGTTCCTTCAAACACTTATCAGTCTGTCCATTTGAAGTAACATCTGGAAATTTTCCCCTGTCCCTTATAGACTGAATCCTGAGAATCATTTTATTAGGAACAAAGGTTTTAGACTGGCCAAGTCACTGGTTTACGAATTCACATGAGAAAACAATTAGAATAATAATCCTATACTTGTACTCTTAAGTGATACAATCCTAGTAGAGCCATGTCACATAATTTTGCTGAATGTAATTCAATGTTGGTGTTCTAACTGATGTAATCTATATATTTGTGCTTGCAGAATGAATTGCTAAGTACTGTCCTTGTATGTTTTATTTTGATTAGAATGAAATTTGCATCATTCTCTTGAGAAAATGCACGCATGTGTGTGCATACAGTTGAGTATGCAGCTTGGATTTTAATCTTCTCATACAAAGTTCAGTACTTAACAAAAATTAAATAAAGTAAATAATGCATTTACATTTCTGCAATCATGCCTTGAGAGCCTTAAAAAATGAAGTGTCATACATCAATTCTACAGCTGTGACACCCACATGCATTTAGGTTAATCCAAAAATTTGAATAATTAGCTCTTTTAGCTTCAGTTGGACTAAAATAATTTAAATTTGCATACAGCATTAGAAACAACACTTTGATTTAACAATGTCATTCATATACAGTTTTTGGTTTTACATGTGAAACATGAATGTTCATGAATCACTTGGTGGCAATATAATGAAAACATATTTGAGGTTTGGTAGATGGCTGGGCTATATTTTTACATTAATGGGTAAAGAAAAATATGTGCTAAGTATTTATTGAATTTAAAATCTGTTGGTATTAAAATATGATAGTGCTTCCTTTGAATCAGATTTCCATAATGAACATTCAATAATTAGTTTAATCTGGAATAAATTGTATTCAGACCTCTATATAACATGACCATTACATATGTTTTCCAGATGTTGTTGATTAATTTCATATGTAGTTTATATGATAATAAAATAATAATAATAATAAATAATAACATTTATTTTTATCCCACCCCTCTGCGTAATGCAACTGGGGTGGCTTACAACATTAAAAATGCATTACATATCTCACAGTCCCACCCATCATGCAATTCATGATGGGATTATCAATGCCTAGAATTGGATTTGTAGTTTGAAACATCATTGTGTGCTTAGGGTGTATTCCATCTACGTGCCCATCCATCCCTGTTCCCAGGATGTTGCATTACTTTAAATCACCATATCAAGCTTTTAATTCTTCTTTCCAACAGACAATGGGTTCTAAACATCATCTGGCTGTTTTAGTTTCCCTTAGAATATTTTGTTTTTCTTCTAACAACCTTAGGTTTAAACCAAACATGGTGATGTTACCTCTTGTTTCTCAGTATCCCCATATAGTGGGCACTCAGCAGCTGGATTTGCCATTACAAGGCCTTCAGCTATACCTCAGTTAACAAAGTAGATGTTGTGGAGAGCAGGCAGAATTATGCCAGCAACAGTCAATCATGAGTAAGATGGCAACAGCCAATAGAATTATGGGCTGTAGATGATAAAGCATTCTGTTGCTGACAGTTGGAGTTAGTCCGGGTATGAATGGGTAAGAGTCCAGGAGTTAGGGACTGTGGGCCTTTGCAGACTGCCAGAAATAGTGCAAACTGAGTCCATTTTAAATTGAGGCACTGCTCTGGCTCAGTGCTAGGGAATTATGGGAACTGTAATTTATTGTGGCACCAGAGCTCTCTGACAGAGAAGGCTCAATGTCTTAGAAAAAAAATGCAATTCCCATGATTTCCCTAGCACTGAGCCAGGGCAGTGCCTCAATTTAATGTGCACTATTTCTGGCAGTCTGAGTGATGCCTGTAAATTTGCAGTCAACAAGATTGAGAGCATTGGAAGTTACTCCTTGGTGTATTAATTTAGTCTTGCAGTTAAAAAGGGTTCCAAACATGGGATATATATCAACAGATATATAGGTCAAGATCCATATTTGGGGTAAATCACTGCTTATAGTTTTACATTGATCATGTTAGACAATAATTTTGTTGAATAGGAATGTTATACAATTGAACATTTTCCCCAGCTGTGTAACTGGATGCATAGGTTAATTCACATGCATATCTATTCCACATGTGCTACTCCAGATCCACAGATTTTACTGAATGTGATTGTACCACACATTGGACAAAGATGTCTAATCACTTGCCTAGGGAATGTAAGAGTAGAATTCTGGCCATGCTTAGTAAGCTTCAAAAGCATAATCATGTTAGTTTCTTGAAACATAAAAAGGAGGAAAAGGTACAAAGACTGAATTTTGTAATATATGTCTGAAAATGCAGATAAATGATACTTACAATTACATCTATTATTTAGAAAAATCTAGTGAAAAAATGAAAGCTGAATATTGTGGTTGATGGAAATGTTGAAACTGTAGTTGCCCTAAATATGGATGATGAGAAATAGGTGGCTGCAGAGGCAGTGCCAACTTCAGTATTTTGTTTCTGAAGTCTTTGAAGTCTGACTTTGCAGAACAGATTGTCAATCTCTGGCCCATTACACACCTGCTGAGATTGTGGTGTTTCATTTCTCTTGGGTGAAGAAACGGAAGCTCAAACCATGTTAATCACTGTCAGTATCTGTTGTACAAAATGCCAAAAATGCACTGAACTGCATGTTTTTAAGAATAAATATGACAATATCTTTTAAAATGTTTTTTAGGGGAGTGATTTGCTGTAATTTATTACAGATAGCATTTGAGTATAAGATACTAAAATTTTTAAATGTAACATCAAAAATAACAAAGTAATACTTTAAGTCGTGTGAGGAATATTTGATTTATCAGATGAAGAAAAGGGGTGTTGGTTTTGTAACGGAAATGAAATCTTACCACAGTATGAGTACTATAAAGGGGCTTTGAAAATCAGCTAGCAACATTCATCTTATAGTTTCTGTTTCTGAACACCAATTTAATTTTCATACTTGAACAATCTACATTTCCTCCTTGCCTTTCTCAAATTCAGGAAAGTGAAACTTAATCCAGACAAGATGGGGATGTTCCTGGTCAGTCAAAAGATAGATCAGGAAATGGCAATTGAGACTGTGCTGGACAGGGTTACACTCCAATGAAGATGTGGGTTTGCAGTATAGTGTTCTCCTACAACTCTGAGCTAGGAAACCCATGTTTCAGCAGTGGCTAGGAGTACATTAACACCGTTAAAGCTTGTATGCCAGCTGTGTCCATTCCTTGAGACATCAGATATGGTTACAGTAACACATGCCTTAGTTACATACATCCTAGTTGGATTACAGTAAGGTACTCTATGTGGAGCTGCCTGGAAACTTGAATTGTTCACTGCAGTTGGCTACAGGGATGACACAATTCCCTAGTTGCAACAGCTCCATTGGTTGCTGCTCTATTTCTGGGCACAATTCAAAGTACTAGTTATGACCTTTAAAGCTCTACATGGATTAGGTCCAGGTTATTTGAAGGATTATGTTCTCCCTTACAACCTACCTCTTGTTATAGCATAATAACAACAACAACAACAACAACAACAACAACAACAACAACAACAACAACAACAATAATAATAATAATAATAATAATAATAATAATAATAATAATAATAATAATAAATTTATTTATGCCCCGCCCCTCTGTCAACAATTGTGGCGGCTAATCACAGTTAAAATTCCATACAATATGTAAAACACAGCCTTTGTCCTACCCTCCTCTTAAAAAATAATTAAACTAAGCATATCTTAAAACATCTTAATAAAACAATATAAATAATTTATAAATGTACTAACAAACTTCTAAACAATTATAAATTAAGCAAAGAAGTGGCTACATCCGAGGAGGGAAGAGGCAGAATGGGGGAGTTTCTGAGGCCTACATCATCATCATCATCAATTTCTAGAGTTTCATTAATGTACATGGCACTTTACAAGAAAAAGAACAAGAAAAAAAGAAGCTAGGGCAATGGCAGTTGGAATGAAGAATGGGCCTTCCTTGTGACATCTGCTGGGGAGGTCCTTCTCTCTGTCCCACTGCTCTCACAGGTACATTGAGGGCCTTTGCAGACTGCCAGAAATAGTGCAAATTGAGTCC
>JAIPUX010001232.1:120734338-120748962 GCA_020142125.1 Phrynosoma platyrhinos
CACTGGAAGAGGACTGTGGGCTTCTCCCTCAAAAAGTCCACTGGTAAAGACTCATGTAATGGGCCCCTGTGCTCTTGGTCTTTTCACCAGGCTCTGTCCACGAGCTCAATCAACTGGGTTTGTAACTCTACAGAGCTTCTGGATGCTATCTTATTCTGGAGGCAAGTCTCTGTCTCTCTCCCTCTGAGCAAAAAACAACAACATCAAAGCCCTTTAAATGATGATGATGATGATTATTATAGGAGAACCTGTAAAGCCCCCCATCTACCTGTGCTGTGCTTTCCCTTGTCCTGTAAAAAAAAATTCCTCTGGGAGGAGTTGTATAGAGCTAATTGGCTAGCTCAGTAACAGTCACACTCTCCCTAGTGTTTTAAAAAAGAATTTAAAAACTCACCCACTCAAAATGGCTGCCCAGAAACTGCCTTCCTTCTCCTTCCTGGCAGGAACTGACCTAGAAAGCCTCTGGGATGAGTTGTATAGAGCTAATTGGCTAGCTCAGTAACAGTCACACTGTCCCCAAATGTTTTTAAAAAGAATTTAAACACTCACCCACTCAATATGGCTGCTCAGGAACTGCTTTCCTTCTCCTTCCTAGCAGAAACTTGTTTATATTTTTATAGTACTCTATTGGAAAGCCATTTGGGCCTGACGTTCTCCCAGATTTGGCCCTGTTAATATTATCAAACATTTCCTGGAGCATGATTTCTCTATTTAACAATTCCCTCTGAACATCGTTAATGGATACCAGATTACAGTTCCTTAAGTAGTCTTTAATTTCTTCTATCTGAATCTCTTCTTTTTTGTATAATTTTCATGAAAGCCATAAACATTTTTTTAAAAATAATGTGTCCTGGTCCGTGTAGATCTCTTCTTTTTCTTTCAAACTTCCTATCTGTTTCTTTACTTTTTCTTTCTTCAGCTGTTAAGCTAGCCACTTCCCTAGTTTGTTCGCTCCTTCAAAGGATTTTTGACTGATATACTTTAATTTCCTATGCATTTCTTCTACCAAAATCAATCAAATTGGCTGCTGTTGTGTTTTTTTAAAAAATCTCTTTTAACAAACTTTTCTTTTTGGGAAGTTGTTTCAGACTCTTTTCTTCTTCTTAAGATCTTGCAATTTCTTTAATTTTTGTGTTCTTTCCTTTTTAAACTCACAACTCTTTTAAATACCCCCCCACACACTAATCACTACCTTAAGGCTTGCCACACTATCATTGTGATATCTTCTCTCATATTTTATTTAAAGTAATTTTCTAATTGTTGAATCACACTTTTATCTATCTCTTCATTAGCCAGAATTAAATCACTCAATTTCTAACTAAACTCTCTTGTCCTCAATGTCAGTACAATGAGGTTGTGATCAGAGAACAATCTTGGATTAACCTTTATATCACTAGCCCTTGAAACTAAGGGCCTTTACAGACTGCCAGAAATAATGCAGCTTGAGTCCACTTTAACTGTCCTGGCTCAGTGCTAGGGAATCATAGGAATTGCATTTTTTTCTGGGAGATTGAGCTTTCTCTGTCAGAGAGCTCTGGTGCCACAATAAGCTATAGTTCCCATGATTCCTTAGCACTGAGCCAGGACAGTTAAAGTGGACTCAAGCTGCATTATTTCTGGCAGTCTGTAAAGGCCCTAAGTGTGGTGAGATAAGAAACATGTCAAGTCTAGCCCAGATTGATGTCTATCAGAAAAGAAAGTATACTCTCTCAACTAACCACATTTTTCTCCCCATATATCCTTTAAGGAAAAATGGTCCACCAGCTCAGAAAACATTCTCTGGAGTTTACCTTGATTAATTCTTATCTTTTTTCCCCCTGAAAATCTATCTAATTGAGGGTCAGTCACCCCATTCCAATCCCCCATTATAAAAATAGAATCAAAAGTCAAATTCTCCAGTTTATTCAACAAATCATTGAAAAGTTTTCCTTTTTTTCTCTAATGAACTGTAAATTCCTAATAACAAAACTCTTTCTCCTTCTAACATAATTTGCATACCAACATATTGACCATGAATGTCATTTAACATTTCTTGAGCTTCATAATTTTCAATTACATATAATACCACACCTTTCTTTTTATTGTTAGCAGCTGACACAAACTCATTGCCTAACTTTATATTTTTGAGACATGTCACATAACATTGTTTTTAAAATTCTTGTTTCTTGAATACACTGTATTTCAAACCTCTATTTCTTTAGAGAGTGGAATACTTTATGTCTTTTCCCAGCCCCATTTAAACCTTTAACATTCCAAGAGGCTATCTTAAGGTAGCAAATCATCTTCCAATCTTAAGCTTTTATTTTCTTTGTCTTTGTCTAGGCTTAGATTCAATGGTGTTCTCCTCTGATCCAATGATACCTTTATATCTTAATCTCACTTTTGTCCTTCGCTGACTCTACATCTTGTTGTTCTTTTAAATTTTCCTTCTTTATCTTGCTCTCCCCAGCTCTATTCCTACACTTATAACATAACTCCTCTTTTTGCCTTTCATGAACACCTCTATCCTGTGACCTGTTCCTCTCTCCCTTCCTATCCTTACCTCTTGCTTTCACCAAATCTTTGTCTGATTCTTTTATGATTCTAATTCCTGAGCCTTATTTTGCTGTGGTACATCCAGAGAATAGTTCATACTGAATAATCATATACTTACTCTTGCTGGATGTGCTTACATACATTGTTATTCCTTGTATGCTGTTACAACAGCATTCTTGACCACTGAAGAAGACCTAGTGTCGAAACACGTTTGGTCTTGTATTGGGCTTGTACTGTTATCCCTCCCGTTTGCATTTCTGGAGATATTGAATACTTTATCTTGTATATATTTTGTATGTTAAACATCTCCTTACATTTTGTTTATTGGTTGGGATTTATAGTTTCTCAGCCTAGTACTTATTGGATATATGCATAAGGCTTGATTATTAATTTATGGACCAGAATTGGGTTTCCATGTGTTACCCCTCCCATTTGTATTTAGAGTATTAATTTAAATTTACAATCTTTGAACTTTTGATTTTTAACTGCCTAAATAGATCAGCAATACTTTTGGTCTTGTATTGGGCTTGTACTGTTATCCCTCCCATTTGCATTTTTGGAGATGTTGAATACTTTACTTTATATATACTTTGTATGTTAAACATCTCCTCACAATTTGTTTATTGGGTGGGAGTTATAGTTTTCCAGCCTAGTATGTATCGGCTATATGCATAAGGCTTGAGTATTAATTCATGGTCCAGAATTGGGCTTATATTGTTATCCTTCTTATCTGTATTTTTTGGAGGTGTGCATTTGAATGTTATTTTAACTTTTATTTGGCTTTTGCATATAGAACCTTGGATTTTTATTTGCCTATACAGTCTGGCAACATTTTTAACTTATTTTTTATTTATCACTTTTTTTCTATTTTGTTCTTAATAAATTTGAGTTTTTTTGATCCATTTTATTTTTTCTTCTAGTTTTCTAACAACACAGCTTTTTTTAAATCCCTCTGAGTCTCCCTTACCAGGGGTGGCAATTTTGACTGTCTAACAATCTGTTACCACTTCGTGTTAGTCATATATGAACCTAGATGGCTTAGAAATGTCTCACTGGGTCTCCATGCCCAATCGAAAGGCAAATGTTATAGGATTTTCAACAAGTCTAACAGCACATTCATTCTGTTTGACCTGAAGGTTTGGAACTTCTGCTGACCCTGCGCTTGAGCCTTTCCCTTTCTGGTGGCTGGAGCAACTCACAGTTTTCTTGGAAACTCTAAATGGCCCCTGAATTGAGGAAGTCAAATAGATTGCTGCTGAATCTTCCATCTTCATGACTGACTCTTTCTTGGGTGCCATTGAGGCTGAACCTGAAAAACCTGGAATAATGTGTAAAGTCCCAATACAACCTTGAAGCACTCATTGCAGCACTAGTGAAAAAGAGAAGGCCACCACCAGTCATATGACTCTATAGAGACAGACACCTCATGTGCTGAAAGCTTTCTGGGGCCTGAACTTAATACTTATTTTGTGCAAAGCATGTTACTTAGAGTGTTACTTAGCAAATTCAGCTTCTCTCTGAACCAGGAATTATAGAGAGAACAGGGGGAAAGGGGTTGATGTGCTATTGTGTGATTGTTTAAGCAGCCTGTAAAGAATCTCCAGAACATTTCACCTGAGGAGTGGAATATAATTCTGTTAGCTAGCTCATACCTGAATAGGAATGTGTCCAAAGTATTATTCCCTGTTAATAATACTTAGAATTCCTCTTCTTATTGTAGTGGAAAAACAAACTGTAAGCAAATTAACTCACAGCAGCCAGGGTTCTTTGGCAGAGCTGAAGCAAACAGGGGATCTTGAATGGGTTAAAAACACAGATTTATTATGCCTGCAGGTCCTGACAGAATTAGCATTCAGATCATCGGGCCAAGAAGAAAGGCACATGGAATGTTTTATACTACCACAAACAAATAAATTCAAAGTTTACATTCTATTGGTCACTTCAAACTCCAAACATATAGAATCCTAAGCAATCAGAGTCCAAGATTTAGAATACATTAAAATATATTTAAGATACCATGTTGTCATGCCAACCACATACCAAGAATCTCTTATCTGTATCTGGGCCCCTCTCAGCACAGCACTGTGTCTTCCTTTACTTATCATTTGATTTATTATGGTTGTGCATATACATCCAGGTGCCTAATGTGGCCTGGCGAAGGGTCAGGCTGTACAATCTCTGCACAGCTCTGCACATTCCTAAAGAGGCCCCATCTTTCAAAACTTTCCCAGAATCCTTTTCTGTGTGGCTGCTTGACACTTGGCATCTTTTTCTACATATAATGGCATACATTTCTAATATAGACAATAGGAATATATAGATTAACCAGTTTCTTCTACCTCATTACATTCTGAGTGGAGGGTTCCTGGGAAATGCATTATTATGATTGCAGTGCAGATCCCTACCCTCTTTCCCTCTAAGGATCCCAGAGGAAAATATAAGAGAGAGAGGAAAGAAATTGAATGGTTTCAGCTCAAACAGTGGAGGGAGACTGGAGAGGAAGAGAAGATTTACCTTATTTTTCTCTTGTAATAAGTGAGGGGGAGCTCATCGCAGACACTCTTCCAGTCCTCCTGGCCATTTGCCAGGGATATAATTCATCAACAGTTTTTTTTTTCTTGAAGAAAGCAATGAGTAGTTGGGGTCCACGCTATTATAGGTTTTGTGTCCAGGCTATTTGAAGGACATATCTCCCTGTATGAATCCATTAGGGGCTTAAGATCATCTGGAGAGCCCTCCTCTCTGTCCCACCAACTTGTCATGTTTGTTTGGTAAGAACAAGAGAGAGGGTGTTCTCAGTGGCTGCTTGAAGATTTTAGAACTCCCTCCCCAGAGAGGCCAGGATTTCCCTGCACTAGCTCTCCTTCTGGTGGCAAGTGAAAACATTTTTGTGTTGCCAGGCCTTCACAAACAGTTGAAATTGGGTCCTTGATGCTATATGGAGCTGGATTGGAAGTTTAAGTTTTATTTTATTGTTTTAATGTTTTTGGCTTGAAAATATTAAAAAAAGTATAAATTGGAAATAGCAAAACTCGATTTTGCCATTTTATATTAATATATTTATATTAATTATATTAATGCTTATTTTTTATGTTTTTAATTTTTTAAAAAAATGTAAGCTGCTTTGTGGGGAAAAAAAGGTAATAATAATATTAATAATAATTTTATTATTTTCTTTCTGCTTCAAAAATCATACAATTTGGAAGCATAATTGTAATTTAGGACTTTTCTGCACAAAATTCATGTGTGGTTGTTTTGCACAGAGAGCAGTTCTATTCTCAGTGCAATAAACCACATGGAAATTTTATGCAGAACAATTCCTGAACTGTGAAGATTCTCATCAGCTCACGATTCTTCTCATCGAGGTTTCCTGATACTCCAAAAATGTTTTAAAATCATTATTTGAATATTTTTGAATATCATTTTGCATCCCTGCCATTCACCAACTGCCTTTTTCACAGTTTCTACTGTACTTTAAGCATGTCTGCTACCACTGCCACATCTGCCATGTTGCAGTCATGTCTTTTCCCAGTGGAAACACCACCTATTAATTGATGTGCCTGTTCCAGCACACTGATAGCTCCTTCTTTCACTGTGCCTGTACCCCAACTCCCTGAGCATGTTTGGTGAGGTTCCTTCATCTATTACTTTCAAACCCAGCTTGAAAAGTGTCCATGCTTCCCCTTTATTTCTTGGACCTGAAGATTGAATTAATTACAATTTTCTAAGCTCTAAACAATTTCCTGCATTAAGACATGATAACTAACAATATTGCTTCTCAATTTTTAATCAGTTTTCTTGGCAGTGATATTTTATCAACAGCAATATCAATGCATTTTTGCTCAGCATGGGTCAAGAGGAAACTACCCAATGTGTTCTGTTTGGACTGTATCTTAAAAGATCTCATAAGTTTGAAGCTAGTACACTTTGTCTGAGCAATATACTTTATGAGAGGATCTTCTCCCCCCATCTATTTTGCTTGAAATATGCTGTGCTGAGACAGTATTTTCATCCCTTATGTTTCTCTTCTCTGCAGAGGCTGCCCTCTCCAATTCACAGAGGAACCATGTCACTGAATCTAGTCAGGCAGCATAGCATTATTATCCTATTCTGCTATGTGTAGAGGTTTGTTCAGTGCTCAGCTGAGACCAAATGTCAGTTTTGAGCTGTAAGACCTTTCCTCCTTTTATTTGGTCTTACTGTTCCCAAGCCTAAATTCATAGTGAGCTGCATTGGTTTAACTGCTCCCCCCCTTCCACTTTTCTTTCCTCTTCCCTGTTTTATCACTGTTAACTTTGGCTACATCTTTTTTCCATAAGAACATGTTAATCTTTTCAGAGCTACAGGAGAGAGCTATTTGTGTATTTGAATTTGCAGAGGGAAGCTAGTGGATTGTGTTCTTGCCATTAGCACCATTTCTCAGTAACTTAGGACCTATGCTCAACAGTGTTTAAATTGGGTCTCTGCAAATGTATGAAGCACTTTGAACAGGTGCTATAGGAATAAAAACTACCACCTGGACACATCCAATTGCATTTGGTTTTGGAAACTAGAGAGGAGTAGGGTTGTTTAGTACTTGGATGGAAGACCACCAATATACATGCATGAATTCATACATTTTCTGAATATAAATGCCTGCACAGTATGTTGTGACCTTGACAGTACAGTGGTACCTCTACTTATGAATGCTTCTTCTACCGAAAAATTCGACTTATGAAATGCGCCTCCCGAAAAAATTTGCTTCGACTTAAGAAAGCGTTCCAACTTACGAAATTGGCGCGAACAAGCTGCTCTCCAAATTTCGTGGCATGCCATTGGTTAGCGAAATCTAATGAAGCAGCACTGTATTGGCTAGTGTTTGCCTAGTGAAAGAGGAAGTGTTTGCCTAGTGAAATTCAACTAGGCAGCACTGTTTGGGCTTGCAAAAGAGGAGAGGAAGTGTGGCTAGTGAAATTGGTGGCTTCTGACATCCAGGAAGGTAGGACTTGTGGCTTGTGGCTTTTTGGCTTCTGATATTTGTGGCTTCTGATCTCCAGGACTGTATTTTTGGCTTCTGTGGCTTCAGATATTCAGGACTGTATTTTTGGCTTGTGATATTTTTGGCTTTTGATCTTCAGGATTGTATTTTTGGTTTCTGATATCCATCAACACTATGGCCCCCAAGAAAGCAATGTAGAAAAGTGATGAGAAGAAGAAGAGAGTGCTCTTGTCCATAGAAAACAAGCAAGAGATCATAGAAAAGTATTTTTATGTTTTTTGTTCCTTAAGGGTAATGTAACATGTTTGTATTAGAGGTACTTAATGAAATAACCCTGTATTATACATTTATATTGAGTTGTAGCTTGAATCTGGGGGCCTGGAACAGATTAGGGCATTTCAGTGTTAAATTTGCTTCTACTTACGAAATTTTCTACTTACGAAATGGCTGTCAGAACGAATTAATTTCATAAGTAGAGGTACCACTGTATTATGTCTTATCCACATAGGAGTAGTAATCTTCATTGACACAGAACCATCTGAATGGGAAATTTTGTTGAATAGACAAGAATCAAAATATGCACAATGATAGCATTTGAAAATAGCAAATATTATGTTAGAGCTTCATAAATTGCAAACAGTACATGGAAAATTTAGAGAGCTGGTGTGGTGTAGTAGTTTAAGTGTTGGACTGTGACTCTACAGACCAGAGTTTGAATCCTTGCATGGCCATGGAAGCCCACTGGGTGACATTGGGCAAGTCAAATTTTCTCAGCCTCAAAGGAGGGCAAGGGGAAACTGCCTCTGAACAAATGTTGTGAAGAAAACTCTGTGATAAGTTAACCTTAGGGTTGCCATAATTGGGAAATGACATAAAGGCACACAACAATAACAACAACAGCTACAAAAAACATGGAAAATTCAAATAATGAGCTAATGGAGCACACTGCTACAGCATGGAGCAATACTAATTCATATTTGCAAACTCACAAGGCTGAGAGGGTTTGGGACTAAGCAATCTTAAGTTCAGGAGCTTCTTAAGAAGAGGGGGAGGACAGAAGAGAAGGAGTTCAAAAATGTAAAGATAATATACTTTTCCTAATACACACACACACACCCCAAAAGGAGGCACATGGGGAAAATGCAAATGTTTTTGTTAACTGCCCTCGGGTTGATCTTGACTCATGGTGATCTTATGGATGAGACATCTCCAAGACCCTCTGTCTTCCAGTACTCTGCTAAAATCTACAACCACTTAATACCTGTGATCTCCTTAACAGAGTCCATCTATCTAATATGTGGCCTTCCTCCCTTCCTACTTCATTCCAGCTTCCCCAGCATTATTGTTTTTTCCAAAAAGTCCTATCTTCTCATGATGTGTGTGAAGTATGACAGTCTCATTTTGGTCATCTTAGCTTCCAGGGAGGTTCCGGTTTGATCTGCTATAGGATCCATGTGTTTGTCCTTTTGGCTGTCCATGGGATCCTCAGCACCACATCTCAAATGAATTGATTTTGTTCCTATCATCTTTCTTAACTGTCCAACTCTTACATCCATACATAGTAAAAGGGAATACAATGGCTTGTATGATTCTAATTTTTGTGCTGAGTTGTATATCTTTGCTTTTTACAATCTTTTCTAGTTCTTTCATACCCACCCTCCGCATTCTTAATCTTCTTCTGATTTCCTGAATGCAGTCCCAATTTGACCCCAGGTATGGGAATTCTTTTACTATTTCTATTTCTTCATTGTCTAGGTTGAACCTGTGAAGATCCTTGGTGGTCATTATTTTTGTTTTCTTTATGTTCAACACTAAGCCTGCATTAGCACTTTCTTTTTTGATCTTCTTTAGTAGGTGTTCGAGGTCTGTGAGGTTTTCTGCTAGTAATGTGGTGTCATCTGCATATCTTAGATTGTTGATATTCCTTCCTCCTATTTTCATTCCTCCTTCTTCTCTGTCCAAGCCTGCTTTTCTTATAATATGTTCTGCATACAAGTTGAACAGATAAGTTGAAATGATGCAGTCCTGTCTGACTCCTTTGCCAATTGAGAACCATTTTGTTTCTCCATGTTCTGTTCTGACAGCAGCCTCTTGTACAGAATACAGGTTCCTCATCAGGACTATTGGATGTATTGGCACTCCCAAGTCTTTAAGAGCATTCCATAGTCTTTCATGATCTATGCAAAGACCTTGCTATAATCTATAAAGCACGTGCTGAATTTCTTTTGGAATTCCATTATGCATCATATGTTTGCAATGTGGTTCCTCATGCCTTTTCCTTTCCTGAACCCTGCTTGGACCTCTAGGATTTCTCTCTCTATGTATGGTTGGAGACTATGTCACATAATATTGAGTATGATTTTGCTTGCATGGGTGATCAGCGCTATGGTTCCGTAGTTGGTGCAGTCTCTTGTGTCTCCCTTTATAGCAAAATTATTCCTTAAAAAGTAAAGATTGGTCCCATTGGATCTTGCTGGGAAGTGTAGCACTCCTGGCTGGAACAGTACAAAGAAAAGGAGAATATGGTAGAACACAGCTTCAAAAAGAGCTAACAGATACTCTGACTAGAATCCTGGATTCTGGTAGGTGTAAAAGAGAGTGATTTCTACTTGAAAGGGTGAAGCCAGAGCAGCCATTAAGTAAAAAGGCTTCAACAAGCAAGAAACAGGTATCTTCTCAAGAGTCAAATGTCTTGAAATGCAGAAGGAAGCTCCAAGTATACCCTCCTCTAAGAATTTCTCCTGGACAAAGATCAATGCTGAGTCTCCATGAACTAATAAACTAATGTGGAATGTAGTGTATTTTTAAGAGATGGGGCAGTGATAAGAGGAGCCTCTGAAACAAAGGACATTCATCTGCACTTCCTAGAAGACATTGTTAGGTTCTTTGCTTACCAAAAACAGTGATGTCCTAGACAAGTACCCAAATTAGAGAGACATGACAAAGGATTTGTCCTGACCCACCAGATTGAGGAAAGTGATTATGGCTGTAGTTTGACTGATAAAAAGAGAGTGGTGTGGAACTGATAATCCTTGCTGCAAAAGTGACCTACCCTATTAGTGTTGTTTTCTCTCCACAGTGCATTGTTTTGCCAACAGCAGTGGGAGAGACAGAACCTTGTGTGTGAGTATTCAGTTGTGTAAAATAAATTAATCAGTATTCTTATGCCCACAGACATTGGAAATCTGTTCTTTCAAAATAAGTGCTGGTATGATATGACTTCCCAGCCAGGGCAACAATGGGTCCATGTAAATATAAATGTGTCTTGTCAGATGTATTAAATGCTGATAGCTTGCAACATTGTCAGGCTGGGATAGAACATAATTATCCCTGGATGTCTAGACAGCCATTGCTTCCAGTCACAGATGGACTTGATAGAATAGTGGACTTGATAGATGGCACCCTGAGGGACATCATCAATGCATCTCTTAGGGAAGGTTGTGTTCCATCTTATTTTTAGGAAGCAGTGGTCAGGCCGCTTCTGAAAAAGCATTCCCTTGACCCTTGGAACATGACAGCTGTAGGCCAGTTTCTTTACTATCTTTTTTGAGCAAGGTGATTGAGAGGGCTGTTGGTCTTTAGCTCCAAGCTGTCTTGGAGGAAACCGATTATCTAGATTCATTTCAAACTGGCTTTAGGACAGGATATGGAGTGGAGACTGCCATGGTTGCTTTAGCTGATGACCTTCATCTGGGCATTGAAAGGGCTAATGTGACCCTGTTGATGCTACTGGACCTCTCAGTACCCTTTGACACAATAGACATCCTCTTGGAATGCCAGAAAGAATTAGGAATCAGAGGCATTGCACTGCAATGGTGCCATTCCTTCCTCTTGGGCAGATTCCAGAGGGTGATGCTCGGGGACAGTTGCTCAGCTAAAAAGGAGCTTAATTGTGGTGTCCCTCAGGGCACCATCCTGTCCCTGATGCTATTTAACATATATATGAAGCTGCTGGGAGAGATCATCCAGAGACGGGGCGGGGTGTTATCAGTACACTGATACACCCAGATATATTTCTCCATGTCTTGGTCTACAGCTTTGACTTCAGATGGCATCTCTCCTCTCAATGAATGTCTTAAAGTGGTAATGGACTGGATGAGGAAAAACAAATTGAAACTGAATCCAGACAAAACAGAGGTACTAACGGTAATGGCCCCAAACCCAGGTATTGGGACACAATCTCCAGTCCTAGATGGGGTCACATTCTCCTCAAAGGACTGTGTTTGCAGTCAGAGGGTGCTCCTCTATCCATTGCTTCAGATGACTAATCAGGTGAATGTGGTGGTCAGGAGCTTCTGTTATCAGCTTCCGTTGATACGCCAGCTGCACCTTTTCCTGGAGGTTAGGGACCTTGAAACCATGGTACATGTGCTGGTAATTTCTTGTCTCAATTTCTGAAATGCACTCTACATGGGGCTACCTTTGGGCCTAGTTCAGAAACTTCAGTTGGTACAGAATATGGCAGCCAGGCTGGTCTCAGTTAAAACCAGAAGATACCATATAATACCTATTTTAAGATCACTCTACTGGCTGCCTATCAGTTTCTGGGCACACTACAAGGTGTTGGTCATCACCTTTAAAGCACTAAATCGCTGGAGTCCAACCTATCTTTGGGACTACCTGCTTCCATATAATACACCCCGTGCACTCAGGTCCTCTGGGAAGAATTTATTGCAACCTATAAAAACTAGATTATCTGCAACTGCCCAGAGGATCTTTTCGGTTATCACTCTCAGATTATGGAATGGCCTGCTGGATGAGATCCATTACATGACCACCTTAAAAAGCTTTTAAAAAGCTGTTAAGGTGTATCTCTTCCAGCAGGCCAGGTAGATAACCAGCCGCCGAAAAAAAATCTGCTACCGTTATTTTAATTTATTTGTCATTTATTGTTAATTTGTTATTTTTAAGTATGTTTTAAACTTTGTTTGTTTAGTTGTATGGGGGGGGGCTATTGTGGGACAGGATTATTTGTTTATCATGTAAGCTGCCCCGGTTGTATTATACAGAGAAGCCAGATACATATTATTATTATTATTATTATTATTATTATTATTATTATTATTATTATTAGTGGACTAACTCAGCATAGAAGGTTTAAATGAACACGAAAGGGCACAACAGAACTAATTTTGGTCTAAACTATAGCCCTGAACATGGCAGTTGATAACTAGAGGTCTTGATGGTCTCTAATTGATACAGTTGCAATGTTGACTTGATTGTGGATTGCAAGAACAAACTATTTTAAACATCCTTATTGTTGTTTTTTAACTGCCACCAAGTCAAAGTCAAGTTGACATTGATTTATGTCAACCCTGTAAATGAGAGACCTCCAAGTCATCTTACCGGACTCAGGGCCATTGCTTCCTTGATTGAGTCTACCCATTTTCCTATTGCCTTTTACCTTACCAAACATTATTGGCTTTTTCTAGTGAGTCATGTTTTCTCATGTTGTGTCCAACATACAACAGTCTCAGTTTAGTCATCTTGTCTTCTAGGGAGAGGTCAGGTTTGATTGGCTCTAGGTCACATTTATTTCTGTTTTTAGCAGTCACAGTATCTGTAGAACTCTTATCCAGCTCCACATTTTGAACGAGGTTTTTGATTGTATCAATTTTCTTCTCTGTCTAGTTTTCATAACCATGCATAGAAATGGGAAACAAGATGGCATGGGCAATCTTAACTTTAGTATTCAATTATTATAATTTGACAGTTCAGGATGCTGTCTAATTTTTTCATACTTGCCCTTCCCAGTTCTGATTTCTTCATGTCAGTCTTCATTCTGATTAATGACTAAGCCAAGACATGGAAAATCTTGAACTGTTTCAATGTATTCATCATATATTTTAAAGTTATGTTAATAATCTAAATCCATCATTTTATTTTCTTAATGTACAACTATAAACCTGCATTTGCATTTTCTTCCTTGACTTTCTTCAGTAATGTTCCAAGTCTTTGCTATTTTCTGTTAGTAGCATGGTGTCATCTACCCATCTTATTATGTTTCTTCCTTCAGTTTTCATGCCTTCTCCCTCTGAGTCTAAGGACGTTATCACACATGGGCCAGAAAGCAATAATAAAGTGGAAATGAGGCATTCTGAAAATAAACCGAAAATAAACCTTGATTCCGCAAATGGCTTTCACACGTAATTGTCTTAATTGCGAAATTAAAGTAACTGCATTTAACGTTCACACACAAGTGAGAAAAGCCCGTAAATGTACTAGAAATGAGCTTCTTTCACACGTGCAGATAGAAGAATGCTCTCTGGAACCATGGGAAAAGCAGGAAAATACTTCCAAATGTGCATTTGCTTTTCACATTACGGTAAATACAAAATTACCTTAATTTCACATTTGCATTTCCTCCAAACAACCGAATTTCAAAAGATCTCGGATAACACCAGTTTCTGTCCACTTTCTGTCCAGTTTCTGTGATACGTCATGTGAAAACGCGAGGCACAAATCCAGTTTTTGTTTGGGATTTGTGTGGATTAACCAGCAGATTTGCCCCGTGTGATAACGTCCTAAGGGCCTTTACAGACTGCCAGAAATAATGCAGCTTGAGGCCACTTTAATTATCCTGGCTCAGTACTAGGGAATCATGGGAATTGTATTTTTTTTTCTGGGACATTAAGTCTACTCTGTCAGAGAGCTATGGTGCCACAATAAACTACAGTTCCTATGATTCCTTAGCACTGAGCCAAGATAGTTAAAGTGGCTTCAAGCTGCATTATTTCTGGCAGTCTGTAAAGGCCCTATGTCTTCTTTACATACAATATGTTCAACATACAAGTTATGCAGATAAGAAGACAAAATGCAGCCTTGCTTGATTCCTTTGCCAATTAGAAACCATTCTGTCTCAGTGCATTCTGTAATAACAGTAGCTTACCCATTAGGACTATCAAATATTGTACCACTCCCATTTCGTTAAGAGTGATCCAAAGGTTTTCATGATCTACACAATCAAAGACTTTGATGCAATCTATAAAGCACAGGCTGATTTTCTTCTGACATTCATTATCCAATATTATTTGTAATATAAACTGTAGTGCCACTTCCATTCCTGAATTCATAGAATCATAGAATCATAGAATCATAGAGTTGGAAGAGA
>JAIPUX010001232.1:120783739-120797543 GCA_020142125.1 Phrynosoma platyrhinos
TCCCAAAGCAGACTGAACACTCACAGGTAGTCCACTTGATGCAGCATTAAGCTGCACTGCATTGTTACTTTTTTGTCAGCTCCACACTATGTATGTGCATCATTGCACAAACAAACACTCTGCAACCTCAAATTCCCTCCCATATCCCACCCAGATGCCATTCCGTTGGATGGTGGCCTCTTTTATTGACCATACAGTCATGTGTGTGATGCACCACTGGTACAAGGCATAGGTGTATTAGTGTGCCAATTAATACATTGGAAAGCACAATCATGGAGGCCCCCTACATGCTCCCTTCACTCCATATCGCTCTGTTGGACTGTCTGGTCTGTGTATGTTGTAATTCCATCCATTGGAGTTGTCACACTTTCACTTTTTTGCTTTGCTATAGTCCTGTGCTGATGCCACACTGTATATATGGAGATGTGATAATGTGCTTTTTCTGCATTAAGTTGGAGTTTTGGTGCTTCTTTTTGCTCCAGTTTTTAGCCCTGGAGCACAGCTTCATTCTACTTTTCACCTTCTTTCACCTCACGTGTTGTTTAAACACACAGCCTTCAAAGTGGATAGAAGCCACTTTATTTTGCCAGTGTGTTTGACCTCTTAATTTGCATCACATACCTTGATTTTGTATGCACATTGTGCTTATATGTGTCTTTAAGATGCCTGCCAACTTATCACCACCCCATGAATTTTTCATAAGAACTGCTGAATGTTGCAAGTGACTTGTATTCAGCAGCAAATTCCATTAAAATAGCATGACTTTTATACTGCCCTCTGAAATAAAATAAAGCAAAATAAAAATTAGTAATCATTTTGGTACATCTTTGTGAAAGATCACAACTATTTAAAAAATAAATATTTTAGAGAGAATATATGCTGCTTGTTCTGAAGCAACCAAGCATTTAGTAATGAAATGTTCTGGTAATAACTAATTCTGTTGAGATCTGCATGTAGCTCCCAATTAAAGAAATGACTGTGTTTGGACAATATCCATATTTACTTGTCTGCACTCTTTTAATGATATACACAATTTTAATTCTGCCTCTACTAGTCCTGTCTGGTTCAGCTGGAGTAGGAGAGGGCAGATATCTTGCCACATAATTTTTGCTATGCAATTAAAACCACCAGAAATTGAAGGGAAAAAAGAAAAGAAAAAGAAACATTGGCCCAATTGTGTGAGAGAGAGAGAATGAGAAAGATTTCATTACTTCTCAGTGCGTGTCACTCAGGAAAAATAACCAACAACTGGGTATATGATATGAAACACATTCATTTTGTGATCATCAGCTGGCTGGGATTACACAGGAAAGAAAGTATCCCTAAAAATGATACAGAAAAAAAATTGGAATGTATTAAAGCTACAAGCAGATTTGAAAACAAATGGATTTGTAACTTGTTCATACCACTTGAAAGTCTACTTTAAAAAAGAGTTTGAAAAATTAGAAGCAATATCATAAATAGACATGTCTAGTGCTATTAAGGGATTTGGAGCAGCTATTTATGTTTTATGATGAACTTCATGAATACACATCTGCCCAGATTATTTCCCCTTTTACCCCCCTACTGATGGCTTCCTTGTTAAAAATCTATTCTTTTAGCTGCCTACAAGAAACATTTCTTCCATTCTGAACTGGATATGTAGTTATTCTTTATAACTAATTCCTACTCTTACTCTGGCTGTATGCAAAAAAATTAAGAAAAAGAAAAGGCTTTGAGTAATGGCACCATTTGCTTAACATGGTAGGATAGGTAAAATCCCTTTTTGGTCCCAAGGCATCCCTGAAATTGTGATCCATTGCACTAGCCCCAGACTGTCACCATAAAGTGGAAATGACTTGAAGGTACACACCAGCAACAAAACTTTACAAAATTAGAGTGACATTTCAGCCCTAACTGGTGGTGGTGTTTTTTAAATGAAAATATATTTTCCAATTTAAAAATCTTAAATTTTTTTATCTGGGCACAGAGAAACAGGTCTTGTAATTAACACTTTAATGCTCTTGCTTTGAACTGATTGGTATGTGCTTCTCAAAAGATGTATGTCTTTTGGTAAACCTTTTCCCATTTTCTATAAAGAAGTAGCATAATGACTGATCACAGCCTGGAAGCCTGGAAAGCCTGGAAGGCAACCCCAGTTTCTGTTTTCATGACAAATCTAAGTGCCTAATGATTATATTTGCAAGAGACATTAATTCTCTGATGAGTATAGGGTATTGAAATCAAAACTTCACAGTTATGATTGCATTAGTGAATTTTATAGGCTAATTAAACTATTTGTGTATCCCTACCAGTAATTGTAGGAGTTTTAACGGTATGCTACTGATTGGGGTTTAAAGTTCATAAGACCATGTGCTGTAATTATTTTTGATATCCTTCTATTATGTCAGTTCTTTTATCTTGCATAGTGAGGTTATGTTCCTTTTCTTTAGGGAGCTTTCATGATAGATAAAATGTCAGGCACAATTAAAATGTATGATAGTGAAAAAAAGTTCAAAAAAGTATTGTAAATCTCTTCTGAAAAAAATCTCTCTGGAGACTGGGCTCAGATATCTGACTTCTGATGGTAGTGCCTACAAGGACAGACCCATGGAATATTTGGAATTTGCATAAAGGTTAATGTGAATCAGTTTATTCAATGTTTCTGTCTATTTGGGACTACAAATAGAATTCAGGCCTAAGAATTTTTATTTTGAATCAGAATCAGGATTGTTTGGGTTCTTGCTTGACAGTGTTCTGTTGTTGTTGGGCCCTAATTTATTACTTTGTGATGCAGATAAAGGTTTTTCAACTTCTTATGCTAAGTCTTCTTACATGCTACCTGCATATTGAAAGTGGGGGGGGGGCATGGGGAGATTGGTTGGGAGAAATATTGTGACCATATTAACATCTATTGTATAGAACTTGATTTGGGGCAACAAACCCTAAAAAGATGCAAAGTATGTTGATATAGATAGCTAGAATTGATTTTAGTTTGAAAAATTAGTGTTAAGGGGTAGGCTATTTATAGTGAAATCCTGTATATGCCCACACAAAAATCAGGCCTACTCAGTTCATTAAGATTTACTCCCAGGCAGATGTTTATAGAATTGCAACCATAAGGCACTAATTTGTTTTACACATTTTAGCAATTTTGTTTGAGGACTAAATAACTATTTTCATGACCTATGTTTTAAATGTAAGTCTCTCTCTTTATTTTCTTGTTTTGAACAGAAGATCTCCTGACATGTACAAGAAGCTTATTTTTAGAAAAAAGTTTGTTCACACCTTAGGCTTATTTTTTAGAAAAAAGTTTGTCCACACCTTAGAAGCTTGCAAAACAAAACAAAACAACCCCACCAAAAACAAAAAAACAAAAAGCAAAACTTTCTAGGTCATGCAGGGTTAGCTATACCATACTTCATTCAATACCTCCCACAGACATGTTCTCAGCAGATTTGAGTCCATATATTTTGTGAGAGACCTGCCTCTCCATCTTGAGCTGACATCCAACTGTGTCCTATACTAAAGCTGCGGAAACCAGGCAACCCTAGTTGGTCATATGATTTTATTTAATTAGTAATTAGAAGGCCAATCAATTGATTATTGGTTTGGAGCAGGTTGTTTTGTTTGTTTGTTTGTTTTTGTTTTTAAATATTCAGTTAGTTGTAGGCTGTGGGTTAGGAGAGCAGAGCTGGGAAAAGAGCAAGCCTTTCAATCTGAGAAATCCCTGTCAAAAAAGGATACCAAAATGCTTGAGGAGAGCAGAAAAATGGGTTATATTGAAGTTTCAAACAGGCAACAGAGCTTAAGAACAAAATGTTTCAAGTAGATGTCTGAGAAGATGGGATTCTAGCTAGCAGTCCTTGAAAAATCTAATCATCCTAGAACCAGAAGTAGTATAAAATCTGTTCCAGTCTGCCTAGTCAACTTGTGACTGGAACAAATGTGAATTATCTTCCTGAATTTTGAGGGATTCATGAGCCACTCCTCCCTGTCTGTGATGTATTGGGATGAAGGATATGCTTTCAATAGCTTTTACCAGCAAAAGGTCTCTGAGAGGTTAGGGACTTTAAGCAAGTATATTCAAATAGGTTCATTTAATCAATTTAATCCTATTATTTCAAGAATGACATTTCATTCCCTTATTTAAATAATTTCCTTAATATTAATTTTGTTCATTTTATAATTTTCTAGTAGGTGTAGTGAGGGTTTATTTTGGTACCAGGAGTTAGCCATTATAGTTAATGCAGAATTCCCTACATGTGATTTCAGAACATTCTTAAACTGTTACAGGGAGTTTATAGACCCAACCATCAATATTTTAAAAAGTGAATATTTGTAAAATACCAATTGCTTTTTCAAAACTTCAAAACACAATTTTATTTGATATAACTAAATTAAAGTGTGTACATTATAAAATTTTCATTTTAATTTGAAATATAAATAATTTTCACATGTATAATAGTAGGTTAATCAAAACTCATTCATACCTTGAGTGTACTCATTAAAAGCAATGGGACTTTTGTTAATGGTGACTAACTTAAATTGCTTTTTTTCATTAGATTTACTCGAAATATGACTAATCAGCACAAGGCAACAACAAAATCATAATTCAGTGTTGCATTTGGCCGTTGTTTTTTTTAAAGAATTTAATGCTTTTGCATTGCCTTGATGGCAAAACCTTTCTGATTATGGGCCTCTCTATACAATGAAACCCACCCTTGTAGTATGCAAATAGAATGTGATCTGGCTATATGCTATTTGAATGTATCCATAGTATTTTGCTTTTGCAACGGGGAGAGTCCTCAAACTCTGAAGATAAGGTAATCACTGTTTTTACTAGAGTATCCACAAACCTGTACATTGCAGGATGTGTGACCATCTGATTTGTATGCCTTTGCATGGTAGTGCATTTCAGCAGAGGGCAGGGGAATGGATGTTACTGCTGATAAATTTCATTGGTTGTAGGTGCATATAGGGTTGGCCTATTCTCCCTGGAGCATTTTATAACATTTAAAAAAAATGTTTTCAATTTAAAACTGGACGTTTGAAACAGTTTCCACTTTCTTTACTCCACTCTTGAAAGTGATGGACATTTAAATGAATAAAGGTCTCTAGCTATGGAGAAAATATGCAAATGGTCTTTCCACTCCCTTGCATGGTCAGGAAGGGCAGAGGGGGAAGGAGCTCCTGCAGCAGCATCTCCTCCTCCTTCTCTCCTCCCCCAGATATTAATTCTTTTGCCCTCATTAAACCTCTTGATATACTTTTTCCCATCACACACAATGTAATGACTAGCCCGGCTCCTCCGAGGAGCCTTCCTAGTGACCATTGTTTTCTCTCTTCTTGCCCACCACCACCTGGAGAAAAAGTGGATGAATTATATTAAAAGCCTGCCTCAGTTCTTCATAATTTCAAATGCTGGGGAGAAGAGAGAGAATGATCACCAGTGAAGGCTTTACTTGTGTGTGTTGTTGTTGTTTTTAAACAATAGACAAACACTACATTTTTATCAAAAACTTAATTTAAACCATGATCATACAACACCAGCAGGATTGGGAGAAAACAGGAACACAAGCACATATGTCTTCCCCCTTTGATTGACAGCCAAAAATGACACCACCAGTGGGAAAAAGTGACAGTGCAAGTGGAAGTGCATATGTCCTCCTCTTTGATTTACAGTAAAAAAAAAATGTGCACCTGCCAGTTATGGGTGGGTGCAAATAATTCACAGACACTTCCTTCCTACCCACCATTTCAATTTGCAATGGTGTTACATATGGGTGACTGGATACACATAGATGCAAATACTTAGGAGAGCACTCAGGAGAAGTGGAGACAATTGAACTTATATCTGAAGGTGTGAAAATCTGTACCAATTAGCATAACCCATTAGGTAAAGACTGATCCTAGATTGTTCCAAATATTAACAGAGAAAGATACCATGGAGTATTACCATGACTACTCCATACATCATCAGGAGAATAATAGACAAATGTTACACTGGATGTAGAGGGATTCAGTGGCTCAAGTGGTTAAGTCGTTGACTCTGTTGATTGCAAAATTGGCAGGTTGGCAGTTTAAGGCCCAAGTTCTGCATGATGGGGTGAACTCCTGTAACTAGTTCCAGCCTTTGCCAACCTAGCAGTACGAAAGTATGCAAATGCAAATAGATAAATAGGTACCACTTTGGTGGGAAGGTAAACAGCATTCTGTGCAATTATGCTGGCCACATGATCACAGAGTAGTCTCTGACAATGCTGGCTCTTCAGCTTACTAACGGAGATGAGCACCACCCCCTATAGTCGGACATATCTTGACAACTTTGTCAATGGGTAATATCTTTACATTTTACACTGGATGTAGACATAGACACATTCCAAATGAGTGGTTCTGCTGGTGGATACTATTCAGTTAGAGGTAATGAAGTAAGGAACAATCCCCATTTCTGCTGGACTCCCTCACATCCCCTCCTTAGGCATGTCCTGAAGGACTAGAAATCCCTCTGTAGACTGTTTTCAAGTGTCACAGAAGGATGAAGCAGGAAGAAAAAAACTGTGCCCTTTCTTGGGAAAGGCAGATCTCATCACAGTGGTCCATGCCTTAGTTACCTCTCAGTTATATTAATATACATGGGACTGTCCTTGAAAAATGTTCAGAAGCTGTAGTGAGTGTTAATGCAGCAGCATGATTGGTGTCAGGTGTGCATTTTAGAAATAATATAAAACACTATCAGGATGGATGGAATCCAGAAGGAAAACATCCTAGATGCTGCAATATAGAACAAGGGTGAAAGGTAACCTGAGTTCAACAGGAAGCCATGATGAATAGGCATATTGAAGTGTGCAGAGTCACAGGAAGATGATGACACTAAGGAAGGACATGAGGTCATCAAGTTCAATACTGCACAGTCATGGCACTTGTGAGACAGGAAACTGTGCAACACACCATCTGGGGCTTGGACTAAAATGTCTGCTAGAGATTGTATATATAAGGGAGGAGTTCCAATACTCCATGTGTGTGGTGTATAGTGGCAGAGCATTATGTCAGTCAGTGTAAATATCTGTATACATTGCAACAAAGATTAAAAACCTCTCAAAGAGAACTCAGCAATTGTCATGTCTGCAGCTTCTGTGTGGGAAAAGGATTTCTCCAACTTGCATGAACTGTACAGCATAGCTTTCTGTGGAGTTTGTTCCTGGTACAAATCTTCTGTGTGTGGACTTCAGGTCACACATGCACCAATATATACTGCATGCCATGCTAGAGGGTAAAGTGAAGTGATTAATTTTCTAAATGTCCATTTTCAAAGTTATGGTGGGAAAACCAGTTTTATTTGCAACCATATATCACTTTTAAAAGTAAAACATTGAACACTGCATAATTAATCAAATGGTGCATTCAGTAATCTAGAACATGATTATACCCTAAGTCCTTGGCAGTGTTGGTTGTTGGTTGTTACATTTAATTAAAGGACTGCAGTTTGTTCAAGATCTTCTAAGGAAAACAAAATGATTCAGTTAGACTTTATGGAAAGGTTTAATTCATCACCATGAACTGCACTGGCCACTCACTTCTATTGAATGAGGAAAGGGGAGGAAAACAAATCATTATGCTTAGCAGGGCATATTAAGTCACCCTGAGGGTTCATAGCATCATGTGCATTTTAGAGAACAAAAAAGACTTTGATAGCAGATAACTTAATTATCTGCCACTATCACTTCAGAATGGCTTTTAAACATGTCCAAAATGTCTACCAGATTTTTCAGTAAGAGTGACAGCAAATTTTTAAGTAAGGATAAAAATGGAGTCTTTCTGGAATAAAACTCTTGACAGATTATGATAAATTACCTTATTATGCTCATTCAAATGACAAATGTACTTGATCAGAGCTTCTTCTTGGGAATAGTTGATCCTATCTAGGGGCAAAACTAGAATGGAAATGAAAGCTAACTACTAATCAGAATAATAGAAGAGCACTTGCACAGGTTTAGACCCTAATTGTTTATGTCTACAGCAAACACTTAGGCATAAAATGTCTGCTCATATTCTTCACATCATTTTAAAATAATAGTTGCAGCATAATTAGAACATGATATTCTGGAGTCATAAGGCAAAAATAAGGAGTGTTGGAGTTGCTTGCTGAAATGAGAAATGCATGCCCAAAGCAGTGAGACATACATTAGTGATGGCTAAATTTGGCCATGTTGATTTCAGTGGGACCAGTCTAACTAACTAAGGTTCAAAACACACTGCAGAAATAAACCAGTTCAAGACCATTTTAACAGCCCTGGCTCAGTGCTAGAGAATCCTAGGAATTGTAGTTTATTGTGGCATCAGAGTTCTCTGAAAGAGAATATTTATGTGAATATTTAAGCCCTATTGACTATAAGGGCAGTGCGCTCCCGCGTGAGCCATTTTGTCCATTCTGGCTTGCTATCCATGGAAACTCAAAACCGCGAATAGGAAGTCTGCAAATGTGGAGGGTTGAGTGTACATGTTAAAAGCATAAAATACAGTTAGAAAGGTAAAATGTATTTATAAATAAATAAATAAATAAAATAATATAACACCCTGGCCCATTCTTTTAGTTTTTAGTTTGTGTTTAAAATGCTTATCTGAACAAGAAGATCTTAGCCTGCCAACAGAAGGACAACAAAGAAGTAACCATTCTGATCTCTCTGGGATTAAGGTGGAAAGGAGTAGTAGAGTTGAGTGCGATCTGCATATTGTTGGCACTGCATCCCAAAACTCTGGATGACCTCTCCCAGCAATTTCATGGATATGTTAAATAGCATAGGGGACAACATTGAACCCCACAGGTCATTGGCTAGGGGGTCAAGCAGGAGTTCCCCTGCACCACCTTCTGGGTGGTCTGCAGGAAGGAATGGGGCCACTGTAAAACAGTACATTCAAGACCTATCCCAGATATGTGGCCCAGAAGGATATCATGGTTGATGGCATTGAAAGCCCCTGAGAGGTCCAGTAGAACTAACAGGGAAACATTCACCTTGTCCAGTTCCCTGAGTAGGTCACCCACCATTTACCAAGACTGTCTCTGTTCCATAGCCAGGCCTGAAACCAGATTGAAATGGATCTAGATAATCCATTTCATCCAGAAACCCCTGGAGTTGGGAAGCCATCACATGTTACAATACCTTGCCCCAAAATGGTAGGCTTGATAGTGGATGATAGTTATTCATTATAGAGGGATTCAAGGATGGCTTTTTTTTTTAATGAAGGCTCACAACTGCCTCCTTTAGACAAGATGGAATGCTGCTTTGTTGTAGGGAAGCACTGACTACTCCCTTCACCCACTCAGCAAGTCCCCCTCTGGCCTGTTTATAAGCCAAGAAAGACAAGGGTCTAAGACACATATGATGGCTTTAATCTCTCCAAGGATCCTGTCCACATCATCAGGTTGCATAAACTGAGAAGTATCCATTAACACTGGACTGACAGGTGGTAAGGTTACATCCATTGGGATTGTATCAACTACAGCATCCAAGTCGGAGCAGATCTCACCATCTTTATCTGCAAAATGCCATGCAAATTCTTCACAGCAGGCTGTGGAGTGGTCTGCATTTTCTGCTAGAGGGCAAGTGTAGAAAAGACCCCTGACTACTTGGAATAGCTCTGATGGATGTCTCCCTGCAATGCAATCCTGTCAGAATAATAAGTAGTAATAATAATAATACCTTTGCTGCCCACATTGCCATGGAGTAGGCCTTCAAATAGGTTTTATCCTGTCTCAGCCAGATTTGCTTTCAATCTTCCACTATTGCTACTCTAGTTCCTGTCTCACTCACTTCAACACCATCAACTCCCTGGAAAATGGGAGTTGGTTTGGCTTCACTTCATAAGTGGAAGCTCTCAGGAGCAATTGTGTCCACTATCCTGGCCATTTCCCCATTCCAAAGGTCAGCCAAAGCTTCAACAGAATTGTTGCCAAGGTGACAGGAAACTTTCCAAGAGCCTTCAGGAATCCATCTGGATCCATCAGTCCATCATCATCCTGGAGTGGACCATCCTAATCAGTCCCCCACCCCTGCAGAGGTTCCAAGTCCTAGTGAGTCTAAACCTGACCAAATAATGATCTGTCCATGGTAATGGTACTGTGGAGATTTCCTCCATACAAAGATCATCATGACCCATCCAGCACAGAAAACAAGTTCCAGAGTGTGCCCGGAAGCATGAGTTGGGCCAGATGACATATGGGGCAGACCAGTGGTTGTTATGGAGGCCATGAAGTCCTGAGCCACTCCTGAAAGGGCAGTCTCAGGATGGATGCTGAATTCCTCAGCACTACTAGATGAGGGGAATCCAACACCAAACCTGAGATCAGGTTTGAGGAAGGGAGACTAATGAGCAGCAGGGTGGGCGGTACACCAACAGAATCTCTATTCTGTCCCAGCTATCCACTTTCAAATAAGCACACTCAAAACCAGTAAACTGTGTGAGGGGGAATTTGGTGAAGGGGATGGAATTATGGTAGACCACTCCACTGTGATAGACCACTCCACCTTCCTGCCCTCCCCAGGTCTCTCCTGCTGCTGCACAGAGAATCCTGGTGGGCACAGCTGAGAGAGAGTAATACGCACACACAGCCTCATCCAACTAGGTCTCTGTAATACAGGTTAGGTCAGCTTGTTTTCCAGGATCATGTCCTGAATAATAGTTGTTTTACCATTCACTGACCTGGCATTCTGTGTATCTACACACTAGAAATAATATAGTTTGGCATGACAAAGTGCTGTAGTACCATCCTGTGGAATCCTGAGTTTTGTAGTTTTAGATGATCTTTAGCCTTTTCTGCCAAAGAGTCCTGGTGCCTCACATAACTACAAATCTCAGGACTCTGTAGGATGGAGCCATGACAGTTAAAGTGATGCCGAGCTGCATTATTTCTAAAGTGTAGCTGCAACTTGAATGTAGTAAAGTATGATGATGAAAGCTTAAATGATGACAGCTTGAGTGTTGTTACTTTTTGTAAGTACTTCAGAAGTCTCTTTATTCATTTAAGTCTTCTATTTAATACACAGTTGCATAATAATAATAAAAAATTAATTAATTATAGCCTGCCTGTCCCTGTGGATTGAGGCGGGTTACAACAAATAAGAATATGAGAAACAAGTAAGCCATATTGAACTGTATAGGGCTTACCTCTGAATAGACAGATATTGCCCTATAAGACAACTAAAGAAGTGGTTTATGCCTTAGTATAGCACTGACATAAAAGCTGCTAGAATGGGATACAACTTTAATATACACATGAGAACAGTTCAGAACAACAACCTAAATTTGGAGAAATGTCAGTGGGTTTCAATTACAAAACTCTAGCTAAATGTATTTTTGTCTTAATAGAATGTGTGATAACTGTTGTTCATTAGGGATTATAGCAATCTATAGTATACAAACCACCATTGTTTATAAAAATGTTTTATGTTTTTGTACACCTTACAGCAAGGCTCTAAATAATTGACTGTTAATCTTGCCCTATACTTGATTATTATCACCACAAAATGATAACCATTGGACTACAATTCCCCAAATTCTCCTTTTTGAATGGCCATAAACTATAGTAGCTGGGAATTCTGAGAGTTGTAGAACCCCCAAAAGTACATTTTCGATGTAGGATTCTGCAGGAGAACTGTTTACACAGTTTTATCTGGTTAGCTGTTAATTTTGATTTTATCATTTTATAAAATTGTTTTTGTTTTATTATATTATCTCTTTAATTGTTGTTATATTTATACAAAACCTGAATTACACACAATCTGAATTTGGTGAAAAGAGAGTTCAGTCACTGATATTGGAGTCTCACTATCAACAGATGAAAGATTGTAACACTATATCTTTAATGAAGCAGCAGATTAGGCCTTTAATGTTCAACCTTTTTACATTCCTTATATATTACTTTATGTGTATAAGATCAACAAAACCTACAGTCCAAGTACTTTTCCAAACAGCTGACTCCAAGTGCTGTCATATCATATGTAGGTTTGCTTAGATTTTCAGTCCTTCTATATTCAATAATTCCCAAGTAAGTAAGCACAGGAATGGATTTCTGTTAAGTGTAGATACTATTTGATAACATTTTTTGTATCTAATGCTAATTTAAAAAAACTCTTGTTAAAGTAAAAGTTAAAGACCCAAAGGGATATTATTCCTTTGTCTAAGCAAAATTTTATACTGATGTGTTACTTCTTATCTGAAGGAACTTAAAAGCAGTGCAAGCAATCTTTCAGTTGTAACTAGCACATGCATTTTTCTTCATATATATATATCTATATATATATCTATATATATATATATATATATAGATAGATAGATATACACACACACACACACACACACACACACAATATGTTGAGAGTCAGCATGGTGTAATGGTTTGAGTGTTGAACTAAAAGACTGGGAGAGCAGGGTTTGAATATCTGCTTGGCCATGTAAACTCACTGACCAATCTTGGACAGGTCACACTCTCTCAGCTTCAGAGGAAGGCAAAAGCAAATCTCTTCTCAACAAATTCTGCCAAGAAAACCCTGAGGTAGGGACACCTTAGGGTCTCTATCAATCAGAAATAACTCAAAGGCACACAACAACAATATATTTTTAACAATTGGGCCTAAAATGAATCAATTTATAAATATGGTAGATGTTTGTAGTGTATTTTGTAGTTTTAACAACCCATAATTATAATTGCCTGGCAATTATCACAGTTTCTAAATGTTAGAAAATTTAGAGTTTAGAGTAAGAGAGTTTAGAGTAAGAGAGCTGACTACAGCATCACCATTTCAGTACTTTGGGTAACTATGGAACTTCAAACACTTTGCAGCTTGAAAGTTGTATTATAAACTGGAAAAATGAGAATATATTGTGTGGCTTTTAAAAATTATATTCCACATAAAACAAAAGAAATGTACAAGGTCATACCAGTGGCCCATGTAACTCACCTAGTGTTGTTGAGACATTGACAAATGAAGCTTACAAAATTATTATTATTATTATTATTATTATTATTATTATTATTATTATAAAAATAATTTATATTCCACCCCTCTATCAATAACCAGGACGGCTAACAACAATTAAAATTCCATACAATATTTACTCCAACAACCCCCAAACCCACCTACCCCTTAAAAAAGTATTAAACCGCTTAACTATTAAAACCTCATAATTAAAACAACACCACAAACAACAATAATATAAAAAGGCAAACCAAAGTAGCGGCAACATCCAAAATGGGAGAGGGCAGAACAAGAAGTTTCCTGAGGCCAGGAAATCTAGTCAGGAAAGGCCTGCTGGAAGACATCCATTTTCACAGCCTTTTTAAAGCTGCTCAGGGTCTTAATCTGACAGATCTCATCCGGCAGGCCATTCCATAGTCTGGGAGCGGTTGCAAAAAAGGTCTTCTGGGAGGTCACAGACAGCCTTGTTTTTATCGGCTGCAGCAATTTCCTCCCAGAGGACCGAGTGTGCGGAGCGGATTGTATGGGAGGAGGTGGTCCCGGAGATAGATTGGACCCAAGCCATTTAGGGCTTTAAAGGTCATAACCAACACCTTATACTGGGCCCAGAAACTAATAGGCAGCCAGTGGAGAGACTTTAATACAGGTGTTATGTGGTCTCTCCTTGCTGTTCCTGAGACCACTCTGGCTGCCATGTTTTGTACTAACTGCAGTTTCCAGACCAAGCACGAGGGTAGTTCCATGTAAGCGCATTACAGAAATGTAGATGGGAGGCTACCAGCGCATGCACCACAATCTCGAGATCCCTTACTTCCAGGAAAGGGCACAGCTGGTGTATCAGCTGAAGC
>JAIPUX010001232.1:120797643-120815849 GCA_020142125.1 Phrynosoma platyrhinos
AGGAGTGGAACCACTGTAACACAGTGCCCCTGATTCCTAACCCGCTCAAGCAATCCAAGAGGATGCTATGATCTATCATGCCAAAAGCTGCTGAGAGGTCTAAAAGCACCAACAGAATCATACTACCCCTGTTGATGCTCAGACGAAGGTCGTTGGTCAAGGCAACCATGGCAGTCTCAACTCCAAATCCCATCCTAAAGCCCGTTTGAAATGGATCAAGATAATCAGTTTCATTCAAGACAGCTTGGAGTTGAAGAGCAACCACCCTCTCAATCACTTTGTTCAAAAAAGGTAGTTATTCATATCCAGGGGGTCCAGGGAAGGTTTTTTCAGAAGTGGCCTAACCGCTGTTTCCTTTAAACAAGATGGAACATGACCTTCCTTGAGGGATGTATTGATGATGTCCGCAAGGAACAACCTCAAGGCACCCCCCCACCACCACCACCCCAGATAGCCAGCCATGAAGGGCAAAGGATCAAGATGGCAAGTTGTCTTCCTCACACTACCAAGAAGCTTGTCCATGTCCTCGTTACTCACAGATTGAAAATGATCCAGTAAAATTACACCAACAGAGCTATTGATTCTGTTATTATACTGGTGTCCAATTCGACTCTTATCTGAGAGATTTGTTCCCATTCATCCTTGTTAATACTCACTAGCTGAGTATGAATAGTGTCCATCTGTGTGTATAACATACACCAGTGACAAAATGGGTTCATCTTTTCCCTAAGGGGACTGTTTATGTTTGTATCTCTATGATTGCATATAACAAATAGTCTAAAAGATTACCAAAGAGCCTGCTCTTTTTCCGATATAAATATCCTAAGATCCCAATACTTAAGAATGCCTAAGTTAATACTGATACAGATGTTAACTCTGCCTGTCTGTTTTTTCAGCACAAGTATGAGTTGGATGTCTAGAAGGCCTGAAGGTAGTACAGATAGAATCCACATTAGTTGGCAAATGGCAGGAACTTTTGATCCCTCAGTCTGAAGAGACAGGGGTGGGAAACCTCGTTGGTTTCACTTTCCTCTTTCTTTCCTGATTCTTCCTGACAAAATTATTTTCTAGAATGTCCTAGAATTATCTGGAACAGTTTTAGGGTGCATTGAGAGAGTTATCTACATTTAAGTCAATTTCAACTCATGGCAACCCTGTAGATGGAGCACCTCCAAGAACTCCTGTCTTCCATTTCTCTACTTAGTTCCTGCAAGCCCATGCCTATGTCTCCCTTGATTGAATCCATCCATCTGAATTCAGTCTTCCTTTCCTTCTTCTACCCTCTACCTTTCCTAGCATTATTGTCTTTTCCTGTAATCCATCCCTTCTCATTATATAGCCAAAGTACATCAACCTCACTTTAATCATCTTGGCTTCTAAGAAGATCTCTAGTGTGATCTGTTCCAACACCCATCTGTTTGTCTTTTGGCTGTCCATGGTATCCTAAGCACTCTTCTTCAGCACCACATCTCAAATGAGTTGATTTTCCTCTGTCTGCTTCCTTTAATGTCCATTTCTTACATTCATACATATTGTTTGGGAATACAATAGCTTAGATGATTCTAACTTTTGTGCTTAGTTGCATATCCTTACTATTCAGGAGCTTTCCTAGCTCTTTCATAGCTGCGCTTCCTATTCCTAATCTTTTTATTTCTTGACTACAGTCACCATTCCAGACAATATTTGATCTTAAGTACAGGAATTCTTTGACTATTTTGATTTCTTCATTGTCCAGATTGAATTCATTTATCTCTTCTGTGGTCATAATTTTTGTTTCTCTTTGTTCAGCATTAATCCTGCCTTTGCACTTTCATCTTTGACTTTCTTCAGTAACCATTCCAAGTCTTCTCCCATTATTATAATATCATCCATGCACCTTAGGTTGTTGATATTCCTTCCTCCTATCTTCACTCCTCTTTCTTCTGATTCTAGCTCTGCTTTTATTATGATGTTTTCAGCACAAGTAGAGTGATAGAATGGAGTCTTTGCCTTTTGGGAACCACTCTCTTTCTCTGAATTCAGTTCTGACAGTGGCCTCTTGTCCTTGCTACACTGCCATCATTCTTATCTATTTCCTCATTAGCCTGTCTCTTTGTCACCGGTAAACACACACACACACACACACACACACACACACACTAATACACATAGTGTTCTGCATTATATCTTATATCCCATATTTTTTACTTAATATGTTCTATTCTGTTGTTAATATGTATATTCCCAAACTTCAAAATCAGCAACCAAAGTATGCCTAGCCTGTAAAAAAGATCTATTGAACAAATGGAAGTCAGTCTGTACCTGCTGAACAGTCTCTGCTATTTAGAACTATCTCTTCTAAATTCTTTTTTAAAATACTCTTTTTTAAAAAAAACCTCCTTTTTGACAGAGCTACAGTCTTGGTAGATGAAAGGAATGCTGTGGATGTTGCTTATCTTGATTTCAGAAGGCCTTTGACAAGGTCCCCCATGATATTCTCACAAAAAAGTAATAAAATGTGGGCTAGACAAAGTGATATTTAAATGGATTACACAAAGAATGCTCACCAATGGCTTGTCTTCATTTTACAGAGAAGTGACTAGTGGAGCGTCACATGGTTCTCTCCTGGGCCCAATGCTATTCAATATCTTTATGAATTATTTGGATTATGGAATAGAGGGTATTCATATCAAATTTACAGTTGACACCAAATTAGGAGGGACAGCCAATACCCCAGGATCATAGCTCAAAATGACCTTAACATATCAGATAGCTGGTTCAAAACTAACAGAATGAATTTCAGGAGGAAGAAATGTAAGGTGCCACACTTGGGAAATAAAAATGAAATGCATAGATATAGGATGGGTGATAATCTAGCTTGACAGCAGTGTATGGGAAAGAGATTTAGGAGTCTTAGTGGACCACAGGGTGAACATATATCTGCAATGTGATGAGGCAGCTAGAAAAGCCAGTACAATTCTAGATTGCATCAATAGGAATATAGTTTCCAGACTGAGGGAAGTAATAGTGCCACTTTATTTTGCTTTGGTCAGACTTCACTATGTATACTATGTCAAGTTGTGGGCACCACAATTCAAAAACGATGTTGACAAGCTGGAACATATCCAGAGGAAGGCATTGCAAAAGGTCTGGAAACCCCAAGACCTTTGAGGAGTGTCTTAGGGAGCTGGGTATGTTTAGCTGGAGAAGAGAAGGCTAAAGGGTGACACAATGGCCATGGCTAAATATTTGAAAGGATGTCATGTGGAAGAAGAAGCAAGTTTATTTTCTGTTGCTCCAGAGACTAGGACATGGAGCAATTGATTCAAACTACAGGAAAAGAGATTCCACCTAAACATTGATGGCAAGTGCTGTTTCACAGTGGAATGTGCTACCTCAGAGTGTGGTGGAGTCTCCTCCTTTGGAGGTTTTTAAACAGATGTTGGATGGTCATCTGTTGGGAGTCCTTGATTGTGTATTCCTGTATGGCAGAGGTTGGACTTGATAGTTCTTGTGGTCTCTTCCACCTCTAGGACTCTATGATCTCTAAACATGACACTGGTGTTTTATGTCAAAATATTTTGCATTTTATAAAATATATTTATATGGTTCCAAAAACTGTCATCATTGTTTTGAATGCATATTATAAGAATGCATATTTTATTGGCTACACATAGGATTCCATTTTGTTTTTTACTACTGCTTCCATTGCTAACACTGCTTTTTGAGTCCTTCAAGTTCTGTTCTTTAAAAAATAAAATAAAATAAAAGTTTAATTATTTTTTTACAAACTTTATTTTGTAAATCATAAAGATAGATACAGACATTGCTGTATGAAAGAAAAGAGCTTCCAGTAATTGAAGATTTCATTAACTTAAATCTACTGAAAGGACAAAATATTTGAATCTAACCACATCATATTATCCAGAGACAATGAGTTCCATATATTAGCTTTGCATTTTGTATTCCCCCTTATGTTCTCTAAACTTGTCCTTTATAAATTATATCCACGTTGAAAGAGTATGCAAAGTGACCTTGTAGGACCTTTGAGACTAACTGAAAGAAAGAAGATAGTACCATTAACTTTCATGGCCCTGAGCCTACTCCTGCCAATGCATGCATGCTTCTCATGCATCTGAGTAAGGGCCTCTGCAGACCGGCCCAAAAGGCTGGCCTGGAGACAGGGCGGGGCAACCGCCCCAACCCCATGCCAACCCCATCCTGATTCTGCAAGCCATTACACATGGCAAGCAGCATTAGGACACTCTTCCAGCGTAGCGTTCAAACACGCTGCACCGAAAAGTGTGCTGAAGAGCTGCACGCTGGTTCTTAGGACTGCCTTTTACCACCCCTAAAAGGAGTGACATTTTGCCACTATTTTCAGGACAGCAAAAGAGAGGATTGGGACTACAGCATGGGGTTGCCGCAGCCCTAATCTGCTGCTTCCCAGGGCGGCCTAGAGCTGCCCGTCTGCAGTCCCCCTAAGTAAGCTCAAGTCTACACAAGCTCATGCTACTAACTTCTTTCTTTCAGTTAATGTCAAAGATCCTACAAGTTCCCTTTACACACTGATTTTCCAGACTAACATGCATATTTCTTTGATATGTTGAAAGAGTGTATTTTTTCTGGTTTTGTCTATGCACACAAATTATGTGTTTTTTTTAAAAAAAATCATTGTTGTAAAAAGTAGGAATTAGGTTTTCTTCATATGTGTTCCTCCTCTTCACTCTCATTGCATTGCTCTATGCCCATTTGTCTGTCTTCTCTCCCTAGTCCATTCATAGCTGAAAACATGGACTGATAAAACCTTTTAAGCCCTCTTTCATAAAAAGTGGACAATTTCCAGTGCTGCAGCAAACTACTTGACACCTGCTGGGAATGGGTTTGTGAATCCACAATTTTTTACATAACAACAACAACAAAAGAAAATAGATATATATTCCATTTAGGGCCAAAACAAACAGCCTATTTGACCCCACTTGGGGCTGGCATGGGGGCATGGCATTTAGATATGCGACACCCCCAAGTGGGAGAGAAGGCAAACCAACAATCACACAACAGCTGGCTTCTCTCCTGTTTGGGGGCATGGCGCTTGGATACCACTTTCTCCAGAGCTGGCTCTTCCAGGGAAAAAAAAGTTGGCTCTTTGGGAGAAGGGGCAGCTTTTTTCTTATTTGCTACTTTTTGGGACAGAAGATGGCTGGATTGAGGCCAGACATCTGTTTGCCGCAGCCCCGAACCTGCCTAAAAGGGGCAGCTCTAAGCTCCTTATACTATTTGTTTTGTATTTCAATTTCACTATAAGCCATTAAAATCCTCCCTTACTTTTTAATGACTCATATTGCTTAATTAGTATTTAGAAATGTCAATTTAATTACTAGTATGATCTGACACTCATACTTGATTATTATATTAAATTTATTTTTATGGAAATGAAACCTAATTAAAGTAACTTCAGTATGATAGGATCCAAGATATAGCCATTTTAGTCTGTAGAATCAATATGTAGAGAGATCTTGTAGCACCTTTGAGACTAACTAAAGAAAGAAGTTAGCAGCATGAGCTTTCATAGACTTAAGTGTACTTCCTCAGATGCATATGGTAATATGATATTTATAGATCACAATATGATATTTAATATGATATTTATAGGTCACAATTTGCCTACCTATTTATATACATATTGACTATATATAGGATGCATGAATGAAGGAGCATGTGGGAACTACTGCATTAATCCAAAACAATATGGAGCAAAACATGCCAATGTATTAGTGTAAAATAATAGAAAAAAACTTTTCTGTAAACTAATAGAAAAGTTTTCATAGTGCAGAACCATAATGTGACAAAGATTTCTTTTTTACAGCATAAGAAAATGTGAATCAAGAAAATACAGTCTGTAATGTACAAACTTCTGATAAATACATCTTGAAAATGAGTGTTACACTTGTGAAAATGAAGTAGCCCCCATGAGCTGGATCAGTAGTATCATTGGGAGGGGGTATGGGCCACACTGGGTGACACCCCGGAAGAGGGGATGACACCTGGTTTGTCCCCCACCCCCCATGGGGCCTTCCTAGGGCCTTGGGCCTACTCTGTAGGCCACTGCAGGGCCTTCTGGACTGCCACAGGGGCATGGGGCCTGCTCTTCAAGCCATCCTGGGGCTTTCTGGACTGCCATGGTGCTTTCTGGGCCACCGTGGGGCCTTCTGGGCTGCTGTGGGGCCTGCTTTGCAGGCTGCAGCAGGGCTTCCTGGGCTGTTGGGGGGGGCTTCTGGACTGCTGAGGGGGCACAGGGCCAACTCTACAAGCATTGCAGGTCTTTGTGGGCTGCTGCATGGCTGTGTGAACAATTCTCTGGTATGTGCGCGCACTCCCATGCGGCACTCACATTGGAAGCCCTGTCCCCAGAAGCCCTGCCTCCCCACACCAGGTGTCACCAAGTCAGGGGATACCACTGAGTTGGATAATATCCTTGTTGAATAAGAGCTACCTCAGATCCAGTCTGATGTATGCCACTTTTGATTGCATTGAAGACAAATAGTACATAAAAGTTATACAAATGTAATATTACCCATTTGTATCTTTATATTATAAATTAATACATATTAGTGTCATTTGAAGCAACGCTTAGCGATGGTGTTCTCTAATCCCCTTGTCATTTTCTAGAGTTATATCTGAATTTGTATTTGGCCACCATATTATGCATTTTAGAAGAGTGTCGTGACAGAATTAGCACACAGTGGCATGTAGAAAATTGGCCCTTTCTTGAACAATTGCATTTTTGCTGAAATTTTGGAATATTAGGATAGATTCTGATCAACTTCTCTGCAGTTCCACTCCTGGCTAAAAAGCATTAGACAAAATAAGCTAATTGGTTCTTTGATCAATTATTTGTAGCATTAATAAGATGGTTTACATTAATAAAAATTATTTAAATTGCCATATAATTGTATGAACCTAACAAAAATACTTTCTTTTGTGTTTTGTAGGTAAGATAATAAATGATTCTTCAGTATATTCAGACTCTGAGAAGGTAAACCAATTTCAGGTACATTATACATTTATGATGGTGTGAATGCTAACCCTTTTAAAATGCTTCTTTACATAAATGTCAATATTCACTATAAAAACTTGAATTGCCAGGTTGTCCAGTATTATTGCTATTGCTGCTAATATAACAGTAATATGATAATACTGTAATATGATTACTATTAGTAGTAATTATCATGAGCTGTATTCAATGCAGTATTACTAGGAAATTTAAGTAATGTAGTCCCTCAGAATATATGTAGAGGACATATAAGGAACAGGTTCAGTGCATATACATGGGTACTGAAGGTTCATAGAGTCTGCTTTACTTGTGCATATCAGGTTATATATTGAACACCAAACTGGAAAAGTATTTTAATAAAATTAAAATGTTGAAGTTGGTGTAGTAACTATGAAAATATGTCTACATTGGAAATCAATTGCACATGATAATTAGTTCCCCCATTGTTTATAAAGAATTGTGCACATTTCAAAATGTGAAGTTTATTCTTTTATATATAAGCATGATTTTAATTTGATATAGACATAAATACAAGATATAAATAAGATAATGTGGTATTACATTTTATATTTAACCTTACTAAACTTCCATTTGCCTTTGAGGGGGAAAAATCTGTCACAGAGGAAAATGAGCCATGATGAACTGATAAGGTGTGTGTGTGTGTGTGCACGCGCGCGTGTGCACGCATTAATAATTGGGGCCATGGCATTTTCCAGTTTTCAATTCAACACAGACAGAGAGATGTACCCTACTAGTTTGGATCAGTGCTTTTCCATTTGTAGAGGTGGTTTAGCTCAAGGAGAGGCCTCTGTTTATAGAGGCAAGGTGACCCTGGGAGGCATTTACACTTATGGCCTACTACCCATACACTCTGGAAGATTATTATTATTATTATTATTATTATTATTATTATTATTATTAGGTGAAATGCATACTAAAACATGTACATTTAAAACCTCATGCACAAACATTTGGAAAATGTGCTTAAAATGTTTTATTCAGTGGGAAACACCTTTAAAAGTATGCATGCCCCTCATGTACATACACTTGTATTAAATGGGATGAAATAAATTGCAGTCTTATATGGAAGTAAGATGGAATGAAATTAAGACAGGAAAATGAGACACTGACTGAAATTTCATTTAGGGAGATTCAGCCACATAAGGGCTGTTGGGATTAACCAAGAACCTATAACTCCATGGATGTATAACTATTAACATTATATCTCTGTGAGTATATGTCTTTCCTGCTAGCTCAGAGGTAGTTGTTGTTGGGATTTGTAACCTGAGTTTAAATGTCCAGATGTGGGAAAGTGACAAAGGGTATTACAGGTCACTTTACAGCTTGCTAGCTGGGAAAGTTGTTTGCAGCTGGGACTTAAAACATCTTAGCAGTGTCCAAGGTTAGGATGTGCCAGAGAGCAAGTAGACCAAGTTTAAACATATTATGTCATTATGTTTGGGGGACAACAATTCAAATGACACAGGAAGAAGTCACAGGAAGAGGCTGGACTTAGAGGCCGCATGGCAAGTGTCTATAAAAAAACTGAGACCACAGCATGTGGTGAGTGTATATAGTTTTGTACATACTGCAACTAAAGAATAAAAGTGCATCTTTGGAGTTAACCTGGCTTCAGTCTGTTTCATCAGAAGCAGGGAGGAATGCATTCCAGAGCAGCCAGACAGCTCCAAGGTCACTGGGTGATTTTCTCTGCGAAGTGAAGAAAGCTTCCGAAGGCTTTGTCTGTGCACTGAATTGCTTGACAGTTGTACATTCTCAGTATGTTCAGTCTGATGTGATGTTAATTATTTGAATAGGATGAACTGAAATAAAAGTGACCTAAGACTGAACTGAAATTTTGAACAAAGAAATTAGGAAAGGTCTGGTTGGGGAATGTGGTCCTCAACTGCCTTTTGAATTAAAAAATGCATTCTAATCAAACTAGTAGCTACAATCTGTTGCTTAGACTGTCATGCCCAGCCTGGAGGCATACCCAGCTGAAGACTTGGAAGAGGAGAGACAAAGGAGGAACCTAACCCTGAGCCTAGTCCCAGTTCCTCATTGCCTGTGCCAATGGAGACTGATGCTAAAGAGGACAGTCAGGAGCTCAGCACCTATGCAGCAGAGTCTCCTGCTAACTTGGGCAATGAGAAAGAGGTAGAGACCAACTTACCTGTGCCTTCTTACAGCCAGCAAAGATCAGAATGGGTGGGGCTGTGTTGTTCTAGAAGGCTTTATGAGAAACTCCAGGCAATTAGAAAGCAGCTGCACTAGGAAATGCTAAAGATAAAATCCTGGGAAGAATGCCAGGTCCTTTGTCAGAGGTTAACTGACTTCCCTGCCAAAAGCATCCTTGTTGGAAACTCTCTTGATTTAATCCTTGGACTTTGGACTGACAATAATGCTTGTTAAACCCCTGGACTCTTGGACTGGTTGAGTATTCTGGTTACTCAAACCCTGATGTTCAGACTGGCTAAACAACCTTGCTTTCAGAACCCTTGGTATGCTCTGGCTTCTGGCTGTCTGATACTCAGGACTTGAATTGTAACAAACACCGTGTTTTATTGTTCTTTTGTTTTGCCATTATCTCTTTTTGTTTTGCTTGGTGCTGGTTGCTGCCCGCTTTCCCAGATGTAGACTTACTGGAGACTCAGGGCCTGAACAGACTGTCAGAAATAATCCAGCTTGAGACCACTTTAACTGCCCTGACTCAGTGTTAGGGAATCATGGGAACTTTAGTTTATTGTGGCACCAGAACTCTCTGACAGAGAAGGCTGAATGTCTCAGAAAAACAACAACACATCCTACAATTCCCATGCTTCCCTAGGTGCAGGGTGGGGGGAGGCTGATTAAGATGGTTTTCCTCAGGAGAATTATGGATCCAGATCAGTTATGGATTCCTGATAGCTCTTGGGGAGTTTTCTGTTGCCTTGGCAGGTGATCCATCAAAGCCCTAGATGATCTATGGAAGAGGGAAATGGGCAGGGCAGTGAACACAATTGCTCCTAAACAGCCCCTCCCATAGACTACAGTTAAGTAAGCTCCCTAGTTCACTAGAGCCCAAAATACATGGGCCAAATAACATGGATTCCAGCCATGTTCAAGGTATAGTGTTCAGATGATGCACTTCCCAATATGGATAGAAGCTGTGCCATCACTGCTCCATTCAGGAACAACCAAGCCAAGAATGAGTGGATAGAATCTGCTCCTTCTGGCAGCCAGGTTCAGGACTGCAGCAGTGGCCTGGATTGGGATCCCAGCACAATTGGCACAGGCATAGCCATGTGCCACTCTTTCAGGCCCATCTGTTTCAAACCTAGGGAGCTGGCAGCGATGAAAGGAGTTGGATTGAACTTAGAGCAAGGATGGTGGATGACTTGGAGTGAGTCTGGCAGAACACAGGCTAGAGCTTATTGGAAGCCTATGCAATTGCAATAGCGATAGTGAAGAAAGTATACTTCTCTGCCACTATTGTGTTTGCACAGTGTTGTCCAGCAGAGTTATTTTCAGTGGTCAGGGGCCTTTTACATTCTGGCCCATAAAAGGGAAATGAAGACCACTTGACAGCCCATTGTGATGAATTTGCAAGGCATTTTATGGTCAAAATGGCTTGGATCTGCTCTAACTTGGATGCTTTAGTTGAGACAGGTTCAGTGGACATAATCTTGGTGCTTTCTTGTCCTCTATTATTAAATAAGTTTCCATTTGTGCAGTATGAGGATGTGGACAGAATCCTTGAACAAGTGAGAGCCACCACATGTATACAAATCCTTGTCGTTCCTGGCTTCTGAAAATAGCTTGAGAGTTACTGGCTGAGTGGGGATGGGGAGTGGTAAATGCCTCATGGCAGCAAGGAAAATTTCCATCCTTCCTAAAGGTGACTGTGGTGAGGCTGTTACTAAAACAAAGGCCTACTTGGACCCCACCATTCTGAATGATTATCAGCCAGTCTCTAACTTTCCATTTGGGGGCAAGGTTCTGGAGCATGTGGTGGCTTTCCAGCTTCAGGGGTTTCTGGATGAGATGGATTATCTAGATCAATTTCAATCTGGTTTCAGGCCTGGCTGTGGGACAAAGAAAGCACTAGTTACCTTGGTGGATGACCTATGCAGGGAACTGCATAGGTGTTTTCCTGTTGGCTCTGCTGGACCTCTAATCTGCTTTCAGTTCCATCAACCATGGTATCCTTCTGAGCCAACTCTCTGGGATGGGGCTTGGGGGCACTATAATGCAGTGGTTCTGGTCTTTATGAGAGGGGAAACTCAGAAGGTGGTGATGAGAGACTTCTGTTCAACTCCCTGGACCACTGGCCTGTGTGGACCACTGGCCTCAAGGATCTGTTCCCTCCTCATGCAGTTTAACTTTTACATTAAACCACTGGAACCACTGGGAGAGATATTGAGGAGTTTGGGGGTGTGGTATCACTAACATGCTGATGGCACCCAACTCTATCACTTCTTCCCATCTGATTCCAAGGAAGCTGTGTCAATACTGAACAAATGTATGTTGTCAATAATGGATTGGATGAAAGCAAACAACTTAATCCAGAAAAGACAGAGGTGCTATGGTCAGTCTAAAGGCAGATTAGGTAATAGCGGCTCTGCCTCTACTAAATGGGATTTTATCCTCCTGAAATGTGTTCTCCTGAATTAACTGTGACCTGGATGCTCAGATTTCAGCAGTGGCCGGAGTGCACTTACATGGGTACAACTAGTGTGCTAGCTGTACCCATTTCTTGAGACATCAGAACTGGCTATAGGGACACATACATTGTTTACGAGCTGGAACAAACCAGCTCTAAAAGCCGGCTTCCCAGTGGCTTGGGGGTGTGATGTTTAGACACCACATGCCCTCAAGACAATTTGAAGCTGCCTGGCTACCCAGATGTGGGTGGCTTCATGATGCTCTGGTAGTGTGGTGTTTACATGCAGCACACCACCAGAACATCCTGAAACTGCCATGGGACTGCAGCAGGATGGGAAAAGGCAGCTTTTTGCTGGCTGAAAAAAAGAGTAGATTTTTATGTTCCTTTTTCGGCCAGCTTCAAGGTGGATTGGGACCATAGCGTGTGTTTGCCATGGCCCCAATCCATCTTCAGAAGAGGTAGCTTCAAGCCACCCCTTCTGTCCATATGTTTCGCCCCTACATCACATTTGGACTATTGTTAACACACTCTATGTGGGGCTATCTTTGGAAACTGCTCGGAAAATTCAGTGAGTTCAGAATGATATAGTCAGAATTCTGACAGAGGACAGTTCTGGGGAGCATGTGACTTCCTTTGTTAAAACATCCTCTCTGACTACTGGTTTGTTTCTGAGCACAAGTCAAAGTGCTGGATGTTGTTGTTGTTGTTGTTGTTGCTATTTATATAGTGCTGTATGTTTACACAACACTGTACATACAATCAGTTGAGTTAAAATAAATAAGATGAAATAAAATCTGCCCGTGGTGTACATTCTACGAAGAGCAATTAGAATTTAACACATATATTAAAATTGGAAACAATAAAACATAACAGTACAGGTTAAAATAAGCATAGGCTCACAATAATTTAGTGTGTGGGAACACTTCTCTAAACAGACTTGTGTTCAACACAGCTTTGAAACTGGCTAACAAGGTGATGAGCTGTGGGCACCAAGTGAAAAGGGGTGGATCCTAGCTGAAGAAGTGGAAATTGTTGGCTGGGATAGTAGTCCTTCATTACCGGGCTTTAGGGTGCGGGTAGGAAGGTAAGGAGAAACTAGCTCCCTTTGCAGACGGCACTTTGTGCTGTCTTGGAGGCAAGGAAAGGGAGGGGCTGGGCGCCCCAACCCCTTCCTGAAGACGTCATTGGAGCGCCCATCATTGCACACAATGGGTGTTCCGATGACGTCCTTCCGGCTCAGCATCAGGACACGCTGAGCCGGAAGAGGCGCAAAAGAGCCACATGGCAGCTCTTCAGGCACCCCTTTCACGGCTTGTGGAAGGAGCACTATTTTAGTGCTCTTTTTCCAAACAGCAAAAGTGAGGATTGGGGCTGAGGCATGGGGCAGCCTCGGCCAATCCGCTGCTTCCCAGGGCAGTCTGCATCCCCCCATAGTCTGGCAAATACAGAAGGGCAAATCCATGCAAAGCTTTAAAAGTCACTAACATAAGTTTATAAGGATATGAAAAAGGAGGGGGAGCCAGTGGAGGGATAACAGTAAAGAAGAGATGTGATCAAAACAGTGAGCAGACATTATGATATGTGCAGCTGAATGTTGAACAAAAATTAGAGGATGGAGGTGGGAAAGAGGAAGTCTCATCAGAAGAAGGTTGCAATAATCCAATTGTGAGAGCACTAGCTCATGGATCAGAATCTTGGCAGTGATTGCCAAAAGAAACAATCTTTTCATGATATTATAGAGGCTTTGGCACACATTGGCTGTAGCATGAATCTGAGGAATACATGACAGGGAAGAATCAAAAACAAAAACAAGACTGAAGGCTTCTTGCATTGTTTGAATACAGATATCATTGACTAAAATAGAGGAGGAGTACTGCACAGTTGGCTTTGGTGGGAAGACAAGTAGCTTGGTCTTGGCCATATTGAGCTTCAAATGCCAGTGAAGCATCTAGTCAGAGATAGCCACAAGACAAGATGAAACTTGCTGTTCAACAGCTGGAGAGAGTTCAGGAGTAAAAAGATACAGTTAAGTGTCATTGGTGTACAGATGGTAATGAAGACAAAAGGAGCTAATGAGATTACCTAGGGACAGGGTGTAAAGAGAAAACAACAGGGGACCCAAAACGGAGCCCTGTGTAACTCCAAAGGACAATGGAACAGGAGACGAGGCTTGACCACCTGTGACCATCACAAAAGGTCTACCTGACAAATAAGATTTGAACCAGTTAAGAATAGAGTAAGAGATCCCAAGGTCGGAAATCATGTCAACCAAGAGACAGTGATCAATGGTATCAAAGGCCACAGAAAGATCGAGAAGAATGAGAATAGAGTAAAGGCCATTAGCCTTGACTCAGAAAAGATTGTCCACAATCTTTGTAAGAGTCATCCCTATGGAGTGCCATAGGAAGGATCTAAGATAGAATCAGCATCAAGAAACTCAAGACAGTGAGCATAAACGGCCCATTCCTAGATCTTAGAAAGAAAAGGAAGAAGAGAAATAGGATGATAGCAAGACAGGGAGGAGGGGTCAAGAGAAGGTTCCCCCCCTTTTTCCAGAATTGTAGAAACTAGGGCATGTTTAAAGGTAGAGAGGAAAGAACCAGTAGAGATAGAGAGAGAAAGATTGAAGGTATAGAGAAGTGAGGACAGAAAAGAAGAGGCAACAGAAATTAGGAGATGATAAGGAATTGGATAGAGAGAACAAATTGTAGGGTTGGAAGAATTCAGCAGCGTAGATAGTTCATCCACAGGAAACAGGAAAAAGCAGAGAAAATTTATTAGTTGAAAGTGGCTGAGAATTAGTAGTAAATGGAAAGTCAGGAGAATCAAGATTAGAACAGATAGAAGTAATCTTAGAAATGAAGTGAAATCATTAGGAGAAAATAATGAAGAGACAGGAAGAGAGGAAAATTTTAGCAAAGAGTTGAAAGTAGGAAAAAATGCTGCAGGAAGCACTCATTGACACTGATCAATGATTTATAACATTTCTGTGTTGCCATAGACAAAGCATGCAAAAATGAGGAAAGAACAAATTTATAATAGATAAAATCAGTCCACTCCCTGGTCTTTTCCCACAAATGTTTGGCTACTCGAGAACAAGAATGAGACACCGAATGGTGGGAATCAGGCAGGTCTGAGGCTTAATAGGGAAAGAAGATGTGGATACTGATGGAGGGGCAAAACTGTCCAGAGTAGCTGAAAAAGTAGAGTTAAGTACAGACATCACAGAATCAACAGAATTATTTAGAAACAAAAGAGAGGAGTCCAGTGCCTCACTGAAATTCTCAAGATTAACAGACTGAATGTCACAAAAATGGTGTCAAATGATATGACAAGGAGGTGGAATTTGAGCAAGAACAAAGGAAATTAAATAGTGATCAGATATAGGAAAATAACTAGCCACATAATCAGAGATGACACACTTCTTAGCAAGAACTACATTGAGACAGTGACCAAGTGAATGAGTAGAAGAATTAGAATGAGATTGAAGACCAAAAGAAGCTAAGAGAGAGGTTCAGGGTTGTTGTCATCCATGTGGATATGAAAGTCACCTAAGATCAAAGAGGGGACTGCATCTGATAGGAATAATGTCAACCAGGACTCAAAGTCTGAGAAGAATTGGGTGGCAAATCCAGGTGGACAATAAATAACTGCAACCTGCAGCTGTAGAAGAGAGAAGAGTCTGATAGAATAAAGCTCAAATGAAGAGAAACAGTAGTTTTGAGAAAGAGACAGTACTTGAAACAGAAGTTTGAAAATAAGATGATGACCCCTCCCCCTCTACCTTCCAAGTGACCTGTGTTGGTGAAAGAAAGTCCATCAAATGAAAGGGCAGCAGAGGTAACTGTATCATGACCCGGGAACCAAGTTTCAATAAGGGCAAGAAGATTAAGCAATTTAGAAAGAAAGAAAGAGGTCCTGGATTGCCACTGCTTTAGGAGCAGCAGAATGACAATTCCAGAGTGAACAAATAAATGGAAGTTGAGAAAGAGGGAAAGGCTGGATAGAAATCAAATTAGAAGAAATGCCTAGGGTTATGAAAAAGGGAGAATTAAAAACAAAATGGTCAATAGCAAAAAATGTGGCAATGATGAGAACAGAAAAGTAATAGCCAAGAATGTTCAGTAACATTGCCACAAGAATTCACATGTAAAAAGATAGATTGTTGGATGAGAAGTAACTCCCTGAAAGTTGCACTGAATAATTCCACTTCCACTGGCTGGGTTAAGACTACAGTCCATAAATCTAGCATCAGTTATGGACAGATTAAAGCTACTGTCCAGATATTACATAGCATTCCCTGTGCTTAGAACTAGAAATAAATACATCTACATAAAGAAACAGAAAATGTCCATCCTTCTCACGATAAATGATGGGTGGAAGTGGAGTAATTAAAAAAATGTCACAACAAACACCACCAAGAGCCTTAGCAGCTATCAGACACAGAATGACTTATCAGACAAAGTCCAACTGAGGATGGGGTCTGATTGGCCGGGTCAATAATGCCACCACTGCCACCGAAGGCCAGGTCCCGACACATTATGAGAAGAGGTCAGATGAGGGTGGAGGGGTGGTAACAACTGCTGCCACTGGTGTTGCTGCTGCTGCCAAATCTGAGTCCAGTCACAGCTGGGTGGGAGGAGGCCAGTCGGAGGTGGAGGTTGTGTTGTTGCTGCTGTTGCTGCTGCTGCTGCCGAAGCCAATACCAAATGTGCGTGGTGGGAGGAGGGGAGGTAGAGGTGGTGTTGCTGCCACTTTACCAACTGCTGCTGGGAAGATGGGAGGCAGTTTTAAAGCTTGCACTGCCTCAGACGCTCCCCAGTCACTGCTGCCGATGTTGGGAGGGTAGGGAGCAATTTTAAAGCCTTCACTGCTTCAGACGCTCCACCAGTCACTGCTGCTGCTGTTGGGAGGGTGGATGGGTGGGTGGGTGATTTTAAATCCTCCACTGCCTCATGGAATGACCTATAAAGCCCTTTATGGATTCAGTCCTGTTCAAGACTATGCCTCTTGATATGAAGCTGCCAGAGCTCTAAGATCTTCAAGGGTTTCTCTTGGTCCCATCACAGGCTTACTTGTCAAGGACACACAAGTAAGCCTTCTCAGTGGCTACTCCCACCCTTTGGAACTCCCTTCGATATGAGGCCAGGCTGTCCCACTCCCAGCTTTGCTTTTACTGGCAAATACCTTCTGTTTGAGCAGGCTTTTAATGTATAAGTAGGGGGACTTTTATTGAGAGTGTTTTATTTGTCTTTAATAATTTTTAAAAATGATTTTAATGTGTTTTAATTGTTTTTAAATTTTATTGTAAATGTTTTCATTTCCCTATTTCTTCATGCCACCTTAGATCCCACATTGGAAGAAATGTGTCACATAAAATGAATTAATAAACAAATAAATAATGTTTCCAGTGCCACTGAAGAATATGTCTCTTCTTGTTTCTTAGTGACTGATCAGTGTTTTCTAATGGTTGTCATTTTAAAACATTTTCCTTCACGTGCACAGCTGAGTTTTCAGAAGGAAAGTCAGGGAGGAGAAATCTAGCACGTTCAACTGAGAAGCTTGACTGTTTTCATATTTGTCTTGTTGCATATTTTAATAGCTCTTTTGGTGAATTTCCATGTTGACCTTAAAAATGGATGCATATCATAAATTGGGTAAAGTGTGTGTTGGTCATATATTCACATCTTGTAAAACATATTGGCTTTATTTTGTTCATTTCCACAAAGTTAGTAATTTTCTAACTAATCTCAGCCAGAAGAAGCAAAAATGGGACAATGAATGGCCAAATGAGAGAGACATATGCTAACATAAGTAGCAAGTAAGAAGTTATAGTTAAAAACATGCTTCCAGAGTTTAATTATTTATATTATCTTTTTTTGTTGTTGGAGCTTTGTAAAAAAGATTCACTTGTGTTATAGTTTTCATTATTTTCCTCTAGAAGGGAATCCAAGTCAAGAAAATGTTCCTTCATTGATATTACCACTTACATGTGATTTATCTTAGGAAATGGGAATGTAATAGCATGAAGGAGTGGGATCTGTAATAAAATGTTGCTGTGAGAAATGCTCTTGTTTAGGGTTTAAATATCCACTTCTCCATGTAATTCCATTTGCTTTTATCTACTACCTTCCCCCCCCCTTTTTTTTTTGGTATATTCTTTTTTGCAACACAGCAGCAACTGAACATGCTCTAATTTCTTTGGGCTCACTCCAACAAGAATTTTTAAAATGAATTTCTTGGGGATTTCTTACTCCTGATATTATTTTTCGGCATATAAGACACATTTTTTCTTCCCCAAAACGAGGGTGGGGAAGTTGCTGCGTCTTATAAAGTGAATATACAGGCTGAGGGCAAACTGTAACTGCTGAGGCCACAGCTAAAAGTAGGCCTCATTTCAGCCTCAGCCTCGGTGCTCCAGTGGGCTCCTCCCATCCCAGGAAGAGCTTATTGGAGCACCCAGGACGGGGGTGGAAAGAGTCTCTTTTTCCTGGGTAGTTGAATGGGCTCCTCCTCTTTCCACCCCCA
>JAIPUX010001232.1:120822904-120833720 GCA_020142125.1 Phrynosoma platyrhinos
CTAGTGCTAGGACCTGGCTGCTCTTCCTCCTCTGGGGCTAGGAGGACATGACTGGGATCTAGCAGGGCAGGATTAGGACCTAGTAGAGCCTCCCTTTCCTCCTGCACTGGAGTAGGCTTATCCTCCTCCTCATCCTCCAAGTCCAGCTTCTGACTGACCATGACATTGTGCTTCTAGACCTCTCAGCAGCTTTTGATATGATAGACCATGGCATCCTCCTGGATTGCCTGTGGGTTGGGAATCAGAGGCACCAGTGGTTCCGTTCCTTCCTCTCGGAAAGATCCCAGAGGGTGCTGCTCAGAGACAGTCGCTCCAGTAAAAAGGAGCTCACTTGCGGCATCCCCCAAGACGCCATTCTGTCTCCAATGCTGTTTAACATCTATATCAAGCTGCTGGGTGAGATCATTTGGAGTTATGGAGCTGGGTGTTATCAGTACGCTGATGACACCCAGATCTATTTCTCCATGTCTCAATCGTTGGCCTTGAATTCTGATGGCATCTCCTCTCTTAATGAATGTCTTAGGGCAGTAATGGGCTGGATGAAGAAAAACAGATTGAGACTGAATTCAGAAAAAACGGAGGTGCTCACGGTAGCTGCCCCAAAATCAAGAATTGGGTTGCAACCTCCGGTCCTGGATGGGTACTGTAAAGGACTGTGTTCGCAGTCTGGGGGTGGTTCTTGATTCGTCGCTTTTGATGACAAATCAGGTAAATGCGACAGTCAGAAGTGCCTGTTATCAGCTTCAGCTGATACGCCAGCTGCGCCCTTTTCTGGAAGTAAAAGACCTTGAGACCGTTGTACACTCACTGGTAACCTCCCATCTGGATTTCTGTAATGCACTCTACATGGGGCTACCCTCATGTTTGGTCCAGAAACTTCAGATAGTGCAAAATATGGCAGCCAGAGTGGTCTTGGGAACATCTCATAGAGACCACATAACCCCGGTGTTAAAATCTCTCCACTGGCTGCCTATTAGTTTCCAGGCCCAGTATAAGGTGTTGGTTATGACCTTTAAAGCCCTAAATGGCTTGAGTCCAATCTATCTTTGGGACTGCCTCCTCCCATATAATCTTCCCCATGCATTCCAGTCTTCTGGGAGGAATTTGCTTCAGCCACAGAAATCTAGGCTGTCTGAATCCTTCCAGAGGGCATTTTCGGTAATCGCCCCCAGATTATGGAATGGCCTGCCGGACGAGATCCGTTAGATTACGAGCCTGAGTAGTTTTTAAAAGGTGGTAACGATGATCTCTTTTGGCAGGCCTTTCCTAATTAGATCCCGGCCTCAGGAGCTGTGCCTCTTGTCTTCTCTGAGTTTTTGGCTGCCTGCTATTTGGTTTAAAATACTTAATGTGATTTTTAAGATTTCTGTTGATTTTATTGATGTTTAGTTTAATACTTTTTTAATGGGGAGGGTGGGTTTTGGGGTTTCCAACTGTAAATCGATGTATTTTTAAATGTTGTAAGCTGCCCCAATTGTTTTTAACAGAGGGGTGGGGTATAAATAAATAAACAAATAAATAATAAGTATTATTATTATTATTTCTAACATTAGGTTTCAACAGCTATTTTTGGAATATTCTAATTAGAGTCAGTTTAAAAGGCAGTTCATGAAGCACTGTAATTTGTAGTTACCAGCTCATTTTAATGTAATATGTAAATAACTCATTATACTTTGTTTGGAGAAATGGTTCTTTGATTTGATTAATATTTTATTTGCATTTATGGAATATCACCTGTCATTCAGTGTACACAATATAAATAATAAGACATTGAAACTGAACATTACAAAGAACAGAAGCAGATGTTAATGGGATATATGAGAAAGTGGTCTCTCTAACAGAGTTTCTAGTGCATTTACACAGAAATTCAAACAGTAACAAATCAAAGCCACACCACACCACATGCAATATCTAGCAGAGAAATAAATCAAAACTTAGGGGCAAAGCAGATTCGCAAAAAAAGCCAACTTAGGAGTGGTGTGGGGGCGTGGTGTATGCATGATGCATGCCCGCCACTGCCCCCAACCAGTGTCACACCACCTTGCTGACCACACAGTGGGCAGTGTCATGGCATTCCAGTGGTGCAGCATTTACGTGTACCATGCTGAAAAGCCACCGCCATGGCAGAAAGGGCACCTTTTTTCTGCCCCAATAAGGACCAGCATTTTGCCACTTTTTTTCAAGCTGGAAAAATGCTGGATCAGGGGCATGGCATGCAGTTGCTGTGACCCTGATCCAGTGTTCAAAGGGGCGGCGTAGAGCCAGATTTTGGGGGCTGTCTGTTTTGCCCCTACTTCTTTTTCATAAGATATATAAAACTCTCAACATGTGCACAATCAATACAGGCTCATCTTCTTGAGGAAAAGTGAAAAAAATTGGGCTCTGTATAGTATAACAAAAGTTTGAATAGCTCATGCCAAAAGAGCTCCTTCTCACATGTGCATCATGGAGGCAGAACAGGGGGAGGAAGAAAAGAGTGAGCACATGCAACCCCCAGGGAAACAATGGAATAAATGTCTGTGTGACCCAGAAAGAGAATTAATATGTAGAATCAAACAATCAGGAAGGAACCATAAAACATGTTATGCCTAACTTCTAGAGAGTCACATGTAATCTACCAGTAAGTCAGCCATGCAAAAGTTGCTGATCACAACAGATGTGACACTTGATGAACATAAGCATTGATATGTGTGCTGAATGTGCTGAAAATCCAGAGATACAATTTTTATTGTAAGCAGTAAATATTTATTTCTGTATCATAGAACTGTTCATGCAGATCATTGTTTAATCAAGAATGACACATTTTACTCTGCTTGTAGATTGTTGTCCTTTCCAGACATGCATTTTCTGTAGTCTTTGTAGTTCTGAAACTTTATAGAAAATTCCCATACTAGGGTAATACTTGGAGGAGGGGGAAAAATAAGCTAATGACTAACCAGATTCTGATTAGCTGCCAGTTGTGAATAGTCAACTCTTCTGCTTCCCTGCAAATTGAACATTGCCTTCTCAACTGCCAATACATACACTTCCATTCTGTTTACAGCTTGATATACCATATATACTTGTGTACAAGTTGACCTCATGTATAAGTTGAGGGAAGGTTCAGGGTCAAAATCATGGATTTTGATATGACCTGTGGATAAGTCAAGGGCAAAACTAAGGGGGCTATAATGAAGAATGGGAAGGGAGAAATACCACTTCCTTCCCTCCTCTGGACCTCTCCCAACCACCTAACACCAATTCCCAGGTGCTGGATAAGAGATTTTAACATTGGATTGAGAAGGGAAGCAAGTGGAGTTAAAAGGGGTATTTCTTTGATGGGAAGAGAATGCTTGCAAATCAGATTAGGAAGGGAAGGAAGTGGTGTTGAATGAGGTGCTTTTCTTTCCATGGTGGGGGGACTTGCAAATTGGTGTGGTGAGAGAAGGAGGTGGTGTTTAATGAGATGTCCCCCTCTCCCACAGAAAGAGAAGCCTTGCAAATCAGACTAGGAGAGAAGGAAGTGGTGTTGAATGATATGTTTGTTTGCTTGTTTTCCCCATTGAAAGAGAACCCTTGCAAATCAGACTGGGAGAGAAAGAAGTGGTGGTGAATGAGGTGTTTTTTCCAGGGGAAGAGAAGCTTGGCAGATTGGATTGGGGAGAGAAGGAAGTGGTGTGGTCGAAGTGGTGTTGAACAGTAGCATCACTGCGGGGTGTGAGCTGCACTGGGTAACACCCCAGAAGGAGGTGACACCACAGATGACACAAAAGCTAGGTACACTACTGGTGTTGAATGAGGTGTTTTATCCATGGGAAGAGAAGGCTTGCAAATTGGACTGGAGAGAGAAGGAAGTGGTGTGGATTGAGGTGTTTTTTTCCATGGGAAGAGAAGGTTTCAAATTGGACTGGGGAGGGAAGGAAGTGGTGTTAAATTAAGTGTTTTTCCCATAAGAAGAGAAGCCTTGCAGATCAAACTAGGGAGAGAAGGAAGTAGTGCTCAGTGAGCTGTTTTTTTTTTCTCTCCCCCATGGGAAGAGAAGGCTTGCAAATCAGACTGGGGAGGGAAGGAAGTGGAGTTGAATGAGATGTTTTTTCCATGAGAAGAGAAGCCTTGCAAATTGGACTGGGGAGAGAAGGAAGTGTGGTTAAAGGAGGCATTTTTTCCATGGAAAGATAAACCTTGCACTTCAGACTGGGGAGGGAGGGAAGGAAGTGGTGTTGAATGAGGTTTTTTTTTCATGGCAAGAAAAGCCTTGCAGTTTGGGCTGGGGAGGGAAGGAAGTGGTGTTGAATGACGTGCTTTTTCCATGGGAAGAGAAGGCTTGCAAATCAGACTGAGGAGGGAAGGAAGTGGTGTTGAATGAGATTTTTTTTTCATGGGATGAGGAGTCTTGAAAATTGGACTGGGAAATAGAAGCAAGTGGTGTTCAATGTGGAGTTTCTTCCATGGGAAAAGAAGCCTTGTGAATCAGACTGGGAACCTGTTACACACAAAGAGTGTGTGTGTGTGAGAGAGAGAGAGAGATGTGCCTGAAGGCACCAAGAGTGGGGCATCAGACTTGCTTTTTTCAGGACCTTTCTAAGTAATATTAGGGGGGATGCAGATGGGCGGCCCTGGGCCGTCTCGGGAAGCAGAGGATCGGGGAAGCTTCTACAACACACAACGGTCCTGATTCTCCCGTTTGTCACCTCTAAAAGAGCAGCAAAATATTACAGGCAGCAAAAGGCTTCCCCAAGGTCCAGCACGCGGCTCTTCTCTGTCTCTTCCAGCACAGTTTGTGTGGAGACGCTGCGCTGGGAGGACATCCTGACACCACGTGCCATGCATAATAGCACGTGGTGTCAGGACATGTTTGGGGAAGCGTTGGGGCGGCTGGCATGTGGCTGTCCCTCTCCTTCCCTGCCTCCAACACGCCGCAAAGGGCACATCTGCAGAGGCCCATTAGTTTATTGGCCAGTATATAAGTTGACCCAGGATTTTAGGGTTAATTTTGGGGCATAAATTTCTCGACTTATAGTTGAGTATATATGGTAGTCAAAATGAATATGCCCAATGAACTGGAATATCAAAGGGCCTCTGCAGACGGGCAGCCATGGGCTGCCGTGAGAAACCATGGATTGGGACCAGGGTTGCCTTACACCTTGGCTCCAATCCACTCTTTTTCAGGCCCTAGAAGGAGTACTAAAATATCGCTCCTTCTGCAAGTAGACGCAGAAAGGGTGCCACAAGAGGCGGCACACACCTCTTTAGCATCTCTTCTGGCTCAGTGTGTCTGGACACTGAACCGGAAGGATGTCATCAGAGCGCTCATCATGTGCAATGATGGGCACTCCAATGACATCCTCAGGAAGGTGTTGGGGCGCCCAGCGTCCGGCTGCCCCTCCCCTTCCTGGGATTGAAGACGGTGCTTTTCACCATCTGCATCCTCCCAAATAAACCTTTTAAAAACCTGGATTACAGACTTTGGCCCAAAATGCACAGGCTAAATAAAGCAGCTTCTGCCCACTTTGGGGTGTTACATTTAGATTATACATGCTCCCAAAGTGGCTGGGGGCTTAACCAAGTCTCTGCTAGCAGCTAAAAACTGACCCAAAAAGGAGTGGATATAATCTGCTCCTGGCAACCCTGTCTTGGGACCATGGCTGCGACCCATCTTGGAAGTGAGCTATACAATCACCATAGTCCTGATGCAATTGTGTCTGGAGTGGCTGGAGGCCACTCTTACGGGTCTGTCTGCCTCGCCCCTTTGCTCCATTACCCTGCAAATTTAAACTGTACCAGTTGGATTCCCTTAAGATTCTTCATAATCATATGTCCCATTTTCTTAATTGTTGGAGTTAAGGTGTTGGAATAGGGTGTGTATACTGTACTTGTCACATATTCTAGAGACCATATCCTAACAATCCCAAAGGTCACAAGTAAGGACAAAATTGATCAATGCGTACTGTATTGATTAATGTAATAAAATTAGACAGTAGACAACAAACAGCAGAGGAAGCAGATAGCAGGCCTGCCCCTTTCTCTCTATGACAGCCTTGAAGTATTTAAAGAGAATATTCATGTTACCTCTGTCGTCTCTTCACCAGGCATAACATGCCCAGTTTCTTCAACCTCTCAACATATGGATTGTTTTCCATTTCTCTAATTCTACTAGTTAGTATCTGGTCTTCTCACTTTTTAACTTTCAAATTATATGATGAGGGCAAAAATCAGGAACAAAAATTAATTATCCCTGTGTATACCAGATTGTTTTTTCTTAGTAATAACAAGAAAAAATTTAATTTGTTCCAACTCTTGTCACTGTCCAGAGGTATGCCTTTAGTTGCAGTGTTAGTATCACCATGTATAAGCAGCAGTGAGACAGAGTAGAGAGAGTCTTCCAGTGGCACTATGACTATTATTGGAAAAGATTATATTTTTTTTTTCCTTCTGAAAGCATTACAGTTTCAGGTACAGACCAGGATGTTCACTAATAACATGCTCAGGACCAAAAATGGGTGGGGGGGGGGGTAACAATTTATTCAATGTATAATTAACTTAATGGGTTATGTTTCTAGGAGTTTTAAATAATTGCTGGCAAGAGTTCTTTAAAATTTGATTCAATAATTTGTAGCGGTGAGATTAATCAGTAGTTCTTTGACATTAAACCTAGAATTGGGTTTCTGTTCAAAGGCAGAATAGTTAAATATAACTTATAATAAAGAGAAACAATATGACTGTTTCACTATACTTTTCATGGTAGTTATGTGAGGAAAATGGATGATTCTATTTTTTAGACATCTGTCCAATGATATTATGCTAATCATTTTGTTTAATAGATTTTGATCAAAACTCAGATTTCCATGTTTTGTGTGTCCTGATTGTACCAGATTTGGGGTGAGTGGGATGAGTTTTACCCCCTATGTAGACAAGTCCAGTGACTTTAAGTCTTATAAATTGAAGACTTACAGTGGCTCCATGAATTTCATAAGGTTTTAAATCCAACAACATCCAAACAATGATACCTTTATTGGGCCAACCAAAATGCAGAATTACATCTTGTAAGCTTTCGAAGCCACACTGGCTTCTTCTTCATCAGGCACAGGAGGGGAAAAAATGAAGATGTCAGTTATAGGCCTGCATTTTTCTGTTTCTGGTCTTATTAGTTCAGATGGTAGAGAGGGCTTATTTTCAGGCAGGATGGCACCTCCTCCTTTGGCCATATGGTCATTGGGAGATTCTCTAAATCAAGAAAATTTAGGGGCAAAGCAGACTGCTCTAAAGGAGCAGCTCTGTGCCACCCCTTTGAGCACGGGATCAGGGCTACAGCAACTACACACTGCAGCCCCGATCCAGCAGTTTGCTGGCTCAAAAAGAAGCAGCAAAATGCCACTCTTTTTAGAGCTGGCAAAAAGCCACCCTTGCCCCACAGTGGCACTTTATTTTATTTTATTCAGCATGTATAAGCATCTGGTCAGGTGGGTAACGTGGCAGTGGTTTGGGGGTGGAGTTGGGGTGTGTGGTGTGTGGCTGCCATTGCCTCCACTCCACTTCAACACCAGCCCTTTTGGCCAGTCTGTACAGCCTCTTAATGTCCATTTGGAGATCAAAGAAGCATGCCAATCCAGCCCTAATATTAGGGGGGGAAAATGCTTTACTTTTGTTGGAGGCAGAAACCTCAAATAGCAAGCAAGGAAGGGACTGGATTGGCATGCTTTACCTCTAAACCACCTAATGTTTTCCTGAAGCAAAACATAAAAGTTTTTTTTCCAGAAATTCAATGTTCTCTACCTATAAAGGAACCTGTGGTTTCACAAAGAAAGGAAACATGCTGGATTTCAAAGGAAGCATCTTTTCTTTTGAATTGCAAATGGACATTAAATTTACTTGACTTTGAGAATCTCCCAGTGACCACATGGCCAAAGGAGGAGGTGCCATCCTGCCTTCAAATAAGCCCTCCCTACTATCTGAGCTAAGACCAGAAATAGCAAAATGCAGGCCTATAACTAAGGGCCTCGGCAGATGGCTTAAAAAGCCGTCCTCGGCGCAGGGAAGGGGAGGGGCAGCCACACGCTTGGTGCCCCATCCCCCTCCCGAGGTTGTCCTCTGAGCCGCCTGCCCTCCGCACAGCTGGCGCTTCGAGTAGGACCTCCCGCCGCAGCTCTGGACACGCTGCGGCAGAAGGGTCGCCAAAAGTGCACCTCAATGTTTTGGGGCGCACTTTCGGCAACATATGAAAGGAGCGCCGATGGTGCGCCGCTGGATCAAGGCATGGGGATGCTTCGGTCCCGCGGCACACCTTCCCAGGGCAGCCCACGGCCGCCCGTCTGCTTAGGCCCTAAGATCTTCATTTTTTTTTCTCCTGTGCCATATGAATAAGCTACTGTGGTTTTGAAAGCTTGCAACATGTAACTGTGCATTTTGGTTGGCCTAGTAAAGGTATCATTGTTTGGATGTTTTTGGATTTGCTATATGGCCAACACCATATAGCAAATTGTGCAGAGCTGGTTGGATTATGAGGGTTGGGGTTGGTTTTACAAGTTCTTTCCTGTGAAATATACCCTACAGCACTTTGTTGATAGTTTCCTATCCAAGTAGTAACTAGGGCTGGCCCTGCTTAGGTTCCAGGATCAGACAGGATCTGATCCTTTTAGGATATTTAGAGCCTTAAGTAGAAAGTTATGTACATTATATGATACTAGATTGCAGTAATTTTAACACAAGCATATCAGCAACATAAGTGCAAAAGGCTGAATTAATAATAATAATAATAATAATAATAATAATATTTTCTGTCACAGATAACTTTGTAACCATGTGGTCAGCATGACTGCACAGAATGCTGTTTACCTTTCCAACAAAGTGGTACCTGTTTCTCTACTTGCATTTGCATGCTTTCAAACTGCTAGGTTGGCAGAAGCTGGGACTAGTGACAGGAGCTCACCGCATCATGCAGCATCTGGGCCTCGAACTGCCAACTTGCCAATCTTGTGCAATCAACAGAGTCAGTGTCTTAACTACTCCAGCCACTGCATCCCATTATTTTGAACTAGATTAGAATTGTATTATCTTTACAGAAATGTAGAGGGGTTAAAAAACAAAAAAAGAATGGGTCATCCTGTTTCTTTGCTCATTATGTTCAAAGTGCAGATGGTTATATATTTGTATGATATTTTCCTGAGAAACAGCTTGTTATACAATGTATGATCCATTATTTGATTAAATACAGATTTTCTTGTAATTCTTAGGCTGCTGTCTTAAATATGCCTACCCAAAAATTTCCAGAGAACAACAAATTTATTTTGTAGTGAAATCCATTCACATCTCTACTCTAGAGGTAGGTAGAGATCCCTGTAGCAGCTACAATTGTCATCTCTGATCAAACTCCCAAGTTTGGTAGAAAAGCTAAGCCTAGGTTGGCAGCAATGTAAGCAAGATTTCAGTGTAGAACCAAACCAGCAAGCCCCCTTTTCAATGCCACAGTTTCTCATTCTGGAACAGGGAAAGCAAGTTTTTAAAGAACAGGTGACAGAACCAATTGTAGTGGTATGGGGTATATTTTGGTGACCACATATCAGTGTCTATGATTGGGTTAGTTAGTATGATGTCTTCCACACTGATTTTAGGAAATCTAAATTACACTATAATAATTATATCCCATATCATGCACACACATCCCAGTTAATGATTCCCTCTTTATTTTCCTCATTCTCCTTTTTATTTTAACTGGTAAGTCTCAAATTTTGCAGAATTACTAAATGTTCCTCAGATGACTTACACTTGTGCTCTTGTTAGCATTTGTCAAGCTTACAGGTAGGCCAGAGGAGAGTATATGTCTAAAGAGGAAAGTGAAATCATTAGAAAGCTGAAGGTTGAATTGTTCATATTTGGTTGAATTAATTTATGCCCTAATTTCTGCTGGTTATCCACAGACATGAATAATTGTAATTGTCTCATCTTGAATGTAAGCATGTTTTATATAATTATGTTTCATATAACAATATGATAGTCATTGGTGATAACAATTTCCAAACTGTACAGAAAAAGAGGACAAATGGCTGAAGGTTCAACTTATTGTACAGAATATAAAAATGGGGAAAAATGAAGACCACAATAACTAAAAAAAAATTACACAGCAGTAACAAATATTACACTTGCCATGATAACCATTTCTTCCCCTTAAACCACTGGCCTCTTCACCCTAATTGTAGCAGCTGCTAATATAAATGTGCCTGCTCATTTAAAGATAATAACATATTTATTTCTCCTGAAATACTTTTGTAAAAGCATACCGTTCCCAATGGGAATATGTCAGGGCACAAATCCACATAGCTAGCTGACTGCTTGCTAACTATTTCAAGGTGTAGTTTCTTCAAGAAAAGTCTTCTGCTACTGTTTATATATTTATGTATATAAATTATACACCTTATCTGTATCTATATAGATATATGTTTATCTCAGAAGAAGACAATAAGTCAATTCTTCCTTTATTGTTGCTCAATCTGCAATTACATGATCCTCCTTTACGCTACAATTGCACTTCTTAGCTAGAGTTTCTTTCACATATCATTGCATACCTTGTTCTCATTCAAACACAGGTTATTATTTTTAACAACAGGGAGACCTCTTTGTATGAAACACATATGCCCATTGTTTGCTCCTCTTGAGAGTGAAAGAATCAATTCTCTACTTGTTCTTTTTTTGATGAGGAATATCTGTGTATATTTCCTTACCTTACCAGTGCCCTTTTTGACAAATGATAAACACTGTTTACAGCAGCAAAAACACATGTAAAGATGTTTAAAAAATCTGTTTTATTATATATATATATATATATATATATATATATATATAT
>JAIPUX010001232.1:120840697-120851541 GCA_020142125.1 Phrynosoma platyrhinos
CGCAAATGAGAGCCCCTCCCGACGCGTCGGGGAGGCTTCCTTCTCCTCATTTACCAAGGTGTCAATGATTTCACAGGTTGCCTTTTTAAAAACATGCTTTTTAGATGCTAAGATTATCACCTCAGAAACATTCTTTTACTTTAAGATATGTATTGTAAATGAAATAGATTTGGCCTGTAGCTTTCCCTCAAAATATATGTATGTCAAACCAGTCAACATGCAAGATTAAAAACACAGGAAATCTCTATAGTGTACTTAAGTATTTAGAACTCTTAGTACAGGATGGTGGTATCGGTAGTTAGTCCTCATTTTCTATTTCTAATACAATGGAAAATGAATAATTTAGCCAAAGATTTTTGTTTATTTTGTCTGAAATGAATGGCCATTATTAACTTGTGACCTGACACAAACTGAGCTTGGATTCAAGCTGTGCCACATTGAAATGTCAACATGTTGAGTTTTTTTAAACAGCTTTCAAATGTACACAAATTGAATTCTGTATTTTTTGTTACTGTAAAAGATCAGAATAAAATATTTTATATATGTAATATGAAATTGAAAATATATGTTCAAATTCAGTTCCTAATCTAATCTAAACTACAGTATAGACATAGAATCAATAGGAATTACCTAAGTGTTAAGTTATCATTCAGCAATTGATTTACTGGTTTCAATTTAGTGGGACTATTGTTATTATTTTATTTATTTATATCCCATCTTTCTCCCATTATAGCAAATCATGGCAGCTAACAAAAATATAAAACAGTACAAATTTAAAAAATTACAAACATTAAAATGTAGATGCAGAGTTTTTTTTTAAAAAAACCAACAATTAAACAATAGGAAAGTTAAAAACATTACACATTAGAATTTAAAATGTATTTAAAACTGTATACAAAACTCTATACAAACCTTAAAATCTAAATTACACAATATTTAAAGTCCAACCCTTATCAGTTCGAGAAAGCCTGATGACACAAAGTTTTTATCTGTCACCGAAAAGGGAGAGGGATGGAGCTTCTCTAGGAATGGAGTTCCAGAGCCTAGGAACAGCCACTGCATAGGCCTTCTCTTTTGTTCCCACCAAACAAGCCTGAGAGGGTGATGGGACAGACAGAAGGAACCATCCTGATGATTTAAATACTCTACTGGGCTTGTCAAGGGAGATATAGGGCCTCTACAGAAGGGCGGTCGTGGGCCATCCCGAGAAGCCAAGGATTGGGGCCGAAGCTGCTCCACACCTCAGCCCCAATCCACCCTTTTGGCAACTGGGAAAGGAGTGCCAAAATAGCTCTCCTTTCCCAAGCCATGGAAAGGGCACTGCAAGAGCCACCATACGTCTTTTTTGCACCTCTTCCAGTGTAGCATGTAAAAATGCTGTGACGGAAGGACATAATCGGAGCACTTGCCATGTGCAATGGCAGGCACTCCGATGACATCCTCGGGAAGAGGTTGGGGTGTCCAGTGTCCGGCTGCCCCTTCCCTTCCCTGGCTCCAGGACAGTATTTTGCGCCGTCTGCAGAGCCCCATAGTCTTCAAAGAACCTGAACCCAAGCCATATAGCAATTGGAGTTATGCCATAACATTTAACATTACATTTATCCTAGATCTTGATAAATTATTTTAAGTATTTTAAATTAGTATTTTGGTACTAAGAATGCACAAAACAGCAGTTTGTTTATTCCAAAGAAATGTGATCCTTTGTACACTTTCCAAGAAAGTACATGTAAAACACTCATGAGTCTCATTGCACCAAGTGCCATTTACTCTCCTTTCATATTCCTCTCCCAAGAGCCCACCTTCACTTAACAGAGGCAATGAATGTTGGAAATGGCAACAACAGAGGCATTTCAGTGGGTCAAACATGCTATCCCCTGGTGGGAGTATAACATTATTTGCATTATTTGTGAAACTGTTTGGCAGAAGCTGGCTCAGATAGTGTGCTATTCCCTCCAGAGACTAGGATTTGAGGTCCTTCCCTATTGGGAATGGCTGAAAATTCAAGTTCCAGCCAGATATTACCACTGCAACCAATCCCTCTCATGTGTCCAGGTCTTTATGGGCACAGAAAGGAACAGATGACATTGCTTCATCAGGTATTCAAGGTACAAGTTGAGAAGATCCTACTTGCAGCCTGTTCAAATCAAAATACAATCAGGTCCCTCAACCTGCACTTACTATGAATAGTCAAACAGAAGCATTCATATACAAGAAGCACCTCTGTTTGATTACTTGCAGCATCCCTAATTGGTATCATGGTTCCAACCCTGTGAAAGACAGTCCATTATGTCATTTCCATATCATTATGGCATACCACTACTTCATTAAACTTTCTCTCTGTTCCTCTCCCACACACCTGCCTTTTGGCACTTTCTTTCTTCATTGATTTTAGGTATAGGCTTGAAGGTATAAGTTCAAAGGCATATTTGAAAGGAAATCCTTAGCTATTGATTACATTCAAGTTGCTTTTTCCCTTGTGTTAAATGCTGCTGCTCTAGGAGAGTATTGCCTTCATCCAATTAAACTATGATCTCATATATATATATATATATATATATATATATATATATATATATATATGTTGAGATTTTGCTTTGATTTTTGGCATACCAGCCCACATTCTCAATCTCTACTACATCTCATGACATCTTAAATGTAAACTTCTTTCCAAAGGGGAAGGGTTGTTATTTTCCTGCATCAAAAACAGCAAAAAGCACTGTGATACCTTTAAGACTAATAGATTAATTATAGCATTTGGATAGATAAGTGGGTGCTAATAATCAAGCTTTCCATGACTAAGGAGTCATAGCTCAGTTTTAAACTCATTCTTTGACTTTGGGGTGAAGTGTACGGGCCTCTGGCTGCTCCAGCTGTGATCAGCCCAGAACCACAGTGACTGCATGGCCTACTCTTAAAGCAGACTACTGCCACATTCCCAAACAAGCCACCAGCAGGAGCATTTTGTGTTTCTTTTGTTTTTCCACTCCTTTTTCTGGTGGCATCAGATTGACTTTTGGCAGCCTGGGAGCAGCTTCTGGACACTTCAGGGGCATGTATTATCTGCATGCCACACCCCCAAAGCAGTCAGAAGTTGTTCCTTTTGGTCTATCTGTTTTCGACCTTTATGATCATGTTATCTTGGGCAATATCTTACAACTTTATCATACCAGGTAATAAACCACAATAACAATCAGTTAATAGTATCTTTTCCTGGGAATTCACATGGTGCCACCTCCTTTATGTTGCTATCTTGGTGAGAGAACATTTGCCAGGCATCTCTTTTCATTCACACAAAACCCTTGTGAATGACCTGCTTTCCCACTTTTGTGGTGCTAGCATTTGCACTAGGATAGATCAATTCTGCTTCAAACCTAATTTTGGGTGTAGAAGCTTTAGGGATTGCTTGCCTGTTACCTACTAGTGAGTTCCTGAGCGGGTGAAGTCTTTGTACAGTAAAGACTAGTTTTAATTTACATCACTTTGGGGATGTCTCTCAGTGTGCATGCCAAACTGGGCAGTACTGGATGGTACTGAGTGGGCAGTGCCAAATGCTGCATGTAATAAGATATTGATGTGAGCAAAAGTTTTAATGCCAGAAAGATTATGAAGATTATGAAGGTGCAATAAAGAAGAGAGTAGTCCTGATTGCATAGCCCTTTTGAAAAGAACACAGTTTTAGCAGCAGAACAGCCTGATGTGATAAAGTTCTTAGGGAGTTACTTTCAAAATTGGGTTGAAACAGCAATGGATTTATCAACAGAGTGACTTACTTACATTAATATTTTTTTCTACTCAAATATCTACAACAACCTATTGTTGTCCCAACTCTTTCAGACAACTTCTCCAACTGCCTCCAAAAAGCAAATTCCTGCCCACTAAATTTTCTGTTAAGGAGCAGTGGTGTTTAAAGTCACCAATAAGCATTGACAAATGGCCTAGTTTCTTTTAAGTTCCATTTTAAGGAAAAAAAATTAAAACAGAGGGTTCATTCCAGGCTTAGTCATATACTCATGGAATCAGTAAAACTTAGAATAATCATGTCTCCGTTCTGACAACAACTATCAATAACACATTTACAAAAATCTTTCTATGAACTTAAAAATTAACATCAAAAGATCCTTAATTAAGGGGGGGATGCAGACGGGTGGCCCTGGGCCACCCTGGGAAACCCTGGCTGCCCCACACCTCGGCCCCAATCCTCCCTTTTACTGGCCTGGAAAAGAGCGGCAAAATGCTGCTCCTTTCAGAGCTGGCAAAAAAGTATACCCCAAGAGCCACAGCACAGCTCTTCTGTGCCCCTTCCAGTGCAGCGCGTCAAGACACTGTGCCGGGAGGACGTTCTGATGCCACACACCATGTGTAATGGTGCGTGGCATCAGGACGTCCTCAAGGAGGGGTTGCGGTAGCCAGCGTGTTTCTGCCCTTCCCCATCCCTGCCTCGAGAATGCTACAAAGGGCCTGTCTGCAGAGGCCCTAAGTTTATCTGCCCACCAGATTTAATTATGTGTTGCTCTATTAATTCCTGATCTTCCCTCAACATTGAATTCAAGCTTGCTCACAACATAGACTAAAACAAAAAATGGAGTTTTAAAACAATTATTATGAGAAAATAAAATAAAATAAGCTAATGTTTAAAAAAAACCACTATTTTAAAAATGAGATATCCCCATTTTAAAAAAGCCTAATGCAATGAGCAGTTAATAGTCAAAGATATGTCTAAATAAACAATACAAATGGTCTTGGCTTCCTCATGGGACAGAGATTTTATGGCTAGATCATGCCATACTTACTTAGTGAAGGGCAATTTAGGGATGCAACAAAGTGGCACAATATGCCGGCTTGGAGCAGCATGGGGGCATGGGGTTTAGATGATGCACACCCAGACACTGCCCCCAAGCCAGCGTCATGCTGCCCACCCAATCAGATGGTGGGCAATGTTGTGGCACTCTGATGGCACAGAGTTTATATGCTGCATACCACAGGAGTGCTAAAAAGCCATGGTAGTGGAGAAACCACTCTTTTTCCAGCACAAAAAGAAGCAGCATTTTGATGCTTCTTTCTGCACAGGAAAAAAAGCTGGATATGGGTTGCAGTGTGCGGTTGCTGTGGCCCTGATACAGTGCTTAAAGGGGCAACAGTAAGCCGCCTCTATATGGCTCTCCATTTCGACCCTTAGCCTTTCATGAGAGAGTTCATAACAGCCTGGGAGCAACCATTAAAAAAGCCTTCTCACCAGTTGTGACAAAATGTTTCTGTGACATATCTGCAACATACATGTCAATTGGTTTCAATCAGACAAAGGGCTTCTGCAGACTGACCCAAAGGCCTGGTAGCAGAGATGGGGTGGGGCAGCCACACACCAGCCACCTCAACCCCACGCCAATGCCGTTCTGATGCCGTGTGCCATTACACACACCACTCAGCATTAGGACACCCTTCTGGCGCAGTGTTTAAACATGCTGCACTGGAAAGGGTGCTGAAGAGCCGTTCACCAGCTCTTATGTTGGCCTTTTGCCACCCCTAAAGGAGTGGCATTTTGCTGCTTTTTCAGGGGCGACAAATGGGAGGATTGGGGCTGCGGCATGCAGTTGCCACGGCCCTGATCTGCGACTAGCAGGGGCAGCCCAGAGCTGCCCATATGCATAGCCCCAAAGTAGATTTTATGGCTAGATCATGCCATACTTACTTAGTGAAAGTTTAGTGATCACAATTTTGAGCAGAACCAGAGGGGGAGAATGTGAGACAAGAATAATTCTGATTAAGAAGTACTAGAAACAGTAAAATTGATATTAGCAAGCAAAAGTATTTAAAGAACTTAGAATTTCTTACATGTTTCCATAACCTGCCATCTCAATTTGTAAATGCTAAGCAGAAACTAGTAACGTAGCATTAAAATAATAAAAATCAATAGTTTCAAGTGCATACTTCAAGGATTTTGCTTGAACAGTTCTGCCAATTTATTCATGAATAAAGAATCACTACTTATTGCACTAAATATATTGTCAAAACCTAGGTACTTTATTCATAGTGACAGAGAAAATTATTTTCTAAGTTTCATAATTTTAATGCCTGTCTTGATTTGTATGGCACTAGATAATTATTTCCAGCTTTTTTAGGTTAAATAAGATTCAAGACCACTAGATAGTTTTTACAGTCATCAGCAAATTATTTCCACCAGTGTTACCCTTGAAAAGAAGTATGAGACAATTGCAGTTTATTAAAGCTAGTCTTATATTTTTCTTTGAGCTTATGTTGCAGTATAAAACATGGGGTAGACTACATATCATTTGGCATGCAAACAATATACAGTTAGCCCTCCATATCCATGAATTCTTCATCTATGGATTCAACCATCCACAACTGGAAAATATTCTAAAAACAATCAAACCTTGATTTTGCCATTTTATATAAGGGCCATCATTTTACTATGCTATTTTGCATAATGTGATGAGCATCTACAGATTTTGGTATCCAGTGGGGGGGGGGGGCTGGAACCAAATCCCAGAAAATACAAAGGGCCCACTGTAATTTTTAGTGTTGTGTTGTGAGTCCCCCCCCCCCATTCAGTTCTTTTAATGTATGCAGTTGATGTCTACTGTATTGTAGCCTCTCTGTACTGAGTTAATGTGCTGCTTTATGGTTTTTTGTATATATATTTCTGGACTTGATTTGTTTTATCATAAGTTAACCTGAAAGGTATTTGCCTTGTTGAGAAATACATAAATAAAATTTTTTGAAGGAGTGGTTTGCAATATGGACATGTTTGTTTCTTGGATAAGCTATGAACATCCCTGATGTTTTATTCCCTTCACTGCTTTAAACAAAAAAGTGGACATATATTCAGCCTGAAGGTACATTAAAAATGACTTTGGGAGCTTTTGTGTTTTCTTCCAAAAGCTAACATTCCTCATAGTCTTACCAGGGCCATAGATGTATTAGATCTTACACAGAACTCATACCATTTGACCAACTATATGAGTGTGTAGTATAGAGGTACTTCCATAGAGATACTTCTGATTGATTTCTGCAAATAGTATTTGAGTATGTACAACCAAACCGAGGCATACTGTCTACCTTAATTAGGTTTCCAATAGGAAAATGTTTACCTTTCATCAAGATGTCAGTGATGTTATTCTGGTAGCTTTCTTTCTTTCTCCTCTCCCCCTGGAACAGGTCCAATAATTCATTAGTACATTCCTGCTGAAAATCTTGAGGAGCTATAGTTCAGCCACATGATCCTGGTGTAGAAAGGTGCTAGTATAGACATATGCTGATAGTTTCTTCAGTTTGTAAAGAAGTGAAGATAGAATAGATACCCAAGAAAAAGAAATATGTCCTGGCAATCAGAATAAACAGTTTTCTCTTTCAAGACCATGTGGGATAAACATACAGAATTACCAACCTAATTCCAGAGCCCTTTGACCTTCCTCCTACCAGTGTCACCTAGTGCTCTTGGCTAAGATTCCCATACCAACATCATTCTACTAGGAACTAACAGGCGTAACTATAGCAAAGGAGCAGCAGAACCATCTGTAATCCTGCCTGAGATTTCTGAGAATAGTTTCTACTATCATTTAATCAAAAGCAAAAGCTTCTCCAAAAGTTTTTATTAAACCTCTGAGAGCCAGTATGGTACAGAGTTGGAGTGCTGGACAAAAATTTCTCAATGCCAGTGTTCAATTCCCTGCTCTCACACTGATACCCAGTGGTTGATCTTTGATAATCCAGTCTGTCAGTGTTAGAGGAGGGCAAGGGCAAAACTTGTTTTATTATATATTGCAAAACAAACAAACAAACACACTTAAAAAAAATCAAATTCTCCCTATGACAGAGTTGACATTAGCCAAACTTGACTTGAAGGGAAAAAACAACAACAAATTGAACTACTTTTGTTTGTCCAAGGATCAGAATATCAGGTTTCTTGATTGGGAGGGGCAAAGAGTTGAAAAGAGGTACCACCTGCCCAAGATTTTCTTAGGTGATAACAGTAATTACTTCTTTCAGTTTCTATGCAGACCCACTAGTCCAAAAGGCATTATGGGAAGAAAAAAACAACACATCACAACATGTTTGAATTCCATTGGGAACTTTCCACATTCTGGAAGATGAGAATAAGGTCTGTTCTTGATTCAGGCCAGTGTTTTCAGAGTACTTAATAGAAAATAAGCCCCCATTGGAATTAATGGAATTTCCTTCAGCATAAACTTGTTTAGAGTTGCCTTCTTGGATCCCCTTTCCTGGCACATCCAAGCTTGGCAGAGATAACTGCCTAATGTAGATTTAAGTTAGTCAACAACATTCAGCTTCCTAGGGATGGAGCAGAATTTCACTGGTGAATGTATCCATTTTGTGCTTCCAATATTTACTGTGGGACAAAGGACATATTTGCAAGGTTTTGCAAAATGACGCATGCATATTTTTATAAGTGAACAGAAGACAATGTGTACTTGAAAAATGTACACAACTATATTTTGGCTAATGGGAACATTGAATTCCATTGAAAAAAATGCATGCAAAAAAATGTGTACATTAGGGGGCAAAGGCTACACCATTCATTGAGGGATAAAACTGTTGGAATCAGATATAAGGAAATAATAAGATTGCACTTTAAAGTTAATATGATGAAGGAAAATACATTAAAAGTATTTAATGTATATACTCCTTAAGGAAAATATATTAAAGGTATTTTCCTTCCCACTTGTCTTACAATTGCATGAGTATCCTGAAAACATGTCGTCCCAGCTGGAGGACTTAGATTCAGCTGTTGAAATCCTGTTTTGTTGTGGAGCTCCTGCTTATAAATTAGAGGCTTTATCATTGTTGGATCTATAGGGAAAGGGCAAAATGAACATGTTGCTCCTCAAAATAAGAATTCATTCTGACGCCTCCCCACATAACATTTTCCTTTAGGCCACAAATTTTCAGCCTTCCAGAGAGTGAGTCACTAAATGTCATTCAGCCCTAGAACTCTTGCTGTCCTACTAGAAATAAAGAGACAAGACACAAGAACTGGGTTATAAATGGGCCACTTTATTTAAATTGCCCTATTTATTTTGTTCTTTCTTGAGATCAGCAAAATGGAGTGAGGAATCTAGGGTGGGAGGAGTTGGAGTTGATGGTCTTTCCTAGACCACCTCCTCAGCTTCCCCTGGGTGAAACGTCTGAGCCCCAAAGATAACCCAACATTGGGGTTATTCCCTGGCTGGCCTGCATCTGGAACACCAATCTGAGAATTCCTCCCTTAACTCCCACAATGATTTAAGTGAGGGTTTATATCTCAAACCAGCCCCCAGGAAAGTCTCTTCCCCTACCACTTTAGTCACATGACATAAAGAGGCAGTTTCAGAGGAAGGGGTGTCATAGATGCTCACTATTAATCCTAAAAATTCTCCCTCAAATTAGCTGGGATCCAGCTGGGTCCACACCCAAACCAATTTTCAAATCCCTAACCAACAATGGGGTAGGCAAAAAAACCCTTTTGTGCACAAAACACAAAAACCTTAAATGCAATGAATGTTTAGTAGACTATAATATCCCTGTAAGAAATAAAAAGCCATTTTCTTTCCATGCCTCAATCCACATTACTTTTACATACCAGATTTTTTTAAAAAAAACTTCAAATTGCAGTATAAAATAATGAAAGCCATTTAGCTATTTTTGACAGTAGAAAGCTATGTAAATAGAGCAATGTTTTACTGTCAGTCAAGTGTGGATTTCACTTGATGAACTAAATAGTGAAATATTTTCTTATGCATAGTCCAATGACTAATAAAAGGTGTGCTTATCCATAAACAATAAAAACAAAGTGTCAATTCTAAATATGCAATGCACTTTCTGATATAACCATATCTCCCTTCTGTTTGTGTGTGCTAAATATTTGATATCTAGATAATGTGAATGAGTTTAAAAAAACCTACACTAAACTGAACATTAAATTTCTCTTTAATATTTTTCTTGCACCTGGCTGTTCCAAGTCATAATACTAGAAATGTGAATGCCATTTACTATAAAATCACAACAGAGCATTACAGATAAACACTTGGGCATATATGTTTATTGGACCAAATGCTGATACATGGAAACCCAGTACTACATACAAACTGAATAAATGGTATAACTGTGCTCAGCACTACATTTTCATGTTGAACCCACACTTAAACATGATCATAGACAGCCTGCTGAAATTAGTTATCAACAAACATATCAAAACATAGAAACACTATCAGATGCCAGCCACAGATGCTGGTGAAACATCAGGAATAAAATCTTCTAGAACATGGCCACATAGCCAGAAAAACCCAGAGAAAACCATGGATGCCAGCCATGAAAGCCTTAGACTTCACAAAGCTAAAATCACTACTTTGTCGGAATTTCAGGGAAGGAGCTAGTCATTTTTACCTGTTGTAGCAAAAACAACAAAACTTCTCATAGCATCCTTGGCCTTTCCTGACTAATTTCCCAGCCAAGGAGTGAGTTTATTCTCTTCCCCAACCGCTGCCACATTCATTGCTGCTGGTCTGCGTGCTATATTGCCTTTCCTTTATTGTTTTATTGTTTGTTATTTATTGTTAATTGTTGAGTTTTGCTTTAATTGTTTTCATTTTTATAATGTTTAATACTATTTTATATATATATATGTATTTTTTTTTTTATACATCTACAATTATTGAGGTATAGGAATATAGACGTAATAGGATTAATTGGTTTCTGTTTGGTTTTGTATTTCCTTTTAATGCTTTGTCATGGTTGTTGTTGTTTTTTGTTTTTGTTTTTCTTTGGTATGTTTGTTTTTTTGCTTATTTTTAGTTTTTCTTTTTTCTTTTCTTTCTTCTTTTTCTTTGTTA
>JAIPUX010001232.1:120859668-120879088 GCA_020142125.1 Phrynosoma platyrhinos
TTGTCTGAGAGACAGCAACCCGGCCCCTGGCTCAAAAAGGTTGCCTACTCCTGCTATAGGCCCTCAGATTCTTACCTGGCTCCTCCTCCCAGTGTGACATGGGGGAACAGGCAGATATGAGCCAATATAGCCTCACCATTCTTTGTCGGGCGCTCTCTCCACCCTCATGCTGTCATGTAGGGGTGGGCAAAGGAAGCTAAGAGAACTATAGCCTCCTTTATTTTATTTTTTAAAAAATCTTTCCTCTACCTATCCAGTGTTGTACAGGAAGTGGCTCGCTTTCTCATCACCCTTCCATCTTCTTCATAGTATAAGAGGAGAGTCCCCCCCCATCACTCTGATATCAGAGACTTTGGGGCTATGCAGGCTGGCCCAATGGGCCAGCCTGGGGTTGGAGTTGGGGCGGAGCAGCCGCACGCCAGCTGCCCCAACCCCAGCTCGACGCCATCCTGATGCCACACACCCTTACACATGGCACGTGGTGTCAGGATGCCCTCCCGGCACAACATGCAGACACACTATGCTTAACGGGCATGGAAGAGCCACGGTGCTGGCTCTTAGGGTGATCTTTTGCCACCTCTAAAAGGAGCAGCATTTTGCCACTCTTTTAGGGGTGACAAAAGGAAGGATCGAGGCTGCGGTGTGCGGTTGCCCAGTGCCACCCATCTGCATAACCCCTTCATCTCTCCTTTGAGACCTCTTCAAAAACTTTTTGAAGATATCTAGCAGTGGTGAAAGACTGATTAAATTATTTATTCTCCCTTGAGGGAACAAATAATCTAGCATAGCATTTGATACAACTGTGCAACTGATTACAGAATGAGTGCCATGGTTTTGAGCTCCCCTATTTTCACAACAGTTTAATAGCTCTATTTAGTAAGTGACTGAGATACAATTGGCTGGTCTAGCAACTTCACTTTTGCCATCTGTGTTCACCTGGAATGAGTGTTTTCATCCTATCTTCTTGTATGGCTGGGGGTTGCAGAAGTTTGAACTCAGCCAATGTTAGAGAGAAAATTCCTCTAATGGATATCTGGCTCCATAATTTCATTATTGGTTCATAACAGGATTGCCTTAACATTAATGAGAATCGGATTAAGACTTTATAAAGAATGTGGAATTTATTCTGTGTCTGGTATTTGCAATTTGGGACTTTTACCTTTTGTTTGATAATATTGTATCTTGATTGATACTGAATTCCCACTCATAATCCAGAATCCCCCCCCCCCCTTGTTAGGATGGTATGTATGTTGTCATTGTGCTGGTCACACACATTAAGGCATTTTTTATTTGCATTCCAGTTTTAGAGGTGTTTTTGGCAGTTCCCATCAATCTTGGTTCATGCTGTAGATCAACTCCCGGATCTTTTACTTTGATGTTAATTAATTTCCACCCACACTCTACCATTCTTATCCATCCTCCTAAGGTAATCCATCATCTTGCTAAAGCAAGGGAAATCCAATCCATCACTGCTAGACCTTGATAGAAGGCTATAAGGGGGAATGCAAGTCATCTTTCCAGCAGTAATCAAACAGCTGTGATACATGCCACTTTAAGCTTGTATCATTATATAATGGATGGTTTTCTTATATATGGGAGTTACCTCAAAATTTCAAAACAGAGAGACTCTGTTGCAGAGATTTTATTTTGCAAAATGTAAAGGCTGTGAACTAGTTATTGATAGATACTACATCATCAGTTCCAGCTGAAAGCACAGACTAATAAGTAAAACATTGGCACTAATCCTTATTTAATCAGCCTTAAAATGATAATTTCAAGTATATGAATGTGTCTAGGGAGTATATTTCTTATTCAAAGTACTTCTAAACATATATTTATTTCATAGGGCTGGTACAGTGTAGTATACCAGAAATTTAGTTTTGATCTGGGCCAACTAAATGTTGGTGCAACAATGAATTAATTGGTCAAAGATTTCTCTCTTTCTTTCTGTCTTATCACATATAACCCATAATAATAATTTGGACTTTAGCTCCTAGAATTCTTACTATTGGCCCAGGTGGTTGAACCTTCTGGGAATTGAAGTCTAAAATACCTGAAGGAATAGAGTTTGGGAACCACTGTTCTAAAGGCACAAGTCTTCTGCTTGTAAGTCACTTTAGCCATGACTTCCAAAAGAAATTCACTCATCTTCAGTCCCAGCTGTAATCTGGGCACAGATTACCTCAATGTACAACATGGAGAGAAATGGCTATATTTACATTGGTGCTGACAAAGGAATTTTAAAATGTATAGAAAACAAAAGATAACCACTTTTTCACACAAAATAACACTTGAACCAGCAATCAGGAGCTCCTGTTTCTGTTGACACCTTTAGTTTGAAGAGGAGCCCCAATATTATCACTGTGTCCATTATTTCTATTGGTTTTAATGGGTGAATCCCAAGAGAGGGAGGAAAAGGATTCAGAAAGCTATGTAGGCAACCTTTCCCCTTTAAGGGCCGAGGGACTTCAGCTCCCAGAAGCCTCAGCCATGTTGGCCAATAGTCCCATGTTGGCCAATAGCTCCTGGGATTCTGGGAGCTGAGGTCCCTCAGCCCTTAAAGGGGAAAGGTTGCCTACCCCTGCTCTGAACAATTGTGATTGTGATCTTTCATTTTTCAATCTTGCTGGATGCCACTGTTTTGTTGTTTTTTGCATATAAATGGTTGCATGTGACTTTTCCTTTTTGGATACATCAGTTTAAACTGGATTGTTCCTCAAAATGATTGATCACAATATTGTATGTAAGTTGCCCCTCTTTTTTGGGTGGTTCTATAAGGTTGGATATTTTTGTGTGAGGCAAGTAGTAAAGCTGGGAATCTGGGCGAGTATCATGCCCTGAAGCTCAAGAGTCTTCAAGAGCCAGAGACAGCATGAATCACTCTTGTGAACATAACAAAATTGTGGTGCGAAGTCTGTCAGGAAAACTTTGATCTTCCCCCATATACTATCACAAGAAGAATCTGTGCAAGAAGGCAAAGAGCTAGTTCTTCTATCATCTCAATGCCCTAAGGAAGTTACTTTGCCCTACCATTTGTACTCAGTATCATTACACAGGACAAACTAAAGGTCCTTCCTTGGAGCAGTGGCTCCAAGCCAATGCTTGAGAAATTGGTCAATAGGGTAGCAGTTAGCACATTAACAGTTGAATGACAGTTAGAACTCTTGTGTTACTTCATTGTCATGTCCCACTATTCCAGTAGTGGTTTAGACACAGTCAAAACAGCTAAAAGGTCCATGTTCCTCCTTTGAAACAACCAACCATGGACCTAGCATGTCTGTTGCCCTTCAGCCAACTGTCTGATGCTCCTGAGTCCATCACATGCTGGTCACACCTGATACCGCTGAACCCAAGGTCTCCACGCTCGCGACAATTTTGCATCTTGGATCTGGACACAATAATGAAAATGCCTTCTGCCATATGAAAGAAGTGGCCTTTGGCTTTTCCACAGTTCCAGTGCCAGCAGCATACTTGGCAGAAGTTCCTGAAGAACTGGTGAGGAACCTGACTTCTGGGTAGGTAACTGTCCCTTTAAAGATTTCTAGTTGGTAAGCCTGAAGGGATAGAGTTTGGAAAGAGTGGTGCTGGGTCAGTAGTTCTGCTCTGTCTATTTTTAGAGCAAGATGGTCACTAGGAAATCTCCTTTTTTCCCTCTCTGTCTCGATAGCCTTGTGAGCTCTCTAAACAAGCCTGAACACAGAACAGTCTTGTGCTAGAATGTTATCTATTATGTTCCTTTTTTTCCTGTGAATTCAGTATAATTTATGACCTAATGAATATGATAATGAACACACTATTGTACATGTAGAACAGCTTGCTAGGGCAGAAAAGTAAGTCTCAGACTGATTGAAGATTAGTGAAAAAGTGTAAATAGGTTTGTTCTGGTAATAACAAGGACAAAATAGTTCATCCTCTAGTCTGAGTATCTGGAGAAATTGTGATAAAGGTTAAGCCCTTTCTAGTAATCCCATTCTTTAAAAGGTACTACAGATGGCCTGAATTCCTATAAATGTAACAACACCAAGGATGATTGGTCATCCTGACATCTGCCTTACAGATTTCCATACTGGAAATCTCATTAGACCATTAGTCTTCATGTAATTAACATTGTCTGTGATAATACTTTCCTTGAATAGCATAAAACAAAATTGGTTTTATTCCTGGAGGAGCATTTTTATTCTTATTATAGAAGTGTGTTTAGCTTGTCTGATTATAAAATATCAGTGTGCTGCCAACACGAAGACTGGCTGCCAGGTCTATTATCTGTGTATATCTGATATCTTGGAGGATTTCAGGCTCAAGACATCCATATTACCAGTGAAGAAGACTGCTGCAAACCAGTGAACATGTGCTATATTTGTGATGATCATCCAAAATTTGATGAGATAACTTAACAGTTACTTTCTAATTTAACACAGCTTTTAAAAGCCCCATTTCCCAAGGAGAAAACAAGTTTACTATCTATAATTTAACATCCGCTTCCTGGGGGCAGTCCAGAGCCACCCATCTGCAGTCCCCCATAGATACTCATGCTTTCTCAGTGAATAATTTAAAATGGGTGTACATCCCAAGGTGATTTCTGTCCATTGTTTTAAATGGGAAGCAGATTTGTGTGCCCATTGAAACACATACCCTATTTGCTACTTTCAATGGGATGTAGACTGAATCTCCTGACTAGCATGCACAGGAGTCTACATACAAAGCTGTCAATATTTGCTTGTGCTGGAAGATTTTTGCATTTTCTTACCCCCTCCTTAGATAGGGATTTCCTGCATACAAACTCTCCCCAGTCTCTCATTTAAACTAACCATGTGATTTAGGTCACTCTCCCTTTGGGAATAGTAGATTCTCTCTCAAAGATTTTCTCCTGACCTCTTGGGTCCTCCATCTTCCCTCTCTATCAACTTTCTTTGAAAGATGGTGAGATAAAGATTTCTTTTTTTACCTGAACTGTTCACTAGCTATATCGATGAAAGCCATTAGTAAATGTTTGTTTGACTTCCAAGCTACTGTTAATAGCAGGGGTAGGCAACCTTTCCCCTTTAAGGGCTGAGGGACTTCAGCTCCCAGAAGCCTCAGTCATGTTGGCCAATAGTCCCATGTTGGCCAATAGCTCCTGGGATTCTGGAAGCTGAAGTCCCTCGGCCCTTAAAGGGGAAAGGTTGCCTACCCTTGGTTAATAGTTGTTTCTGGAGTCAGTCTCAATTCTTTGGGAAGCATAGGTGGCAACCTGCTGCCCCTTTCCTTGCAGGATCAGGGCCATGGCAAATGCATGCTGTGGCCCCAATAAGGTGCCCTTGCCACCATGGCAGTGGTTTTTCTGTGCTCTTTTGGTGCAGCATGTGTGAACATTGTGCCAAGGGAACACCCTGACGCTCCCTGCCATGTGGAGGACAACATGGGGCAGAGTCAGGGCAGCCAGCATCCAGTCACCACACTCCTGCTCCAACCCCAGGCCAGCCCTTGTGGCTGGTCTGTGCAGCCCCATAGTTAGACAAAGCACACTTCTGCTACTATGCTGATTTAAAGCTAGACTCTGACAGGCTTGGCTTTGACATTTTTGATATTTCAGTATTTTTGGGCCTTTGCAGACTGCCAGAAATAGTGCACATTAAATTGAGGCACTGCCCTGGCTCAGTGCTAGGGAATCATGGGAATTGTATTTTTTTCTGAGACATTGAGCCTTCTCTGTCAGAGAGCTCTGGTGCCACAATAAATTACAGTTCCCATGATTCCCTAGCACTGAGCCAGGGCAGTGCCTCAATTTAATGTGCACTATTTCTGGCAGTCTGCAAAGGCCCTTACTTTAAGCTAAAGCCTTAGGAATCTTAAATTACCCTACAGTTTGTTGTTAATGAAAAATAAATATAACACAAAAAAGATCTAAAACAAGTGTTTGTGCTAATGGAAGTACAATTGCAAGTGTCAGAATCCGACCTAATTAGTACACCCAGTATATTCATGTGTTATATTTAGGACATAGAACACTTTAGGCAGCTTTATTCATCAGACATTAGATGTTCTTTTATGAACTCTTGGTTCATAAAAAAATGTGGGGACAAGGAACAATAAGAACAACCTGCACTAAATGTTAGGTACAGGAGTGATTAGTCTCAGCTCCTCAGAACCATGCACACTGCAGCTAAGAGGCTCATCACTACAGTCCAGCTATGGATATTAAAGAGGAAAGTAGTTGAAATGTCAAGCTTATTGATCTCATGATTTATCTTGGCAGCTCTTTTTCTGCTTTCTGTAGCCTGCTCCTAGTAGTTACTCTAATAAGTGTGTCTTCCCAATTTACTTCACTTTTGTTTTCTGTCCCCCATACATATATCTGAGAGTACTTACTCCCATTTTATTTCATGACACCAGCTTTCCCCATTTACAACCATGAGTTTAGGATTAAAATTATAAGATCCAACCCTTAATAGGACCATGATGTTCCAGAGACATTTGGGATAAGCTAGCATTAAGATAAAGTAGTGGCATTCTCCCTTTCCAACAAAGACTTAGGGTTGACACAGTTTACATGTAATAGGTATGTGTCTGAGTAACAGACAGTAAAAGATTAAAAAGTACAGGCCAAAGTTCGGCTAGCCAAAAGATAAAGGACGTTGTTTGGATGGTCTTGGCATGACTGAACAAATAAATCCAGCCCCCCCCCCCAATAAAATAAAAAAAATAAAAATAAAAATGAAGAGTTGCCAAATAATTAGACCCAGATAAGGAGCTAAATTCAAATGTTAGTGCTCACTGATTCTGGTGTCCTGTTAAATAAAGGGAAATGATTGGATAGATAAAATGCACAAAGGCTTGGAGGGACTATACAAGCAGATAAAACCAAGGAGTAAGCTAATAGTTTGCTAAGAAGCAAGCTCACCCAACATCTGCACTGCTGTGGGAGGCAATAGTTGAAAAGCTCTGAATACCTAGAGCAGGGGTAGTCAACCTAAGGCCCGGGTGCCGGATGCGGCCCCCCGAGGCCTTTGGACCGGCCCCAGGCCAGTTCTGCTGCTGCCGCCACCCACCGCTGCCGCCGCCCACCATAATGATATTGATTATTGTTGTTATTACTTGTTCTTGGGGTTTTCTTGGCAAAATTTCCACAAGGGTTTTGCCATGGCTTTTCTGGGGCTGAGAGAGTGTGCATGCATATTTTTTATTTTTTTTAAAAAAAACAATTTTAATATTTATTTATTTATTTATTTTTGGTGCTTCGGCCCCCCAATTGTCTGAGGGACAGCAACCCGGCCCCTGGCTCCAAAAGGTTGCCTACCCCTGGCCTAGAGTGACATTATTCACTTCTGACTGCTTTGATTCACTAATACCCAGACATATATTAATATAGAAACAGAATTAGAAATATGCTTTAGGACATGGGTTATAGCTACATAAAATTATGTACCATATTCTCAAGGGGGATTACATTGAAAGAGATTGAATTCCTTATTGCTATATGTTGAAATGCATGTATGCAATATGGCTAGACTATGTATACTGTATTTCTATGGAGTGTGTATCTAAACATTAGATAAACATTAGGGTCTCTGCAGATGGTGCAAAGCGCCATCTTCGAGCCAGGGAAGGAGAGGGGCAGCCGGACGCAGGATGCCCCAACCCCTTCCCGAGGACATCATCGGAGCACCCACCATAGCAGACGGCGAGCACTCTGATGACATACTTCCGGCTCAGCGTCCAGACACGCTGGGCCAAAAGTGACACAGAAGAGATGAGCACCATCTCTTCTGCCACCCCTTCTGCCCGCTCTGGAAGGAGTGCTATTTTAGTGCTTCTTCCAAGGCTGCCCAAAGGGTGGATTGGGGCCGAGACATGAGGCAGCTTTGGCCCCAATCCTCGGCTTCTCGGGGCGTCCCATGGCCGCCCATCTGTAGAGGCCCATTAGTTTATGAAAAATTCAGACCTATTCCCCTCAATAGTTTCTTTGTAGTCCAAAATTTAAAGGATAATGAAAGGCAAAACTGATGTTTAACTGACTACTAGATGAGACTGGTGGATTCAAACTTGGGAGTCCAGGTGACCAAAGTGATGAATTCCAGGAAATCTAGTTAGATACAAATTGACTGGTGAAGGGCAAAGAACCTTCAGTCTTCTATAAGATGCAGGCCTCTGCCACCACCACCCAACTCTACTACTTTAAGCTGCCTTGGATCACATTTTGGGAGAAAAGTGAGATATAAATGCTTTAAGCTGCCTTGGATCACATTTTGGGAGAAAAGTGAGAAATAAAGCAAGCAAGTTTTGGAGATAGCTTTGCAGAATATATACGATTGCAAAGTACTCTTATAACATCTCTTCTTGATGTGATTTGTCAAGTGTGTCTTAGGCATCTTCCCAACTAGAAAGTCTTTCTTTGTACAATGAACTTATCTGGGAGGCACAGAGAATAAACAAACAAACAAACCTCAAAAATAAATGAAGACTGAAATGACAGAGAATAATAATAATAATAAACAAATTAATTGGCAAGAATAACTAATTAATACCAATCAATTAATCAATGCAATGCAATCTCATCAAGTAGTTTCCTACATTAAATCAAAGATATAGCTTTGTTGGCTGGCTTTAAGTCACTAAAATAGTTAGCCAAAAATAAAACAATATTTGGTTTAGAAAAGTATCTTAGGCTGAACCTAACATAAGGCCTCTGTAGACTGGCCCAACGGGCCGGCCTGGAGGCACAGTTGGGGTGAGGTAGCCGCACGCCAGCTGCCACAACCCCACACTGACACCGTCCTGACGGCATGCACCATTACGCATGGCGTGTGGCATTAGGATGCCCTTCTGGCACAATGTTCTGATGCACTATGCCAGAAAGGGCGAGAAGAGCTGCGCGCCATCTTAGGGCGGCCTTTTGACGCTCTTTTTGGGGAGGCAAAAGGGATGATCTGGGCCATGGCATGTGGTAGCCATGGCCCCAATTCGCCACTTCCTGGGGTGGCTCAGAGCTGCCCGTCTGCACACCCTCATAGAGACAGAGAATAAATTTCACCAGAACTAGATTTGAGCAACTGAATTCTATGGCAAGAACAGGATGGTTTCAAAAAATACCCTATCACGAAAGAACATGTATCTGTGGTGCACCAGCCATAGAGGATACGCTGTATATCCTGTTTGGCTGTTACATATATACTAAGGTGAGATCCCCGTATTTACACCCACTTTTGGATAGAACAACTAACTAGGATCCAACTATTAAATTGTCCTATTCCCTTTTTGTGGAGAATTTACAATTAGGGACGATGCAGACCAGCCTAAAGGGCTGGCCTGGGGGTGGAGTTGGGGTGGGGCATCAGGGTGGCATTTTGATGCAATGTGTAGCCATGGTGGTGCTAAGGGCAGCTTTTTGCAGCCCCCTAAATGAGCAGTATTTGCCAGCTCTTTTTGTAAAGGCAAAATTCCAGATTGGGGTCATGGTGTGTGGTTGCCATGGCCCTGATCTGGCATTCTCAGGGGCAACACAGAGCTGCCCCTTAGGGGCTGTCTGCATTGCCCTTAGTCCGTTGCCGCACACCTGAGAGATCTAGTTATCACACAAAATGGGGTCCCCTGCCATGATGATGAGCTTATTTAAACACGCTGATTGAGTTTTTATATTTGTTAGTTCATGCCCCCTATTTTATCTTGTAACTTAGGGGCTGTATAGATGGGCAGCAAAAGGTGACATGAAGCTGCCTTTTCCCTAAGCTGCAGCAACCACACCGTCCACCCTGATGCCCTAAATGGGGACAGAGCAACCACACATGCAGCTTTTCCGAGGCTGTATTGAAGCCCCACCAACTGCACCACAGGCCCTGAGGATGCCACGAAGGGAGATGGAGCAACCATACGGGCCAGCAGCATCTGCTTTCATTTTTTTTTCATTCTCTCAGATGCATGCACATGTGCACAGGGATACATCCTGGCAAACCTGAACACCTGTGCAAAACATGTCATAGGCTGGTATACAGTCTGTCACTCTCTGTGTACAAAGGTGACTGAAGTTCGGAATCCCTGCACACCTGCACAGAATATGTCATAGGGTGGCATACAGTCTGTCATTTTGTCTGTACAAAGGTGACTGATGTTCAGCATCCCTGTGCACCTGTGTAGGACCTGTCATATACCCACAGATCATGCCAGGATTCACTGAACTTGGCTTCCCCCAAATAGTGGGTGCCGTAGACAGATGCCATTGTCTGACTGTGCCACACTTGGGGTGAAAGACATCTATTCTGTCATCCTCCACAAAACATGTCCCACATAGATCAGGTACATGCAAGGGAGGTTTATGTGGACAGACTTGATGCATGTAGCTGGTGGTCATGCAGTCGACATGGTTAACAGGACATACAGACAAACGTTACTCCAGAAGTCCCACCCCTCACAAGCATGCCAGGAAGTGGTGTGCAGGTCTTATGCACACCTGCACACCTGTGCAGAAGAGGCCACAAAAGCCTCTTTCATGCAAACTACTGTGCATGCTGACAGTAAGCGTACATGTGACAGAATGCATTTATTGTCATAATAAAGAACAGCTGCTAGGGCGCATGCATAGAATTACAGTTAGAGTTAGGATTAGGGTAGGGTTCTAATATTCAAGTGAACTTGCAGTGCTGCATCCACACCTGGAAGCATAGGGTGCTTTAAATTAAAGCCTGTAACGTAGGGTGCATGCTCTGGATTGCCGACTCAATTTCTGCCGCACGTACAGTGGTGCATTTATACAGCTGGTTTAAATCTCTGGTGCCCTTTTTCTGATGCACCGGTCTCACTGCATACAAATAAACATGCGAAAGTGCGCATATTTTTGGAAGAAGTGGAAAAAAGCTGCTCATTTTTGGAGTGGCTTTTTCTGGCATGCGGCACCTAGAGGGCATTTTCTTGCAGGCATGTAGGCATGTGTCATCTAAACACCACACCTCCAAGTTAGTCTGAAAGCACCTCTTTTTTCCCATCTGTTCAGCCCCTTATTCCAATTTCAAATTTACTATTTATTCAACTTTTATTCTTATATGAGTTTTTGGTTAGTGATTTGTGTCTATTTGAGTATGTATTTTTGTATTTTGTATTTTATTGTTGATATGGTCAGTGGACTAATCAATAAATGTTGTTGTTGTTGTTGTTGTTGTAAGTAGTTTCCTGAAAGGATTTGTTTCTTTGTCATAACTATATTCAGCCTTCAGATCTTTGTGCTCACTGTCTAAAAGTTTAAAAAACTGGCTGCTCAGAGACTTTGGGAGCAGAGTTTACTTGCTGCTCATATTTCTCTCCTCAGTTTTAGTCCTAGTCATTTTCAGGTGAATGCCTGAACTGGGCATTTGGCATAATATGAGTGTATGAAGGGTTATCTGTTTGCAACATTGCAAAATATCATTATTGATCAAAGGCATTTTCATTGAAGCATTATCCTCAGCTTCCAATATGCTGACATTGTGGAGCTTGGGCCAAAATGAGTTAGCCTCTATTCTGTTCTTAAACCAGCAGGGTTCTTAGTTTTTGATCTCTGATAGATATTTTGTACCTTTTCTCTTCATATTTTGGAGCTGGAATAGCAATCTAATGTACAGACTCTTGTACACAGCAAGAGCCCTGTGAGTACATTTGCTCATTAACTCTCAACTGTGAAACAAACTGTTTGGGTTTCAGTGAGTTTCTAAGCTTTGAAAAATTTATATCTATATATCTATATCTATATCTTTACCACAACCCCTTGAATCTGCCAGCTGATATGGCTGCTTGGCTGCATTGTTCCAGATGTTGTAGTCCAAAAATGTAACATTTACCAAGATATGGATATATTTTTTATAAAATATTATGATTCATTATGGATAAATAAATAGAATATATTAAAATACCAGTTTAAACTCTGAATCTGATGGGAGGGATCTATATTTCATGGATATTTTAGTATTTTTTTTTCTAAAGGAATATGTTCATCACTTCTCATCTGAAATAATGTGAAGTGACATTTAATCCCATCATGTTTTGCTAATATGTAACTCAGCTGTCATACACCTTGAACAGCAGTCACATGCAATTTAAAGTTGGTTCTTGCCTTTTAAAAAAAAAGTGAAAATGTAAACTTCTGGTTTCTTTTCTTTTCTGCCAAATAAAATAAAGGACAAAAATGCATCAGCTTGTATACTCCCTCCCCTGAAAATGCTGTTTTATGTGACATACCAAAAGACTGCAAGACAAAGGTTATGTTTAGATGATCGTCTATACCAAAATGGCATATGTCACTCTCCTCTTCCCCTTGATGTGAGGAAGGATGAGATATTTATGACAGAACAATATTAGTCATTTTCTTTCTAGTACCAAAACAATAAAATAGTCAGGAGATGTCTATGATTTGCAATCATTAGTTAACAAAGTCTGAGGAGAAAGTATAGTTTGTGCAGGCCATTCAGGTGAAATATCAAAGTATGCCTTACTATAAAGTAGAAGCAAAACAAAGCAGAGAGAGAGAGAGAGTTTTCAGAAGAAACAGAAGAGAGATTTCCTTGAAGTTTACCACTGCTCATTTCCTTATCTTGAAATCATGGTTTGGTGAGATAATGTGAATTATGTGACAAGATTGGACCAAAGAAATATGAGTGAGATTTTATGGTAATTAAAGCACAAATAAAGCAATTCTTAAAGTGCTTTGATAGTAGGGCTTTATGGAAAGACTTGCACTTATTGCACATGAACATATGTGAAAGAAAGGCAAGCATGTGAATGGACATGTTTAGGTGTAACACAAAGTTTCATTCAAAGTGTTTTGCTATTACAAAGAAGAGGCCAGATTTAGAAAAAATAATCAAATAATATGAAAATCACAACTCATCCTCTGAAAGTAATTATGGACACTGTTTAATGTGTGCAGTTCAGTGAAGGTTCTAACTCTCTCCTTTGACAGTTTTTACTTGGCCTTCCCCAGTTTCCCATCAAATAGAAGGTATTGAAAATCCTGAATTAAGTAGTTTAATTTACAGTGAAATGAAATGAATCTCTGTAGAATAAATCAAATATCTCACCCATGAAGGGTAATCATATTTCTCTTTCTCAAGAAATAGAAATTCAGGAACAAGCTTCACACTTCTGAATCAACAGATGCTACATCTGCATATGATACAGAATAAATATTTCTATACTTGGCTAAATTTTGAAAACTTTTAGGCCACAGTCAATTCTAAGGAGATCACAACTCATTTCATTTTGATTGGAAAGTTTAGTCATTAATGTTAACAATATTAGTTTAGGGAATACAACAATCTCATAAGAGAATCTAGGTTTACTCCATTCCAATCCAGATGGATGCTTGCTTACAGCTACCAAACCATACACAGTTTGTTTTTACATATACTAAAATCAGTGTGCTGCTTTTCAGCCAAAGCAGCTTTTAACAGTAATAAATCACATTATTTCATTTGTGATGGTGATTATTACAAAAAATAAAAATAAACATAAAAAACATCCTTTAATCGATTAAGCAATCGATCCCCAGTTCTCCACCTTAATTCTATTTTCCTCCCATCCATTTTGTGTCTTTTATCTATCCTTATCCATCCAGGTGTTTCCTGCTCCTCTCTTCTCACCTACCAACCAACCTCAGTTACTTTTCTCTTCCATTGAGCTAAATTCTTTTTCTCTCCCCTTACCTGTCCAGGAATTATTCCTCCTCTGCCACCAACTTGCTCATATAATATTCCTCCTCACCCATGTAATACTCCCCCCTTTCTTTTCTCTGTTCTTTGTCTTCTCCTTTCTTGTCTTGTTATTCTTCCACCTCTCCTCCCTTTTCTCTCTTGCTTGTAGACCTGTGGAGGAAAGAAGCAGTCATCCTGAATTGTCTCTTCCCCCGCCTCCCCATCATTTGTTTGGCTCATGTAGATCAGTTTAGATACTCTCTGAAGAAATTAATATATTAACTCTTATTACAGCTTACTCTAATCATTAGATACATATAACTTCTAGTGATTCTGATTCTGATACTACAAGCTATAAATAAATAAAATTAATTAATCTATTAAAAAGGCAAAGAACTCCAAGGTGCACACTTTTAAAGTCCCCTTAGTAGGTATACCATTTTTAGGTGCTTTTACATTTCCTTGTCTTAGAAAGATAACAAAGTTATGCACACATGGACACATGCACCCCAACTTTATTAGTATAGCTTAGGCCACTTTTTTAAAAATAAAAAATTTTCATTTTTTTTTTTCATATCCGTTATCAGAAAAAGCAAGAAAACATGTACATATTGTAGTCCAGTTAGCAGTTCAAATAAACTAGTACTGAAGGTATGTTTGGAGCAGGTCAGTCTTCAAAAAGCTGTCAAAGGAGCTAAGGTAACAGAGAATTGGCTGGTCTCCTACCAAAGAGTTAGCCTATGTAGTCCATTCATATGATGTAGAAAGCACAACAGATACTCTTCTGATTCTCTCAGAAACATGCAGCATTTTAGATATCATGGATTCAAACCAAGTGAACTTTACTTTATTTATATATTTATTTATTTAATTTGAATGCCACCTTCTCAGTAAAATCAAAACAATTAAAATCATCTATACCTGCTGAAGTTTCCAAACTGTTTCCAAAGGTAGATTTATGTAGAGTGTGTTACAGCAGTCCAAACAGGATGTTATCAAGGCATGTGCCACTGTAGTCAGATCTGACATCTCAAGAAACAGGTGCAGCTGGCACACAAGTTTCAACTGTGAGGATACACTCCTGGACACTACTGAAGCCTGAACATCCATGGTCAGATTTGAGTGCAGGAGCACACCCAAGCTGAGAGCCAGAGATTTCAGGTGTGGGGAGTAACTCCACCTAACACAAGCAAAGTCCCTGTTCCCATATCTGCTTTATGACTGACCCAGAGCATCTCTGTATTGTCTGGATTATGTTTCAGTTTGTTTGCCCTCATCCCATCCATTACTGACAGCAGACACTGGTTCAATACAGAGACAGCTTCCTTGGAGATGGATGGAAAGGAGAGATAGAGTTGGATGTCATCTGCATACTGGTGATACCACACCCCAAAACTCTGGAGGATCCTCTCTCAGTAGTTTCATGTAGATGTTAAATAACATGGGGGAACAGAAAAGAACCCCAAGGGACTCACAGGTCAACAGCCAGGGGGTCAAACAGGAGTCCCCCAACACCACCTTCTGAATTCACCCCTGCAAGAATGGCCCGAACCACTGCTTAACAGTGCCCCCAAGTCTCATCTCAAAGCGTGGCCCAGAAGGATACCATTGTTGATGGTATCAAAAATTGCTGAAATATCCATCAGGACCAACAGGGACAAACTCCACTTGTCCAGTTCCCTGTGTAGGTCATCCACCAAGGGGACAAAAGCTCTCTCCCTGCCATAGCTAGGTCTGAAGCCAAATTGAAATGGATCGAGGAGATTATCACACTACAGTTAAGACAAATTAAAAACAGACTTACCTCACCAAATTGAAGTAAAATGTGGGCTGCATATGGACCTATTGCATGGATTTTGCTCCCAAAACTGCCATTTACATGCAGCCTGAATTCAGTCAGGCTGACTTAACTCACTTCAGCGGCCATTTTTTCTAAATTGGAACACTTCTGACTTAGAAAAATGGCTGCCAGAGCAAGTGTAGTCAGCCTGGGCTGCATCCAGATGGCTGTTTTTGGGGCAAAATCCATGCAATAGATCCTGATGCCACCCAATTTTTACTTCAATTTGAGTGAGGTAAGTCTGTTTTTAATTTGTCTTAACTGTAGTGAGATAGGGCCTTTACAGACCAGCCTTTTGGGGCAGTACAGAGCCACCCCTAAGAGCGGTGGATTGGGGCCACAGCAATCACACACCATGGCCCCCAACCCTCCCTTTTGCCACCCCTATCAGGATGGCATCGGGGTGGAGTTGGGGCAGCCGGCGTACGGCTGCCCTGCCTCAACTCTACCCCCAGGCCAGCCCTTTAGGCTGGTTTGCAAAGCTCCATAATCTCCCTAGATCCCTGGAGCTGGGAGGTCACCACTCATGCCAGAACCTTGCCCAAAAATGGAATGCTAGAGACTAGCCAGTAGTTATCCAGAGTGGTGGCATCCAGTGAGATCTTTTTTAGTAATGGCCTCACCACAGTGTCCTTTAGGCAGGATAGAAATCTGCCTTGTTGCAGTGAGGTGTTCACCACTTCCCTTACCCACTCAGCCAGTTCCCTTCTAACTGCTTTCAGAAGTCAGGATGGGCAAGGATCCTGTATGTATGTAGTGGCCCTCATTTCTCCAAGGATCCTATCTACACCCTCAGGCTTTAAAGGTGGTAACTTTGACTTAGGCTTAATGAAGTTGTTGTTGTTGTGTGTCTTCAGGTCATTTCCAACTTATGGCAACAATCCTATCATGGGGTTTTCTTGGCAAAATTTGTTCATAGGTAACAGAACAAATTAAAATACAGAAAATTTTAGGATATTATGTTCCAAAAAACTTTCCCCTGACAACTGTCTATCAGATGCATTCTTCAAAGATGGTATCACAGAATCCTGCAATAGTTCAACATGGATATGATTAATGTATGCATAATAGTGGTAAGATCTTGATCAAGAAAGGGCTACAGTTAACTCATGATCTGAAACAGTGCATGGCAGTTTTTTTTATTTATTTCTTGATGTAAACTAGTAAATAAATACTTAGGGTAAAATTCAGGAACTTGTCCTTAAAATAGCAGTAGGTTCCCACAATCACAAAAAGGTAATCAGTGCACAAAATCTTTTGAATTGTTCATTTAAATATTGAAAATAATCTGTTTAGAAATAGTCTGGCAGCTTTTACAATAGCAAACTATTTAGTGGTTGACAAGGAACAAAACATTAAAATGTCACTCTGTAAGACATTTCATGGGGAAAAGATCTAAGCAATCATCCAGTGTAATAACAAGTTGGCCACTGCTGTAAATGAACAGCTGTGACAACTTAAACCATTTTATCTACCGCCTCAGAACAGTTTCAGTGCATTGGAACAATACACATTGAAGTAATCTGAACTAATGTGCAAAACAATGATCTGAAAAATTCAGTACTGATTCTCTAATATATTTTGAGCACAGTTTTCACTTGTGTAAATGTCTGATTATACAAGAAGCTGCTTAAACATTTTTTCAAGGGAGATGTGCAATATAAAATGTGCAAGAAGCACATCTCCTTTATTTTCATCTTTGGAAACGTTATATAAAGCTAGTGCTATAATTCTAGTAATTTTGTGCAGCCGTAAGGTTCATTATCATGGAGTTCGAAATGTGTGTAAACTTTTTGTTTAACTGCTTTAAGATATGTTTGCATTTTAATTCATTTCACACACATTATGATTGTGGTGGAAGAAAAAGTCAAATTTTGAAATGGACAATCTTGATAGACAAATTTCCATCAAAAATGTGAATTATAATACAATTTCATTTGAAATAGCCTTTGTATCTATGGATTTTGACTTTAATAAGTATTTTCAAATTACAGTCCCACTAGGTATGACATTTTGTTTGTTACTTAACCATATTATGACATTTTGTTTGTTACTTAACCATATTATTGATAATTAAAGCAATTCAAACAAGGGCTTCACCAGAATTGTTTGATTCATTATTTATTTATACACCACCAAGAAACAATAACAGAAAAATCCTTTAAATTTTATTTTTATAAAAGTAAAAGTACATTGCCACATGTTCACAAACAATGTTTATAATATCAGATCAAAATATAAGATTACATTGGATTTTTTTTAAATGCATTTATAAATAAGAACATTGCTGAATAGGAATTTCTAAAATAGTTTATGATTTTCATGATCAAAAGTGTTATTACTAAGGTCTTCTAACTATCCAAAAAAGATATAAAAGAAAAGCTTATGTCTAGGTAACAAGTTTCATATTTAATTGTTAATTTTTCAGTTACACAGACCTGGTAAGTTATTACCCTAAAGCTATCTCATTCCAAAATCAGATCACATTTGTATCTCTTTTATGTACATAGTACCTTGGCCAAGATCCTGCATTAAGCAGATAGAGTACAATACTCTGCCTGCAAATTTCTTTGTCTTCCTCCCACCCATCAGCTGTCAAGTTCTGGAAGGAGACACAACTTCTGCTTCTTCTTTGTGTGAATGGAGAGTCAATTCAGTGAGGAAGATATATTTCAGTCTCATTTATGAGTGGGAAGAAAATAAAGGTGTATTGACAGATGGACTGCAGCCTCATTTCCCTTCCCTTAAGAGCCATGACCAGCTCTTCTTCTTCTTCAGAGCTATCTCCTCCTCCCATCTCCACCTGTAAGCCCTGTAACCCTAGGCTTGACAGCTGCTGAGGGAGAGGTTTTGGACAGGGAACAAAGGACTAGACAATACCCCTCCTGCAACCTGGAGATATTTTTCAACTGAGGAAAGAACTGTGGTGGGGTGGTGGGTAGGGAGTAAGAATGTATTAATTAAATATCTGGATATATATTTTTTTCTAGGCCCTTACTGTATATATTATGATTTATATATCCTGTATGATATTTTCAATTCAATAATTGATACATGAATAGTTTGAATATTTCATTACTCAAGTAATTTTGGAATTAAGTAAAATATTTTAATCTAGCATTTATTCATCAGATCCTGTCCAGTCCATCTTACTAATTAATTTTGGGTGCCATTTGCCCAGAATTTATTGTGAACTTGCTTATTTCTTTGTGTGCTTCCTTTAATACAATTATTATCTCTTTTTTCTCATTTGTTTACATTCTTATATGTAAAACTTAGGAGTTTTCAATTGATCTTCACTTAACAATCATAGCAAAGCATCTTGTACTCTTTTGAGAGAAGAGTTAGCAATCATTATAGCAACTCCAGTAAAGCTAAAAATTGATGACATCGCTACCCCAGAAGCATTTACCTCTAATATGACTACTAGATTTTCAGTGTTTTAACAAATTTTTGGCAAGAATCTTTTATTGTTTGTGAAATAACATGTGATAAGTACAAAAAGATCTGAACAAATCAAACATAATATTCAGAAATGCTTTCTCTCTCACTCACTCTCTCTCTCTCTCTCACACACACACACACACACAGACATTGATTTATCTTCTATTTAATTATTTATTTTGAGTATTTATACCCCACTCTTTTCCCTAATAGGCTGCTAGAGCTTCTTAAAATCATTAATTTGGTAGTTCTCTGCTTTCAGGTTTACAATCGAAATGATGCATGATACATAAGAAAAAAGGAATGGGGTGTGTGTTAAGTCCAGCAAATGCCAGTGCTCTTTTCTCTCATCAGTTGCTGGACCAAGACACAGCAGAGTTGTCCCTGGCTGATCTTCTTGACAGAACAATGGCAGCTGGAATGGAAGAAGGGCCTCTCACCAGCTTCTGGAACAGGACAATATGTAGCTGTCCCTAGCTGTAGAATCAGTGGCCTATTTTTTTTT
>JAIPUX010001232.1:120893651-120907771 GCA_020142125.1 Phrynosoma platyrhinos
CAGGCCTCACCTGGAATACTGTGTCCAGTTCTGGGCACCACAATGCAATGAAGAAAGACTTAGGGAGCTGTGGATGTTTAGCCTGGAGAAGAGAAGGCTGAGAGGTGATATGATAGCCGTGTTTAAATATTTGAAGGGATGTCATATTGAGATGGAACAAGCTTGTTTTCTGCTGCTCCAGAGACTAGGACCCGAAACAATGGATGCAAGCTGCAAGAAAAGAGATTCCACCTCAACATTAGGAGGAACTTCCTGACAGTAAGGGCGGTTCGACAGTGGAACACACTCCCTCAGAGAGTAATGGAGTCTCCTTCCTTGAAGCTCTTTAAGCAGAGGCTGGATGGCCATCTGTCAGGGATGCTTTGATTGGGAGTTCCTGCATGGCCAGGGGTTGGACTGGATGGCCCTTGTGGTCTCTTCCAACTCTATGATTCTATGATTCTATGTTAAAATGCAGCACACATTTAAAAATAATAATAGAAAGTCAAATATTTACGGCATTTAAGAAGCCAGTTTTCCCACACTATTACATTTCCTCTGCTGCCTGAATTCTTTAATCATTCTTTCCTTGTTTCAATGTATAAATGATATGCAAACACTCTAACCATGCTCTGGAGGATGCCCTCGTTTTTTGAATTCTAGGACATGCTGTACAAATCAGTGGTAATAAAAGCTGTAGCACGATTAATTTGCAACATCCTGCTGAGGCACACTTTACCTTCATTGCTGTTCAAATCATATTGAATCATAATGAATGAAGAAGTGGATCCCTACCTGAGAAATACTTGTAACTTGTAAAAGTACCTATAATTGTATAATACTACTTCTTTGGTAGAATGTGTACTTTTTTAACGTGCAGGTGTTGGGGGCTATTTCAACCTTTAAAGGTAATCATCTAAAATAATCTAAAAATACATTTACCACATAAATATCCCACAAATGTTCACTTTTATATTTGCCTTAGAGTTTTTGTTTTGTTTTGTTTATGATGTATTCTTAGTATTCCTTGGAGCTGTATTTATTAATTTATATTAATTCAGGATAAATGTGACAAGAAGATAGCAATTCTGATGCTTTAATAATGCAAGGAAAACCTACAAGCACGTTAATTGTGTATTTTCACATTTCTCATGACTTATATAAAGAAGGAGATGAAGCTGATGTGTAGAGGGTATTAACTATAAAAGTCACATATTTTCTCACAAAAGCTCACACAGTCAAGAAGTCAAAGGTTGAGTCTCCATAATAAAGAACTAGTTTACTTTCACTTCCAAGACATATAATTGTGCACTCTGCTTTATTGATTCCTTTTCACTTTTGCAGATCCCCCCCGCCCGGCAGAGCCATTAGGGAAGGAGGTGTGGTTTGATGGCCTCCAGTGACCACAAGACAAGGTTTTAAATGTAAACAGTATATCTGAGATACTGTTGACAAGTCTGGGGCAGAGCCAAGGTGCTTTACTGTGTTGCTGCCCCTGGCTCTGCCTCTTTGGATTCAACATTCAACCCACTCTCCCACTGCTATCGCAGTATGAAGTTTCTTGGTCGTTTTGAGGCTGGGTAGGAATTTTTCCCCCTTTTCCATGGGTTTCTCATCTAGCCCATAATGTTTTGCAATCAGACTTGGGCAATTGGCTTGGTGTGATGTCTAAATAGGTTGTCATCTGGCAGATAATGGGGGAGATTTTAAGTATGATGAGCACCTAGGTCACCATTTTGGTGGAAGAGAGATTGCTGGATTTTGGTCTAGGGATGGGAAGGTGGTTCCTGATGCAGGCCAGCCAAGGATTAACCCAATGTGTGGGTTATCCTTGGGACTCAGATGTCATCGTCCTGGCGAAGCTGCAGAACAGTTCTATGGAAAGGACCACCTGCCTCAGCTTCTCCCACACTAGGATAGTCCTCCTTTAGTTTCAGTTCTTCCATGAAATATTAAATAGGTAACTTAATAAAGTGGCCCTTTTGAAACTCATTTCTTGTGTCTAGTTTCTTTAATCAGCAATCCACCAAATGGGAGTTGCTAAGGAAACTACAGACCTTCTCTCTCCAGATCTCTGACACCTGATCTTTGCTATTGTTAAATTGTTTTTGTTGTTCACTTGTATTCTGTCTTTATTCTAATAATGGATCTCAAGGTGGCTTAAAACATATTAAACTAATAAATATTCAAAACTATGCAAAAACATCAATAATAGAAAGTAAAAATATAAAAGTTATTTTAAAACCAATTAATGTGTAAAGATCTACCTATTAAAATTCATTACAAATATCAACATCAACAAAACAGCAGAGCATTAAAATCCCATCACACTCAATTTCTAAAAGTCTGCTGGAATGCTTTTATTTGCTGGTGCAAAGACACCAAGGCAGGACCCACCCTAATCTTCCTAGAAAAGGAGTTCCAAAGCCTGGAAGCAGCCGCTGAGAAGGCCCTCTCTCTTGTTCCCACCAAATGAGCCTGATGAGATAGTGAAACAGAGAGAAGTGTGTCTCCTGAAGATCTTATTGCTCTGATAGGCTCATATGGGGTGATATGTTTACTCTGATGGCCTGAATCAAAAGTTCAGGTGGAGAAAAAATCTTGTGGGTGTTTTTTTTTTTTTTTCCTGCAAAAGAAAAGCTGCAAACTAAGTATTGTATCAAAATTATTATTTTTGCCATTTACTATGTGAATCTACAAACAAGAGTTATTTAGTCCAAAAATGGATATTACTCATATTTAGCCATCTTTCAGACTAAATAAATATTATTTGTATTGTATCAAATGTTTTAATACAATATTTTTTCTCAATGTGTTTTATGTGTGTACTCTCTGTGTACTCTCAAGTGTTTAAAAGTATGCCATGCAATTCCACAAACAGTTGAACAATGACTGAGCCTTTAATTGCTAATGTATGCCCTTTCTTTCCATTACCATTCTCCATTTGAACTGAGCTGTATTTCTGAATTATATTGTATTTGTTTAATGTACCATGTGTGCCTTTTTTAACTCTAGCACTGTCTGTTTCAAAAATTCTATCCAACAGTTGATTTATAGAAGTCCTAGAAAATGCATTATTCTTCAGTCTGTTGGTGAAAATAACAGCTTTACTGTATTACCTTTTGCTGTATATTGCCTGAGAGCTTTGACTATAGGGCAAGGCATAAATTTAATTCATTCATTAATTAATATCAATAAAGGTTAAAATTGCTCAGAATTATTAAAATGATGGAATACCAGGGGAAGAAGCCCTAGAGAATATATAATGTGTCCCTATTTCTTTATACTAAGGTTCTGATTTGCAAATGTGAGATATTGACTTTACATTTCTGGAGATGATTAGCTGCCAGCTCTAATCAAATTGAGAAGTAATTACCAAATCAAAACTTGATTAGCTCTTTGCTTCATTTGCTAAAATTATAGTTTATGCTGTTTAAATGATGGGGGATGTCTAAACATCACATGTAGCCTAGTTTACTGTAGTGGGAGATTTGCTTGTTGGTTTTGATAACTGGAATGTTTCATTTTTATTGAAAGATAAATGGTATCTCTGTTTTTAACCTGGTCACTGATTTATTCTGAAGCTATACCCAAGTGGATCTACATGAGAATTTGGACATTAAAACCAGTTTAGAGCAATGCCACCAGCATGGTATCAGGAGAAGCAAGTACTACACTTCCCATGCTGTATATGGGCTTTCAGATTTTCAGATTTTGATCTCTAGAGACAAGGCACCTTGACTCAAAGATATGTGGAGGATGTAGATCGCATTAAATAAAGTTTAAATGGGTTTGATGATCACTCCATCCCCCTCCCAGGCTTTCTGTATGTCTTCTCACAATAGGCACTGGGCAAGTCCCCTTGCAAAGCAGTTAAAGACCATATTTCGTTCTCAACCTGGGCTGTATCCCTATTCACTTCTTCCTATTCCATCATTTAAAGAGTGTCTGAAATCCAATCAGTATTTTGTTACACTGAATATAAAGCCATCAGTCATTCTGGAATCCCATTGTCGATTCCTTGGGAAGACCATCAGGTCTTTGTTAGACTAGAGGATAGCATCCAGTATCACTCAAAGCTAGTAAGTCAGATATAAATATCAGCCCAAGCCATAGCTTCCTTGAACACAGTCAGTTTGAACAGAGGGTCTCTGTCACTGTGTCTCCCTCAGATGCTGTCTGAGCCCACTCTGTTTCCTGTGGAAGCACCTCTACAGGATTGGTAATTATCAACACCTCTAACTCACAATTACTCACTAGCCAACTTTTCACACCTTTATTTGTGTTAGCTCTGTATGATTCTTGAATTGCATTTTTGTGTGTGTGATTGTATGCACCTTTACACATTTCTAAATAAAACTCTTTTTATTCATCAACACTAGAGTCTCTCTGCAGTTGATTCTGATATGCATACTGTAAAATATCCTGAAAGTCACTCATCCTCTCACAGGCCTCTGTTAAGCTAATAAATTCCCCCAAATATCAAGGAGATGCTGTCACTGTTGGGGGGGGGCAGTCTGGGTAACAGAATTTTGTTTACTTTTTTCTTTTTTAATTACAGTCCCATTAATACCAAATGACAGGGCCATTACACTTTATTGACATGAGAAGGATGGGAGAATTGTGCTGTGTGTGATAATCACATAAATGGGATGAGAGCAATCCACTTTGCTGCCATCCTTCTCTCTCCATCTAATAATCTCCACTGTCTGCATTTCAACAATACCTTTTTAATATGATTTTATATATGTCTCTGTAAATATTTTGAACTGTATTTGCTTTATTTTTGTAAGTTATCTTGAATCCAATACTAAAGAAAAGGTGGGGCATTAAAAATGAAATAATAACAATAATAATAAGAGTAACAATAATAGTCCATTTCTAAGCTTAGTTCAAAGTGATAATTTTCAAACTTTAAAGCCTTTCATGCTTTGTGTCCCAATCACTTTATTTTACTGTCTTCCTCTGTTATATGCAGAAGGGATCAGTTCCGTGTCATCCTAATGTCTGAAATCAAACTTTTGGTTCACAGAACTAGATCTTCTTTTCTTTTCTTTTCTTTTCTTTTTTTTTTTGGGGGGGGTCTTTCTAGACTGTTGAGAATAATGATGTTGTTACTGATGTTCGTTCATTATTGTTTCTATTCTTATTTTTTTAAGGAATTTTTAAAATGTAGACTTACATAAGTAACTACCTTGGGTCCCAGACTGGGAGAAAACCATGATATAAATTAAATAAGAACACAAACAAACAAACAAATCAGCATTAATGAAATTAAGGGAAGAGATCTTACACTTTTTAGAATGTTTCAGTTTGTTTTGTTTTGTTTTGTTTTGTTTCACATGACCTCCCACTTGCCACACACCATTCAGAAAAGAGCATCATGCTATAGTAATGGTTTATAACTACATGACTAGGGGCAGGAGCAAATAGAGGGGAAAAGCTGGCTTACTCCCAGGGTTTCCCACTTTGCAGGGAGAACCCGCTGACCCCACTGCTGGCTCCCACAATGGCCCAACTGATGTGCATTCTGCACCACACTCTCCTACTGCACGGAGGGACCCACCAAAATGGAACATGCACAGCTACAACCCACAGTATGCCATTATATTTTTCCATTCCTTCACACACACATAAGCACATCAACACTCTGCCAACAGCTGCTGATCATTCTGAGTCCAGTCCAGTGTACTAGCTCATGTAATCAGCTGCTCAACTACTTGTGCAGCATATTGGTGTGCCCAGTGACCCTTTGGCAGAGCACGATCATAATGCCTACCTGTACATACTCCCTTCCCCCAACTTTCTTCCATATTCCCCTGCTAGACTGGCCAGTTTCTTTATTACTATTGGTAACATGACACGTTTGTCATCATTATTTCACTCTACGAGGTGTGAAATGGGTTGATGATGCAGCTGACTACTTGTAGACATGTGCAACCAATTTGCAGGTTGGTGACAAAAAAAAAAAGTGGTTAGCAAAGGTGCTGGCAGCTCATCTGACCCAATGCACCTATTCCACACAACTTTCTCACTGGTGCACAGTCTACATGCTTGTGCAATAGTTCACTCTTTCCAGCTTGAACTGGAGCAAAAGGAGATTTTTTTTCCCAGTGTTAAGACCTGGAGCACAGCTTAGGTCCATTCTCCTCCTATTTTGGTCATGTGTGTTGTCTGAACTAGTAGGTTTCAAAACAGGATGAGACCATTTCTTTTAGTCCCTAGGTCTCTTTCTTTGATTCTGTATCCTTCTCATTGCAGATAGCATATCATTTTCTAATTCACTTCTCTCAATCCCACTCAAAAACTATGGATGATAGTATTTGATGTATAAGAAACAAGATAAATAGACATATTATAAAGCAAGATAAATACACACATTATAAAGATATATTTTATCATCCTTTAATTCATGAGCAAATTATGTGGCATTCATATCATTACATAGCAGAATCTGGAACACTTCAGTTAGGAGGCTAAGGTAAATGTCTTGAAGCACAGAAAGTGTGTTGTGATTTCATCTTCCATAGAACTGGTAGTTTCTTTATTGCTTTTTCCACAAGTATTTTCTAGTAATACTTTCATACATTCCTGGGGTTTATGTATTTAATACTCCTAAAAATAAATAATTTGTGTCATGTGATATTAATTTGGCTTGGCTGAATTAATAAAAACTGTTTCTTGTTGTTGTTGTTAGATGGCTTGTAATGCCCAAATGCTTTAAGTATAAGGCACTTTTTCCTTTCTGGCAGTGACATATGCAGTTCCTAGAAAGAGTAAACTTTCAAGGTCTCAAAGCAAATCTTAATTCATAAAATATGCTGCCTACTATTTAAAGAGTCCCCCCCCCCCCCCCCCCCCCCCCGCTTGCGAAGCATTTCCACAGTAACCAAATAGCCAAGGCCAGTGTTTGGACTGCTAGCCATATGTATTATTTATTTATTTATTTATTTATTAACAAGTAGAAGTATTTTTGATTTATTTGTTGTTCCAAATATGGTAAAAATAATAACTTTTAATCTCAATCGTGGGTTCATATCTTTAAGAAGCTCAATAAAGTTTTGTTCAGGACAGCTTTGGCTTCTAGCTATTGTCCAGGGAATGTATATAATGAAATGTTATCTACTTGTTCTTCTCATTTCTATTCTTTAGTAGTACTGAGGCTTGTAGGTCAAATAAAAGGTCATTCAAAAAGCACTGTAGCAGGGATGGAAATCAACCTCAGGTTAGTACTCTCTCTAGAGAGTTATATGTCAGCCTTTTATTGCACACTTTCATTAAATGTTACTGTTTGTGCTACATTGTTGTGTGTATGGAATAAAGGCTCTGTATTAATCATGCACTCTGTATGTATGACTTCTGCTGTGTGTCATATAGAAGATGTTTCCTGAAACTGAACTGTACACATACATGGTTTCCTTAGAGAAACCTTACTATAGCAGGTGTAATAGACACTGAAATATCTGTTTTGTTTTTGATTTTGAGATAAAATGATTAAACATATTAAAATTGCAGTAAGCATAATTAATATGTCTAACATAATTCTAGACCATCCTGCATCTATGTTTTAAAAATATTTCACAAGAAATTTATGTATAATAACAAAATCATCACAATGATCATCATGGATTACACAGATATGCATTTTTTAATATATATATATATATATATATACACACACACACACACACACACACACACACACACACACACCGTATTTTCCGGCGTATAAGATGACCCCCCATTTTTCCCAATCAAAATACAGAGTTTTAGCACCTCTATCCTCCTTATCCTTATACCTGGCGTATAAGACGACCCCCCCCTTTAACCACAGATTTTGCAGGTTAAAAAGTAGTCTTATATGCAGGAAAATAAGGTATATATTGTACTATACAGAACAGTAGTGATATTTCTGGAATCCACATCCCTCCACACTGCTTGCATGATGTGAGGGATATTAATTTGATGGCCTCCAATGAGGAGAGGCCACCTCAATGGTTGTTTTGGCACTTTGCACCAACAGAGAGTGCTGGAGGGCAGAGCAAAAGGATATAAGACTCTGCTGTTTCTCAGGCTTCTATTTTTGGAAATTTTTGACCCACCCTCCTGGCTGTAACACTGTAAGATCACTGGTTGCTTCTGGGCTGGGTAGGAATGTTCTCCCTTTTTCATGTTTTTTTTTTCTGACACTAAACTGTGCCTTGCGGACTTAAAAATTAGCATAGGATAGTGTCTTAAATATGTGGTCACTTGGCAGGTAATGGGGGAGAAATGATGGGTTTGGTGATCATCTATGGCACTCTTTTGATGAAAGATATGCCTCTGAACCTGTTCCTGCAGGTTTGGAGACTAGGGGAATGAGGAAGGAGGCTGTCCTTAGGGCTGCCCAGAAGATCTTGCCCTTACCAGAAGTCATATGACTTGGGGGTTAGATCCTCTGGTTGGTCTTCCACCAGTTGGCTGGCTGGGGAGCAACCCAGTTTTGGATTCTTCTAAGGGCTTAAGTGTTTCACCAAAAGGGAAGCTTTGAAGAAGATCTGGGAAAGACCAACTACCTCAGCTGGTCCCACATTAGGTTACTCCTCCCCCTTTGTATTTAAAAAAAAATCAAAAAGGTGATGTTTTAAATAAAGTTGCCCATATTTTATCCCAAGCTCTCTGTGTGGTCCCATTATTTCATGGGTTGGTCATCAGAAGGTACTGTAGTAAATCAATATGGTGAGAAGAACAATCCTATGGACCAGCTTAGATGTCTACTGCCATGCCAGGGATGGTGCACATTGTATTTGTGATCCTATATTAGCAGCAATAAATATCTATAGTTACCATTCCAGAGTTTACTCTTTGCATTATTCTTGCATGTAGGTCACCAATTACTACATGACAATGGCATTGACACCCCAGTGATATCAGCCTAGACAGTATGCACTCTGAATAGGAAAAGTTGTTAGTGCCTGCCAGTATGTACAGCCTGGGAAAGGAGTAGTGTAGCCATATGCTAGATTGTGTAATTAATTGAAATCCCAATCTTTATTATGTCAATAATGTAGAGAGCAACAAGTGGCAGCATAATAGTTCAGTGTTACTCCTTCACTGTAGTATGAGGGCATTCATTGGGACAACATAATACAATATCAGATGCAAGGAATGAGTCAAAACAAGTGTAAGATATCAGCTACACTGGTTGTCCTTTATCATACCCCACTTTGTCTATGTTTACATTCTTCTTCTTAAAGTATTATAACATCTTATCTTTCCAAAAGAACAATTAACACTACACTGATATGGATTCCTCTGTCCTGATATACTTTTGCTTTCAGTGGCACACTATCTTGGGATCCTATTATTGCCCAGGGTGTAGACAGACAGTAGAACTCTATTACAGAATGAATGAATGAATGGCAATGTAACAAAAACAATAACATATCTCAAGTTATTTTAGATAATTGCTTTTTTACCATAAGTTCACTAATATGTTACAGCATTGATAAACAGATATTTAAAAGCTGTTCCCTCCAGTCCCAAAAGTTTTGATGCATTTTATGATTGTATAACTTGAAAGACAATGTGTACAAACTAGGAAGAGAATCTTTAGTCCAGATCAAAAGGATTCATTTGGTGCTTAGCTTTTTAGTCTTCTAAAGCTCGTGGACAAATATTAAACCAGAAAAGAGATGTACTTTCACTCATTTGAAATGTTCTTGTCCTCATTTTATTCACAGGTATCATACAGTGAATACAGGAAGCAGGCTACAGTGCTTTGATCATGCTACTATCATGTTTGATTAGTGTTTTCATACTATGGAGTACATCAGCAGGAGGCAGGTTGGTCTCTCGGGTTTTCTAATAGGCAAAGTAGGAAGCAAAAATGATTTTAAAGACCATTTAAGATCAATCATTTTCTTCCATCGTCTAAGTTTTAGAATTAGAAGCATAAATGGATAGTGACAGACACCTGATAAAATCAGCTCTCCACTGAAAAGATTGACCAATGAGTACAATATTTCTTCCAGTTTTCTCCCTACTTGACTTTTTTATGTTTTGTAATTAGACATAATAACTGTCGTTCAGCCTGAATGAAAGAAAATAGAATTACCAGCTAAATGTGCATTTTCAGCAGATTGTTTAGAACTGAAGCTTTAGCAAATCTACTCAAGTTTTAAACTGCTAGCTTCATAGCGAAGCTTGAAAATCAGTTTTGAAAATGTATACTAAATAATCAAAATATTCCAATGCATCTGCAATTCCCCTTTCTCTTGATCCATCACAGTTAAGGATTTCAGCAACTGTGCAGTTGTTATCCAGTACTAAGAGAAAGAGTAGTGACACTTTCCAGTTAACTATTAGTGAAATAAGCATCTAATTGATTTACATTAATTTTGGATGTAGAGATTTTATTTTAACAGTCCACTAGAAACCCTAGAACTGGAAGGAAAAAATAGAATGTAATAATGATGTTATTTTGCTTAACAGCATTAATTGGTACATTTAACTCCTTGGCTGTTTCATGAGGTTAAGTTCCCTTTACCATTGTGCACTTTTTAGACAAATTCCATAACCTCACTGTGGAAGACGCCCCTTAAAGTGGGCTTCTTTAATGTGTTACAGTTAATTTTTTCTACTGATCTGCTGCATCTGCATTCCAGTGACTTCTGCTCTAGGAAAACATACTATTCAATCACCCTTCAAACATATAAGGATGAAAAGAATAACCAGAAATGTTTTTGTCTTTGAAGAAAAGAGTGTTGCAAAAAAAAACTGTCAACTTTCACTGTTTTGACCCTGTCCAAAAATAAAATGAACAGCACTGTCCCCCATTTTCTCCAACCACTTTTTCACATATAAATATTGTTTTATGCATAAAATGCAATGTTCTGTGCAAAAAAAGGTTTGTGTTATATTTTGAAATGTATTTTTCAGGAAAAAGCATTGAACAAAGTGTTGAACAAACACGTTTGTGATTCCCCCCCCCCAAAAAAAATGCATGAAACTCTTCCTCCATTAAAATGCAGCTAAACTCTTACAATCTGATCTGCAAGGAAAAAACATTTGAATGTTTTTACAAATCTTTTCACATGAAATAATGGAATAAGCCAACATTTACAACGTGGATTGTTTAAAACAGAATAGCATAAAACTTGAATAATTCCTGTGAAATGACTCCAAAAATGCCTAAAGTTCCTTTTAAAATAAATTTAAAAATAAAGAAATTACTCATTACACAAAGACAGGTAATGCCATTACCACTCATTATGTTACTTTTTAAATCTAACTCCATTACATACATACACACACACACACACACACACACAATAAAGAAAAAAACTGTAAAACCTTCATATCAGACTAACTAAAGTAACTTATTACTTTCAGTAAACTGGAATTGCTTGTTTTTATCCATTCTTTGACTAGTAAAATTGTAAAGTTGTTCTATTGCTCAACTTCTTTAATAGTTTTCTTGCATGTAGAGTTTTTTTTCTTTAAAAATTGTGAAGTTGGAAAAAATAATGTTGATGTAATTCATTTTCACTCACTGACTTTTAACATTTAAGTTGTATAGCTCTTCCTGACTATAGCTTCGGAAAGGTTTTAGGATGACTTTAAAAGCCAAAAAGAAAGAAAATGTCATGGGCAAGATAGCTTTTAGGACATTGCTACACAACTAAATTAATGAGAAAAAGGCTAGATTTATTTCAGTATATTTAAATCTACTACTCAACATTGGAAAGTGTGTTTTCTTTATATATTTATTGGATTTATTTCTTGCTTTCCTTCCCTAGATGAAAGGGGGTCACCATAAGAGTTTGAACTATAAAAATATTTGGTTTGTAACCACTTATTTCCCAATAAGACATCCAATACACAACAGTGGTCATACACTTTATCCTGACAGCAGTTCTGTGAAGCACATCCCATTATGAATGAGTGTCTGGTCCAAAATTATCTATTGATTTTCATGGCTCAGCTTGGACTGGATCTTCTAAGTTCCAGTCCACTCTAAACATACCACACCAACTTCTACTGTGTCAAAATGATTATGTTCCAAAATAGAGCCACATCTATAATGTTGTCAAGTCTCTATTTCAGTTTTTTCTAATTGAATAAATAGCAACAAACTTAGGCTGCATCTACACTGCAGAAATGATGCAGTTTGACACCAGTGGCTCAAAGCTTTGGGATTATGGGATTTATAGTTTCTTGTGGCACCAGAGTTCTCTGACAGGGAAGGCTAAATATCTCATAAAACTACAAATCTCAGAATTCCATAGCATTGATCCACGGCAGCTAGTGGTGTCAAACTGTCTTATTTCTGCAATTCAGGCAAGGCCTTAGAAAAAGTCAGCTACCTAAAATATAACATGTAAATTGATAGTTCACATTGTTTGATTTTGGATACTATCATGTTTAATATCAAATATAAAATGGTAGTTTATACAAATTAGCATTTCTCATCTTTTGTATTTTTTAAAAAAGTATGTTCATGCACAATTCTAAAAGCAATAAGAAAATACATTTTCATTATATCATAGAAAAAAAAAATAAAAAGTTTTGTTCCATCCTCGTACAGATAATTCCACTTCTTTAAACAAACTCCATTTTTCAGTGTATTTGTATGGCAGGGAATTATTCCATGTCAGTTTGTAAAAGGTTAATCTGAAAATAAGTACAATACTCCAGGTCACATTGTACCATTTGGAAAATAAAATTTGTTACTCCAGTGAAACAATATTGACATTACATTTATTTTTCATGTTCTAGTATCACTAGATAGTCTGCCACAGCTTCTACTTATTTGATAATCAGCAACTTTCATGTTTGCATTTTTGAAACCTGCTAAAATTGTTCCCACGCTGCCTCCATTAAACAGAGAGAGAGAGAGAGAGAGAAGAAAGAAAGAAAGAAAGAAATGTGAACAACTTTAGGAATACAACAATTCTAAATTCATTTTACAAGGGAGTGCTCCCATTGCTTCTTTGAAATGTGTTATAGATTTACATTTTCCCTATTGAATAAATGATAAAATCCTGAACAATTTGGACACATGCTACTTTAGGGATTTCTTCATTTTTATGTTCTTAATTTGCCACTATGATCTGTACAATGATCACTTTCCATAGTTATATATGTCCTTTGGTTCAGCTGGTGTGTACTAGAAATATACCACTGACTATTCCAACACCTGCCATTTGGACATTTCTTCTACTAAATATTAAACAGCATTTATAGTTCAGTTTTGGGATCTGTCTTAAGCTTTACCTCTCTATAGAGGCTTTATCTGAAAAGCAAAGGAACCAGTCATAATTTGATTTTTCATCTATATAAATAGTTATTTTATTGTAATGTTTTATTTTTATATTTTAATGTTCTTTTGGAAAGCAATGTGTTTGTGAACCTATAAATGAATAAAATAAGAAGGAGGGAGCAGTTCAGATAGAGTGGCTAAAAACAAAAATATTGTACTATACTAGAAATTAAGAACATCAATATGGAAATCTAAACATATATCCATGCACATTTATTCATGAGCTGGAATGGGAATGGAATGATTCCCATCAGTAAAAAAAGATTCTGTCAGATAAACTAAAAGTACATTGATTTGCCGTAGACCAGAGTGTCAGTGAAAAAAAAGCTGCCTGCCAATCAACAACGACCTCTTCCCAGAGGCTGCTCCAATTGGTTGAGACCTCGAGAAGGGGCATGGCTCATAAGAGCCCCTTCTCGAGGTCTCAACCAATTGGAGCAGCCTCTGGGAGGATGTAGTTGTTGATAGGAGGGTGGCTCTTTTTTCTCAGCCTTTTGCCGTTCCATTGGAAAGCTGCTATTGGGGTGAATGGAAAAATGGCGCGGAACTCTTTGTACATGAAGCAGGTAGCAAGGGGGAAGCATTTTGGTGAGAGACCATGAGACACTGGGGGACATATATGAGTGACGGGCTCGCATTTTTTCAGTTCCCTCACTGTTGGATGTTAACTGAACGTTGCTGAAGAGCATGGCTGCACCTCTGAGGAAAGTATGTGCACTTTTGGGCGGGCAGAGGGACAAAGAGGGAGGCCAGATACAGTCCTTTATTACATTGTTTTTCCCTCCATGATCCCTTGCTCCCTGTGTTTTACATTTCTCTCCCCTCTATCATGGGGGTT
>JAIPUX010001232.1:120916734-120939523 GCA_020142125.1 Phrynosoma platyrhinos
TTTTCAGGAGCGGCCTAACAGCCGCTTCCTTCAGACAGGATGGAATATATCCTTCCCTAAAGGATGCATTGATGATAACCGTAAGGAATCTCCTCAATGCATCCCCCCCCGGACGGCCAGCCATGATGGGCAAGGGTCGAGTGGGCAGGTTGTCTCCTTCCCCTTGCCAAGCAGCTTGTCCATGTCCTCGGTACTCACAGATTGCAACTGATCCAGTATAACTACATCGGTGGAGTTGCTGGACACCTCGCTAAAGACTCTGTTCCAATAGTGGCATCTAAGTCGGCTCTTATCTGAGAGATTTGATCTGCAAAGAAGTTATTAAATGCATTGCAGCAGGCCATTGTCAGGTTAAGCAAGGGATTTGGTGCAGGGGGCACCTGCATCATCTCCCTCACCACCTTAAACAGCTCTGCTGGACGAGACTCTGCAGACGCAATACGTGCCGAGGAGAAAGCTCTCTTTGCTGCACGTATTGCCTCCCAATAGGAACAAAGAAAATTCCTATGGTGAGTTCTGTCAGGTAAGAGTCGAGTCTTTCGCCACCTGCGCTCTAGTCATTGTCCATACCACTTCATCCTCCTGAGCTCAGGTGTATACCATGGCCTGCAGTTAGAAGCAGAGTGGCAAGGACGCTTGGGAGCGATCGTGTCGATAGCCCTGGTAAGATCGCTGTTCCAAGTATTAACCAGAGCCTCGACAGGATCTCTGGCATTCCCAACCATTAACCCCTCTAAGGCTTTCTGGAATCCAATTGGCTCCATAAGTCTTCGAGGGCGGACCATTCTAATGGGTCCCCCACCCCCGGTGGGGTGGACATTGGCTCTTAGTTCCATCTTGACCAGGAAATGATCCGTCCATGACAATGCAGAGGTACTTACCACCTCCACCCACGGATATTCTTGTTCCGTACTAAAGATCGCATCGAGTGTATGACCTGCACAATGTGTAGGCCCGTTGACCATTTGGGATAGGCCCATGTTTGTCATGGTATTCATGAACTCCCGAGCCACACCTGTTAAACTGGTCTTGAGCGGAATGTTGAAGTCCCCCAAAACTAAAAGTCTGGGGGACTCCAGCAGCAGCTCGGAGACCAGCTGTGTCAGCTCGGTCAGGGAGTCTGCTAGACAACAGGGTGGTCGGTAGACTAACAAAATCCCCAAACTATCCCTGGTCTTCAGGCTAAGGTACATACACTCGAAATGGACTGTGTTTCGGACAGGTATCCTGGTCAAGGTCAAGGTGTTTTTATGAACCACCTATGCTTTAAAAATGTGAAATGTAAGTGTTGAAAGCTATACAGTCTGCCCTCCACATTCTCAGAGTTTTTAGGGACACAAGAACTTCACAAAAGTGGGAGAAGCATGAATAGGGGCCTAGTGTCACTCAGTGTGAGGAAAGAGCAATGGTGGGGGCCTCCCCTTGTCTTCTCCACCCACCCACTTGCTCAGCTGGCTGCCTGCCTGGGGCTGCCAGGGTGGCAGGACAAGTGAGGCAATAGAATGGAGGAAGAGGAGCACATGCACACCCTTCCCAGCTGCTACATCCTGGGGTTTTTCCCCAGAGGGAAAGTCCAGGATGGTGGAGGAGGAGGACTGCTCACACACCCTTCCTTGCTACTCCATCCAGGGCTTTTCATGGGGGAAAGTCCGGGATAGAGGAGGAGGAGCATGCATATGTCATTCCTTGCTGCTCTGTCCTGGGCTTTTTCTTAGGGGAAAAAAACCTGGGATGGAGGAGGAGGAGGAGGAAGAGTGGTGTGTGTACATGCCCTTTTCTGGCCATTCAGAGGGGAGCACAGTTGCCCTTCAGACATGAACAAACTCATGCATAATTAAATCTGTGAATGTTAAACCTGTGAGTGTGGAGGGCCGACTATATCCTTAAATATAATCATTGTTGTCAGAATGGTGCATACAGTTACATTCCACCACTTACTCTCTCAGTAGGCAATTTCCCTGACAGAATCTTCCCAAATTAATTGCCCATGCCACATATTAGGGCTATTTCACCTGACATAGTCATGATGGATGGGATGGAAAAGAACACCATTAAATTTGTGCTATCTTCTCAAGATAACCATTGGTGGTATTCATACAAACATATTTCAAAATTGCATTATAAATGGAAGCCTTCATCTCAAATTTTATTATAGGTTTGTAGCTCAGCAAGGTGATTATTAATTAAGAATGGGTCAATTTGCCAATTACTGATCAAACACCATAGAAAAGTGGACTTTCCTCCAGCAGTGTCATAAATGTAAATGAAAAAACTTTAGCAGTTGAAGCTCAGTCCTATAAACCTTGTATGATAGGTATTACACCTAAAACTTTGTAACAATAGTTTGTCAATTAAATAACTGTGTTTATGATGTATTTTTAGCCTGGATATTTGGAGATGAAATGCTAATATGATCTATAGAGACCTTGTACCATCTTTTAATTCTACAGCCTTTGGGTTTGAGGGGGCTAGTGATCAGTGATGCTTTTTGGATTATAGTGTCTCTACTCTAGAAACTTTACCCAGGGAGCCTATCTGATACAGAGATTACTGGCATTTTGCTTTCAAGTGAAGCACCCCCATTGTCACTCTTTTCATATTTTAAAATTATTACTTATTTTTGTTTTATTAATTTTTCCCCCTCTTTGATTGAGAATTTGGGCTTTTTTAAAAAAATGGAATTGCATTGAAACTAAAAGGTAAAGAGTATTGATACTGATTTTTAAATAAAATAAAAATATATATACTCAGAATTTCCAGGTATGTTATGTTAAATTCAAAAATGTGTATGGATCTATTTTACATAAAATCTTGCCATTCTTATGACATAACTATTTCATGAAAATGGTTGCCTTCTTGTCTACTTCTCATATTTTACCACAGGAGCCATGTCCCATATTCTACATATTATATAGTCTTTGGAAAGAGCCCCCCCCCATTATTAGAATTGCACATTTGTGAAATTCTTAGTGTCTGTATATTTAATTAATTCTACATCATTTGCTTCCACTATCCTTTTAACGTTATCATTAGTGGATCCAAATGGTAAACAATAAAACATCATATTTTCACTTTTTACCAAAACACATTTTTTAAATCATTAAATGTGACTATCAGGGGATGCAGACCAGGGTGTCAGGGACGCCCTGGTCCGGAACGCCACGGGACCGCAGCCTCCGCACCACGGCGCTCCTGCGGCGACCCTAAAAGGAGCTCCAAATTGGCGCTCCTTTTAGAAGACAGGGAAAGTGCGCCCTAAATGCGTAGGGCGCACTTTCCCTGTCTTTTCCGCCGTAGCGTGTGAGGACGCTGCAGCGGGAAGTTGCCCTCGGCGCGCCGGCCGTGTGGAGGGCCGGCAGCTCCGAGGGCAACCTTGGGAAGAGGAAGGGGTGCCACGCGTGCTGCTGCCACTCCTCTTCCTTGCCTCCAAGACAGCTCAATAAGCCATCTGCCGAGGCCCTATGTCATCAATATCTATCTTCTGCTCCACATATCTAGCAATTATCTATAACTCTCCAGTAGATCTTATTCAACCTTCACAGGACTAGTTTTCAAACAGAGGGAATGTTATATCTTTATCCTTTGTGGAGTAAGTTGCCTTCTACATTGTAATTCATAAATATTTTCTCTTAAACCATGTTGCAATGTAATTGAAGTTATATAGTTCAAATCCATTTCCAGCTACCCAAAGATATATTTAAGATATAAGATAAATGTACACCTTGTTTAAAATTTAGCTTTGGCATCTTATATTTATTTTTCAAGGAGGGGTAACAGGTGCCAATGATAAAAGAAATAATGTAATCCCTTTTAAAAAAAACTATTATCTGTTTCTCTAGAGCCACTAAAATAATACTGAAAATCCAAATGCAACTAATTGCTGATCTATGGTCCTACCATGCTAATCTTGTGAACGTGATGGAGTATTTGGAACCATCATGAGAAACTGGGTGGATTTTAAGAATTTTCTGGGTGGGTTCCATGGATGTGGACAGAATTCTTGAAGAGATGGGAGCCACCACATGTGTTTTAGATCCTTGCCCCTCCTTGCTTTTTAAAAAAAGCTATAGGGAGACTGGCTGAATAGGTAGAGGAGTGCAAAAACAAGGCAGAGTTACAGCTTGTCTGAAGGAGTCTGTTATAAAATCATTACTAAACAAATCCATCCATCAATCCCACTATTCTGGAAAATTGTTGGCCAGTCTCCAACATTCCATTTTTAGGCAAGGTTCTGTGGTGGTTTCTCATCTCTACAGGTTTCTGGATAAGAATGATTATCTAGATCCATTTAAATCTGGTTTAAGGCCTGTTTATGAGACAGAGACAGCTTTGGTTGTCATGCTAGATTACCTATTCCAGGAGCTAGAGAGGGGGATTGTGTCCCTGTTGATTCTACTGGACCTTTCAGTAGCTTGTTATACCATTAACCATGGTATCCTTCTGGATCACCATGTTGGGATGGAACTTGAGGGCACTGTTTTACAGTAGCTTTGTTCCTTTCTGGAGTGGTGAAGCTAGAAGGTGGTGCTAGGCAACCCCTTGGTCATTGGCCTCTGGAGTCCCTCAGGGCTTGGTTCTGACCCCCCATGCTCTTTAACATATACATAAACCCATTCTTGGGCATAAGTAAAAGTGCTGGTTTTGACCCTTAAACCCCTATGTGGCTCAGGTCCAGGTTATTTGAAACACTGTATTTCCCCTTACCACCCACCTCATGCTTTCAGATTTGCTGGGGGGGGGGGGCTGCTCTCTGTCCCACTGTTCTTACAGGCACATCTAATGGAACACAGGAGAGTAGCTCCCATTCTCTGGAACTCCCTTCCCAGAGAAGTTAGACTGGCACCCTCCCTACTTTCTTTTCACAGAAAAGAAAGGACTTTACTATTCCAAAAGCAATATTGCACTGAATATTGCTAATTATTGTGCTGGTGTAGGTGTGTCTGAGTGTTTAACATTTTTAAAATCTGGTTTTAACTTCTTCTTTGTTTAATCTTGTGTTAACCTTTCTATCTTTTGGATTTTTACTAATGACTTTTTAGATTCCCAACCTAGAAAAAAGTGGGATAGAAATAACAACAACAACAACAACAGCTTCACAGATCACAGCAACAGTGAGGAAAATAAGAAGTTAAGGAAAAGGAGTTAAAAAGGAGAAGGCAATGAGAGAAGTACATAGGCAGTTCCATTCCACCTATTCTTTTAATGCCTAGTTTTGATTATTGAAACCAAGGCACTGTACATTTGGCAACACTGTGGTTGTTGTCATCCAGTGTGAGTGTCAAGAAAAAGCTGTGAAGGGAGTGGTGGCAGTGCACTAGCCGTCCCTCCCTCCCAATGACAATGATTTGCTTGCTTGAGCCTGGCCAAGGCTGAGCCAGAACACTTGTGAGAGGCAGTGCTGGAGCCTCTGGATGGCCTTTTCAGAGTTTGGCATGGTTGCCTCCCCAGCAGCCATGCAGACCCAGAACAGAATGCAACTCACCTTTTAGCAATGGCCACTGCTGGAGGGCAGTGCTATGACTTTGTCTAGCCCATTCAGGGTTTGGCATGGCTTTTGGGTGAGAAGCCATGCCCTCCCATTAACTGAAGGTTGCTGCAGAGTCTGGTGTGGCTACTGGGTAAGCAAGAAAGGAAAGCAATGTTCTTTCTCACTCACCCAGCAGACATGCCATTCCCACCAAGTATACTGTCCCACCACGTGCATGCCACCCTTTGGGGTGTCATCCAGGCAGTCTGCACCCCCCTGGCACTGTGGAAGACATAGTTTGGGAAATATTCTGTGCCTGTTTGTTTGCTCCATATTGTATTTTTCCTCTTCATTTGTTCAGTAGGGACTACACATTTTTTGCCATTCCATGACAGCCACGATTGAAATTATAACTGCAACTAATTATTTTAAGCATCTTTTCACACTCCTTTCACCTTATTGCTAACATTTCTGGCCATAGGAGAGTACACATAAGTGGGAATAAAGTGTAATCTGCTTATATTTTTTAGCTATTAAGTCCTATAGCTATTATCTCATTGTTGCTGATCTTCAGACAGATGATGGAGTGGTTTGGATTAATTAAATAAAAAACACAAGTGCATGAAATTCATTAAAGGCAAGTTAATGAAGTGGCCAAATGTATCTCAGAACTTGAGTAATGTGTGGAATTTAATATAAGGTAATGATCTGATTTACCTGGGGTGTACATGTCTTTTGGCTATTAGGCAGTAGCAACTCACCCATAAGATTTGTGTTGTGAAGTGGAATGAGTCCATTATCTGCAACTACAGTCAAAATGCTATCGCACTTACTGGAAATTTGTACATTTGAATACAGACAACTACACTGTATTCAGAAAGCAAGGTCTTTAGGAATATAGATAACTGAGGCTCAAAACAGACAGGCAAAAAGTGCCTGCTTGCTCCACGCCACCTGTCTGCCTGAACCCCTCTGATAATTTTGTTTTGTTCTGTTTTGATTTGATTTTTATTGACCCTGCTCATCTGGAAGCAAAATGATGGAGTAGGAATTCCTTTATTACATATGACCTATATCCTACTGATTTCAGTGGGTTGACTCAAAGTGTAAGTCTGGATCCAGTTCATAGGCTGGGATTTTTTTCCCAATTCAGGTAGAAAGTTATTTGGTAGAGTTTTCCAGTTCAGGTAGAAAGCTAACCTCTGGTTGAATTGATTTAAGACTGCATTGGTAGACTAGCAAACATATCCTTTTTTCCCCATTGATTTCTTTTCTTAATAATTTCTAAATATTATCTAATGTACAGTGTTCTTAAACAGGTTAAAATACAGCAGATGCCTTTGTGAGTGTATTTTATTATTCACATCTTTTTGTAGAACTTTAATAACCTTAGACATAAAATATTGATTCTGCTGTACTTGCTTTATAAATTCCTTTATGATTGCAACATATCCCTCTCCCCCATACATGCATGAACACTTTTTGTTTCATGGAAATAAAAACACAAGCTTTGAATGAGATATCCATGACATAAATAACAATGTAGACTTTCAAACCCTGAAGGTCAGCAACTATTATATTATTTATTACAGAACCCAAAAATGAATGATCAGCATGCCAAAAGAGAATTATCCAAGGCAGAGGTGAAAACAACTCATAAAATATTACAGTACTTACTGTACACATTGGTAAATGCCAGTTTGAAACAAGAAGTAAACTATGCTGCCTGCTTACAGCAAATGAACTGACACGAAAACCATAAGAAAATAATATAAATCCTTGAGTTGTAAAACAAAACAAAAGCAAATAAAAATCCACTGGGTGGCTTGAATACAAAAAAGAGTTACGCTGAATAAAGCACAAGGAGCTATTCTCAATGTGTAGAGTTCTGATGCTGTGTTCTTGAAATATCCATCATCGAACAGCCGCAAACTGATAGGGAGGACAAAGATAATAAAATTGATTTATCCCTAAAGATATAATTTCTGTAGACTTTATGAGTGTATGTGCCTAGCCCATGTTCTTATCCTATGTCTTTCTCCCTCCTTTTTCTCTTATTTTTCCGTTTTCTTTCCTTCTTTCCCCCATTCTTCATATTTATATATTTTTAAAATCTTGTCATATATATATATATATATATATATATATATATATATATATATATATATATATATATATATATATATATATATATATATATACTTGCAATGAATAACAAAGCAAAATGTATACAATGTTTCATGAATGCATTATGTTTGTTGTTGTTGTTAGCAGCCCTCCAGTTGGCCTTAAACTATGGTGACCCTGTGTAAGAGACATCTCCATGGCCCCCTATACTCCACTGCTCTGCTTAGGTCTTTTAGATTCTGACCCATGACCTCCATGATTGAATCTATCCATCTGGCATGCAATCTTCCTTTCTTTCTGCTGCCTTCTATGTTTCCTAGGAGTATCGTGTTTTTTAGTGAGTACTTTTTTTCTCATGATGTGGCCAAAATGCAACAGCCTCAATTTAATCATCTTGGCTTCCAAAATCAAGAGTTCAGGCTTGATCTCTTTGAGGATCCATTTGTTGTCTTTTTGGCTGCCCTAGCACTCTTCTCCAGCACCACATCTCAGATAAGTTGATTTTCTTTTTATCCACTTTCTTCACTTTTCAGCTCTCACATCCAAAGATGGTGGTGGGGAATACAATGGATTGAAGGATTTTAACATCAGGGCTCAGTTTCATACTGTTTGGGATCTTATCTATTTCTTTAATCGCTGCCCTTCCCATTTCTAGTCTTCTCATTTCTTGACTTCTGTCTTTGTTCTGATCAATGTTTGATCCAAAGTATGGGAAATCTTTATTTTTATTTCCTCACTGAATTTATGTAGATCCTCCATGGTTATTTTTTTGTTTTCTATATGTTCAGCAACAAGCCTGCCTTTACACTTTCTTCTTTGACCTTCCATAGTAATTGTTTGAGGTCCATAACATTTTCCCCTAGTAGTATGGTGTCATCCTATCTTTACTCCTCCTTCTACTAAGTCTAAACCTGTTGTTTTTATGCTATTTTCTGCATACAAGTTGAACAAGTACATTATGTGTCCAATATTTTTGAATAATATTTGGGGTATTGCATTCAGTTAATCATGTTTTTTTTTTCTGTTGCAATCAACAGGATTTAAGCTTGTCTAATTTCTGAGTAGTATATTACTCTGTTTCATTACAATTTTAATAGTACAACTTCTGAAAATATAATACATAGATCCTCCCACCTGCATGTTCACATAGAAATAATTTCCATTCGGTCCATTGGTATTACTCTCTAATAAGAGGTTAGGAGTAACATTTCTAGGTATTGCCCTATGAACATCTTTATTCTACCTGGTGGAATAAAGGGGAGGTGCCTCCAACCACCACTTGGGAGTAAGTTTCTCCTTGCAGCTCAGGCTACAGACCTGAGAATATCACAACAAACATATATTGTGGCCCTGTCTCCATTTCTTTTGTTGCACAGGAGGAGGATGTGAAAGCTGTTCTTTTCATTTTTGAGCAAACTGGACATTATGTTAGAATGGAAGAATGGAGCTTAAACATAAAGCCAAAAGAGATCTTCAAAAGTTTGAGAAAGAGATTCTAGAGGTGGAAACAAATTTAAGTACATTATCACACGTGGCCCAGAAACTGAAAATAAAGTGGAAACGAGGCATCCCGAAAATAAATGGGAAATAAACCTTGTTTCCGCAAACATCATTACCTTCATTGCGCATTTACAGTAAGTGTATCGAATGTCCACACACAAGAGAAAAAAACCTGTAAATGTAGCCAGAATGAGCCTCCTGCACATGTGCAGATAGAGTAATGCTCGCGGGAACCATGGGTAATGACGGGGAAATGCTCCCCAATACGTATTTGGTTTTCATACTTATGGTAAATGCGAAATGATCCTCATCGTGCAATTGCAGTTCCTCAAGAAACCGAAATTCAAAAGATCTCGGTCCTTTCCACTTTCTGTCCACTTTCTGTCAGGGTTCTGTGTGACGTCGTGTGAAAACACGGGGAAATAATCTGGATTCGGGTGGGATTTCATTTGGATTCTGTTTGGATTGGGCCCTGTGTGATAACGTCCTAAGTAAAGACCCAACATCTGACAAAAAGAATAAACAGTAGAAATTTCTAAAGGAACAATTGGAGAAAATCATAACTGTTGCAATAAAAAGGAAAATGAGGTATATTAGACAAAGACATTTTGAGAATGCAAACAAAACAGGAAAGTGGATGACAAACAGATTGAGGAAAGAAAAGCAGAGGAAATCCATACTAGAAATTAAAGTTGAAGAAATAATAGAAATCAAGACATGATACAGGATGCTTTTTGGATTGACTACAAAAATCTTTATAAAAAGATGAAGAAGCAATAAATTATTACTTGGATAAAGAGGATATTAACAATTTCTGATAGACATCAAAAGTGGTTGAATGCAGCATTTACAGTAGAAAAAGTTACAGAAGTGATCGGAAAGTTAAAAACAAATAAAGCTCCAGGTCTGGATGGTTTCACTGCTAGTATTATTTAAAAAAAATCAGGAAGAGATTAAAATTCCCCTGCAAAGGACACTTAATGAAATTAAAAGTATGTGTTTATCTGATTCATGAAATAATGTGGACATTGTACTGATTTCCAAAGAAGGAAAGGACATTAAGGAGATGGCAAATTACACACCTATTTCTCTATTAAATACTGACTATAAGATATTAGCAAAATTTTGGCCAAAAAATTGAAAAAGATTTCTGAGAGATTATATTAATAATAATCAAGCTGGATTTTTGCTCACTCATCAAATGATGGACAATATTAGCTTAATTCTTGACATTTTGGAATATTATGGGAGGTATAACAATAAAAAAAATTAATCTTAATATTTGCAGATGCAGAAAAGGCATTTGATAAATTCAACTGGATTAAAAGAATATATGAAAACCATAGTGCACAGTTAGTTATAAATGGAAAAATATTGGAGAAATTTGAAATAAGGAAAGGAACTCAACAAGGTTGTCCCCTCTCTCCATTGCTTTTTATAACAGCATTAGAAGTGTTGGCTAATAATGTTAGAAATAAAAAAGAAATCAGTCGCACCAAGATCAAATGACTTAAATATAAATTAAAGGCTTTTGCTGATGATCTTGTGATCATTTTAGAAGACCCTGATCACCAAATGGAAACATTATACAGCAGTCCCTCCCCCTCCAACTCCAGGTGACACCAACCTCAGCAATGTGTAAAGAATCATAGAATTTGTAGAGTTGGAAGAGATGACAAGAGCCGCCCAGTCCAATCCCCTGTCATGCAGGAACTCACAAACAAAGTACCCCAACAAATGGTCATCTGTTTAAAAACCTTCAAAGAAGTAGCCTCCACTCCAATGAGACTGGTGTCACCTGGAATAAGGAGGGGACTTCTCTGCTCTCACTCTCCAACATGGTTGTTATCCCAGCAATAACTCTTGACCCTGAAGGCACCACCTCCTGGTGTCTGGTAGCTGCATCAGACTCTGAAGGCAATGCTCCCCCAGACCCTGAAGACACTGCCCCTCCAACAATGGCTATTGCAGAGGGAGGTGGCACTGTGGCCTCTAGAGGGCCTGTTTAGGAGCTGGTGCAACTGCCATGTGAACAAGAAAGGGAGATGAAACCCTTTCCTGTTCTCCCAGTATCAACACTAGTCCCTCTGGATGTATCACCCCAGCAGGTGACTCACACCTTTGGAGTGTTACCTAGTATGGTTGCTTCCTGTGCACTCCCTAGTGACTCCTCTGCCTTTGCATGAGAATGAAGGAGCCCATGGTTCCCTTCTTCTTATCACCAATATGGTTAATGAAGATTTTAGCAAATCAGGTTTTATGTTATATCTAGATTAACTTGAAGTAAGTGTGACACAGATGATAATGATGAAAATTTGCTGAAATTCTGAAACTCCATCCATATGTTTCTTCTGGAGGAAATGGAAGTTTTAGACTAAAGTTAAATGTAATTCTGACATTTATTTCTTATCATACATAAACCTAGTCTTTTTATTGCTAGAACAACAAGCATAATTTGTATTTTGACAAACAAATATACTTTTACTAGAGGGCATAAACCAAATGTGTGAAACAATTTAATCTAGTTAAATTCTAAAGTTTCAAACTTTGAACTCAGTTATTGTTAGTTAACAATTTAGCAGTGGACCTTTACATGATTTCAGCAGATTGAAAACCAGCTGAAATCAATGGGACTTTAAAATGCTTAATTTTACCTAGATCATATTCCCATTTTCTAAATGACTTTCTTTCATTTAAATGGATAGTATTCTGGTAACACTGCTTTTTGCCTGATAGCTCTCTATTTAAATGCATTAGTGATTAAAATTTATATATGCATAAATATTTTTGAATATTTTTCACAGATCTCTGAATTAAACATTTGTAAAGTTCTTCACTTTACTATTTCTTTCTCATTTCCATTGCTAGTGTTAATAAAGAGTCTAATCTGTTGGAGATAATTTCAGGAAGACGGAAAGGAAATGTAAAATTCATTTTTGCTGCTTCCTCTTGTATTAAACAATTTATCACTCTGCTTTTTATTTATAGCAAATGACCTAACACAACTGTGCTACAAACACTGATAATGTTCTGGTTTCAGGCATTTTAGAAAATTGCAGCTTTAGCAGTAGGGTGTTTGTTCAGGATTTGGTTATGAGAGTTTTTAGTTGTCTGACTATTTGCCTTTATGGAACTTAGGGCCTTTGCAGACTGCCAGAAATAGTGCACATTAAATTGAGGCACTGCCCTGGCTCAGTGCTAGGGAGTCATGGGAATTATATTTTTTTTCTGAGACATTGAGCCTTCTCTATCAGAGAGTTCTGGTGCCACAATAAAGTACATTTCCCATGATTCCCTAGCACTGAGCCAGAGCAGTGACTCAATTTAATGTGCACTATTTCTGGCAGTCTGCAAAGGCCTATAGGACCTTTGCAGACTGCCAGAAATAGTGCAAATTGAGTCCACTTTAAGGGTTAGGGTTAGTGCTAGGGAATCATGGCAAAGGCCTTTAGAACTTGTTGATCCTGATGTGTCAGAATATCTTGTGATCCTTTCTGCTACATATATAATATGCATATATTAGTATAATCATATATAGTCTAAATATAGTATAAATGAATGTTCTAATAGTTCTTTTCAGAAGCAATTTAATCATTTAACAATACCAAACATAAGTAACAATAACAATATATCTTTCAAAATTTCAATACTATGAGGACATTAAAATAAATGAATAATAAAAATGAGAATAAAAATAAAATTTTAAAAACCCAAGAGACAAAGGTAGCTACAAGTTTAGTGATGAGCTGGAAGCTTGGATATTATTTACACAATGAAGAAGGGAGCTTAATTTATCATATGGCATTTTAATTGCCCTGTATTAAGAGTTGAAAAATGTAAACATGATAAACCTTCTGCTTCTATTTTCAGAAACGGACATTAGGCTTTCAATTTCATTTTCATAAATAAAAGTTAAATAAAATCCAGTTTTATTTTTTTTCCCTCTGTCATGTGTATATGTGTGTATGTGTACATTTAAAATTGTCTCCCTCACTGACTGGAATGGCAAAGTGGGAAAGGGGATTCTATAGGGAGACCTCCAATCAGAGTGCAAGGTGGTCTAGATGGAAAGGCAAACAATAACAGCTTTTGGGTGACAGGTTGATGCATGCTGGCAAGGAAACAAACAGCAAAATGAAGTGAGTTCACCAGGGGGAAATGTCTGGCTGGTTAGGCTGTAACATTACTGTGTCTGTTAGTGTATGGGGTTAACAGGTTGCTACAGGATGGTTGTGGATCAGGACAATACAAAGTGGTGCTAAGTTTCTTGGTCAGTGTAGACAAATCCATAGTGAAAGTAGAGTCTTTCCACACCACAGCTCAACATTTTTGTTTATTACTTCCATCCTGAGAAATAGTTCTATCTGCTGCTAACACTTTGAAGAGATTCTGTTTATTTCACCAGTTCTGAAAAATCCCGCTTTTGAACATTTCTTGCTCCTGCTTGGCTGAAATCACCAAGTGAAGATTGAACCAGCTCCTAGCATATTCTAAGATGAATTCAGTATGTTTATTTTAGCCAGAGAATTTTGGCAGTCTACACTCTTTTTTGTGTTGCAGCTATAGCTTAGAGGACCTTTGCTAACATGCTATCTTTCCCAAATAAATCTTCTAAGGGGCAAAACAGACTGGCAGCTTCAGCCAGCTTGGAGTGGTGTGGGGGTGTGATGTTTAGATGACACATGCCCTGACACTGCTGCCAAGCTAATGTCAGCAGGCAGTTTTGTGGCACTCTGGAAGCATGGTGTTTTGATTATGATGATGTGAAAAAGCTGGCTTTTTGTTGGCTTTTGAGCCAACAAACAGCCAGGTTGGGCTAGTGGTAGTATGTGGTTGCCGCAGCCCCAATCTGGTGCTCAAAAGGGTGGCATCAAGCTGTCCCTTTACAACCATCTGTTTCACCCCTAAATGTATTTATTCCAGCTGTTTCAAATAGAGTTTCAGTGTTCTCCAACTCCTATTCAAGAAGGTTTTGAAAAGGAAAGGTTTGTGTTTTGAGCCATGGGACCACTTGTGTGCAGGTAGCAGCTTCTCTGGCTTTCCCTCCCTCTCTCCTTTGTTTTGCCTGTGTGTGTGTGTGTGTGTGTGTGTGTGTGTGTGTTTAAGCAAACATTAGTCTTTCATTACTTGAGGCTTTTCATTTTCTTCATCTCTGAAACCTCTCCTTTGACCCCCTTTCCTGAATCCCAAATTGCTTAACCTAACTGCTGTTTTGTCCCAGAGCCCAACTTCAACTCTATATATAATTAAAGAATCTTATTGTCATCAAGGCCTGGATCTGAACACCCTCTCAGCCATTAGGAGTATGTTTCTTTCACGGGTTTGCACTGACAAATTAAAGCATCTTCAAACTAACTTGAAAACTACCTATCCAGACTTCATATGACATGAAACCATGTGGAAATTGTCATGAGGTTGCACTCTGGGACTAAAAACTAGATGAAAAGGAAGCTCTGATACTTTGCTTTAATAAAGAAAATGGGCATCATCACACCAACATATAAACAGCATGGCATGAGTGAAAGAATGTGGGAAAACTCAAGCTGATATATATAATGCAGGTGCATGAGTGGCAAGCTGTGCCGTCAACCCATCCCTCCATCGAGCTGTTACACACCCCATGACGTGAAAGTACAACAAATATGTCAGGTTGTCAATAATGCAATGGATGTAATTAAAATATACACAAACCAGACAGTCCAACAGGGCAGCATGGGGGGAAGGGGAATATATAGAGGGTCTTCATGATTGTGCTTTGCCAGTGTTTCATTAGGTGCACCAATGCATTGCATGAGCAGTGTATCACTCATGCAATTGTGTGGCTGGTCACATATGCCATCAGTTGGAATGGCAGCTGGGCAAGAAGAGGATAGTAATTGCCAGTCTCACTTGGTGTGTTTGTGTAATGGTGTGCATGCAAGGGGGGGAACAATCCTTAAGAGGTGTGGCTTGATGTCATGTGGTATGGACTGCCCATGAGTGTTCAGCCCATTTTTGGAGTGGTCCATGGAGGTAGCGGGGCTTCCACTCATTTTCATAAAAACTGAGATTGGCCTGGTATTTCCTGTCTGTCTGCTTACCCCTCATTTACTCTTTTCTGAAGAAACTGCATTTTAGATTTGTTTTATTCATTTATTGTTTGACATTTATGAAGCTCTTTCATAGAATTTCCTGTACCCTTTTGTGATTATTCTGTGTAGTTTGATTTGGTTGTGTTTGGTAAAAGTTCATCTTTGATATAGCTCTGTGTGCGTATATGTCACTGGAACCAATTTGTCTAGATATGCTTCTGGCAAGGGTCAAAGATCTTGCAACAGAGTATTCACACAACATGTGTGAATTCATACATGTGTAATTACAATGCATCTGGTGAAAAAACATGTTCATTCTTAACCAGGAGGAATCAATGCCAATGTATATCTTGACTCACTTTTCAAATTTGAACTTCAATAAATGCTGCAACACATTAAACATAGGAATTTGTTGTGCTCAGACTGCTGGTATCCAGTTATTTTCAGCATGTGACTTTTTTTTCCACTCCTGTATTCCCATTTAATTTCTATGACCTTAAACATAAGAAAGCTTGAGTTGAGGTACTTGAAAGGACGATTGTTGCCATATGGAGCTGGCTGTCAAATAAGAAACATTGTTCTTTGTTGTGGGAGAACAGGTAAACACTTAAACTAGGTTTCCATATAGTTGCAAGCCCTTCCTACACCGTTATATTTAGCGTTCCCCCCCTCCTTTCTTTTTGTCCCACAATAAAGCAAATTGTCAGTCTTTGGAGGTCTAACATTGGCACCCAGTGAGGCCCCAGAGGACTGCATAATAAATAAGTTTTACCTCCTGCAGCTTCCCATCACCAAATCATTATCACAATTAATTAAAAATAGTTACTAGTTTCTCTTAAAGCCTTTGGAAACTTACTCATACATGTCATACATTTTTGCCCACCTTTAGGCCCTTTTCAAAATTAGAAATGACTGAGTGGTTCTTTTACCCAAAAAGAGATTGTTGTTGAAAATAGGGCAAAATACCCACTAACTCTCTCTGCCACCCAAAGCTTAAGGGATGTTACTGAACATTTTCAGGGGGGAAAAAAACTGTGAGGATGCAGAATCTCCTGGGTAACTGCATATAGCCTGTGAGTCACACTATGCTGATATTTTCAGCAAAGACTTTTGTATTTCATCCCACTCTCCCTCTGTATTCTCTTGTATTGTATCTGTTCTTATATTGCATATGTTGATTTTTTGTTGGTTAGTTTTATTGCATTGTCATTTCATTTTAATGTATTTTAAAATTATTCACAGCTGTGATAGGGCTGAACCAAAAAGCAATTTACAAATAAACAGTTGTAGTATTCTTCATCATAGTAAATATTTACCTCATTTTAGAAGATATATAATTTTTTGTCATTTTTCAGTGGAAATGATATGTTTCTCTGATGTTAGCAAATTCTATTCTTCTTAATGCTTATGTTAATACATTTTATTTTCTAAAAGATTGCTCTTGGCATGAAATAGTGTAACCCTCTGAAGTTAGATTTGTTGTATGTATATGTTATTTGGTAAAACACAGTGAGACAGTTTTTGCCTCGTTCAAAAATAATCTTATATGCTTTTCAATGTTTAATTAAAGGGCTTATAAGAAAAGATTGCTAAACCTGCAGATCTTTAGTTAAGCAATTCCACCTACTGAAATCCCAATTATTTGATGACAGACTTTTCCCTTAAGCAATACTTTCATCATCTTTATTTCCTTCTTTTTCTTCTACTTGCCCTGTCTTTTAATTATCAGAAGGGCTATTTCCTTCTTTTTAGGAATGGAAGGAAATCTAATTAGAAAGGATAGTTTGCAATAGTTGGTTGTCAGCACTCACTGGTGCACAAATCACTAACTTCATAGTCTGTTTCCCTTTAAAGAATAAGCAAAAGCTGTATGTTGGTGAAGTGATAATTGGAAAATATATTTGGAATGTGGTCTCTTAATTACATTAGTAAATGTGCACATATATGCTGTTGGAAAGACTAAAACAAAAACTACAGTAAATTATTGTAAATATATCTAGTCAGCTCAGAGCTGTAATGCATTCTCTCTCTCTCTCTCTCTCTCTCTCTCACACACACACGCACACACACACACACACACACACACATTTCCTTCCTTTCTCCCACGTAGGACCCAACAGTTTACAATAAGACCATTATCATAAAAAACAATTACAGACTGCAACATAATAAAAATAATAAAAATAATTAAATGGTGTTTATATAAAAAACAGTACTGAATTTAAAAAGTATTTAAAATATAACAAATAAGAAATGAAGTATAGTACCTTGGACAGCAACCATTTAACCCTGGCCTCAAACAGACAGCCCACAAAGGCCACTGCCGGGCCATGTTGAGGTTGTAGCATTCAGATGATTCATGTCCCCAATGTGGCCAGAAGCTGTCCCAGGCACACCTTACACACCAAAACTGCCCCAAAAAAGAACGGCAATGTACCACTTTTTTTTCGTGCCTGGTTCAGAACTGCAACAGTGATCCAGATCAAAGCTGGGTGCGTCTGACTACAATGGTCCTGGGGTGAATGGTGGCAGCGCAGCCCTAGCATGGACCTTTTGTGCTGTCTACTTCACCCCCTTCTCTAAATAGAAAGGTATTTTCCTGCCTGCAAAAGGAGAACATAGAGGGAGTCCTTTCCAACCAATCACATTAAGAGTCCCATAGCTCTGTGCCTGTGAAGATGACAGGACCAAAAAAGCCTTCTCTCAAAAATCACAAAATACAAGCAAATTCACATAGCGTGACAGTAAGGCCTTTGACAAGGTCCCCCATGATATTTTTTCAAACAAGCTAGAAATATGTGGGCTAGGCAATATGACTGTTAGGTGGATTTGTAATTGTCTGACCTAACAAACTCAAAGGGTACTCAACAATGGCTGATCCTCATGCTGGAGAGAAGTGTCTAGTGGGGTGCCACAGAGATCTGTCCTGGACCCAGTGCTATTCAACAACTTTAGTCATGACACTGGGACAATGCAGACCAGCCATTTGGGGTGGCAAAGAGCCACCTTGGGGAGTGGTGGATTGGGGCCGCAGCAACTGTACACCACAGCCTAGATCCTCCCTTTTGCCACCCCTAAAAGAGCAGCAAAATGCTTCACCTTTTAGGGGCAGCAAAAGGCCACCCCAAGAGCTGGTGCTGCAGCTCTTCCGCACCCTTTCAGCACAGCATGTTTAAACACTGCACCGGGAGGGTGCCCTGATGTCACACACCATGCATATGGCTGCACAGCATCAGGATGGTGTCGGAGTGGGGTTGGGGCAGCCAGCGTGCAGCTGCCCCGCCCCAATTCCAACTCCAGACCGGTCCTTTGGGCCAGTCTGCAACAACCCCTAGATAATTGAATAGAGGATATGTTTATCAAATTAGAATGGGTAGCTAATACCCCAGAAGACAGGATCATAATTGAAAATGACTATAACAGATTAGAAAGCTGGACAAAACTAAGAAAAATAATGTTAACAGGAAGAAATTTAGACATAAATAAGTAAAATAAATAAGACATGATCAGGTATAGGATGGGTGATACCTGGCTTGACAACAGTACATGTGAAAAGGATCTAAAAATCTTAATGAACCACAAGCTGAACATGAGTTAGGAGTGTGATGTGGCAGCTATAAAAGCCAATATGATCCCAAGCTGCATCAATAGGAGTCTAGTGTCTAGATCAAGGGAAGTAATAGTAGCACTCTATTTAACTTTGCTCAGAGCTGACCTGGAATGTTGTGTGCAATTCTGGGCACAGCAATTCAAGAAGGATGTTAACAAGCTGGAGCATTTCCAGAAGAGGGTAGCCAAAATGGTGAAAAGTCTGGAAACCATGCCCTATGATGAGGAGCCTAGGGAGCTGGGTATGTTTAGCTTGAAGAAGAGGAGGCTAAAGGTGATATGATAGCCACATTTAAATATTTGAAAGCATGAAATATTAAAGAAGGAACAAATTTGTTTTCTGGTGCTCCAGAAACTAGGACAGGGAGCAGTGGATTCAAACTACAGAAAAATATATTGTATTTAATATTAGAAAAAACTTTCTGGTGGCAAGAACTGTTCAACAGTGGAGTGTGGAGTGTGGTTGAGCCTCCTTTTTTAGAGGTTTTTTAATAAAGGAGGGCCATCTGTCGGGGGTTCTTTGATTGTATATTCCGGCCTGACGGGATTAGATTTGATGGCCCTTGTCTCTTCCAACTCTATGATTCTTTTATTCTATATTTGCAAAAGTTATTATTTATTTATTTATTATATTCTACAGTTTTTCATTCCCCAAACAGTAAAAAATCAAGAAAGGAATGGGGGGTGGGGACTAGTAAATTTTGGAACACATAAAAGATACTTGTTTTCATCTTTTGTAATAATGGAAGCCAGTTACTTTTTAAAGCTACAACTAATAATAGGAAAATATTTTTTAAAGAGTAAATTTCCAAACTGTGAGGCAAACGTACCTGCTTTCATTGATAAATGGAAATTTCAATCAAAAGTTGCTCAAAAATACATTTAAAAAATAATTCTCATACATCTTCACTGACAAAATTCTTCAGAATTCTTCACCTCTTCCCAGCATGCAGAGTACCACATGTTACCTGCATTTAGTACTTGCAGCTATATGTGTGTAAAAGATACAGAACCACTTAAAAAAAAGAATGTAGTACCAATCTAGATAAATACATAGGTATTTAAACATTCAAAACCCTATACTCTTTGGGCAGATCTGCTAGCTTTAGCTTTCCACATAATTTTTAAGAAACAGAAACCTAATTTTGATTTCATTGTTTGAAATATTTGAATATTTGAATAAAATATAAGAAATGAATAATTTCCAACTGCCTTGAAATCTGTGCTGGGGCAGCTATGGGATATTTATTAATTGATTGGTTGATTGAAATATACAGAATAAATAACTATAGCCCAGAAGCCTGCTGGTGCTTTTGACAACTAAAATAACACCCTTTTTAGAGAAGTGTATAGAGGTGGTGTCATCAGACAAAGCTGTCTCCATAATCATAGAAGTCATGCTGCTCATTTCCAGACAGACATTCCAGAGTGCTTCATTACTTTTTATGTTCAAGTAAGACAACTGTGTTCTCTTTCTTTGTTCTTGTGAGAAATATATAGGTAGCAGTGTGCTTTCCCTCTCTAGACATATAGCAGTTTCAGAGGAGACAGTTTTAATCAGGGAAACACTGTGGAGGAAACATTTAAACCTCCCCAACTGATACTGATACTGGAAATCAGAGAAGGGAAGATTAGTACCAGCTTGGATGGTTTAATGGAAGCTGGAAGATGTAGCTATACCATTCAGCCCTTACACTGCTATCAGTGAAAATGTGTAGGCTTACAGAGGAAACAAAATAGTTTGTTATATGCTGGCAAACAATCTTTCAAAGGTATGATACACACACACATTGACATTTTAAATCTAATAATATGATCAGTATTGTTCAATAATATTCTGTCTCGGGGCTTGAGTCATTTCTGTTTCATTGTGTCTATTATTAAATGCTGCTATTAATGTTTTTGAATAAACATATTTCAGAATCATTTTTACATTGTGTTCTTGTCTCTCTTTATGTCTATCCAATTTGTCTCTTTTATTTCCCAAAACACTAGGACGTGATAGCATTTATGTTGCTCTTGGGGTCCAAAGTTGGTAATAATTTTTCTACATCTGCCCTAATCAGCATCTCCTGCTATATATGTTACACATCCTTTATCCCTTGACTAATTGAGTTATCTTCTTTTTCCATGGGTTATCCTTCACTGTATTCCTATACAGTATGTACATTTGACTTCAATTTGTCTTAATTTATCTGGTAACAGAACTGTTTTCACCTTCATGACTTTCTTACAATTATTATTTGCATAAGAATATACTCAAAACATAGTTAAAGACATCTGAAATATTAAATGGATCCTCACTGAAAACACTGGTGCATAGTGTCATAAAGTAATTGACTTTGAGCAACATATTGAATATTCAGATGACACCCTTTCTGCTCTTCAACCTTCCCAATCTCTTTATCATAAAAAATATCTCTTTACTATAACAAGTAAGCCAGAGCTTGAAGATTTTCTTGCAAATATGTAACATTGTTATCTGTATCAGTAATTAGTTACTTTTAAGCATACTTCATTTAGTCATGATTTTTAGCACTGTTATAAATCTTAATTTTTTTAAGGTAATACAAAGGAATGTGTAACAGGGCGACTAAGGGGCTATACAGATGGCCACTAAGGGGGGTTGCAGACTGCCAGAAATAGTGCAAATTGAGTCCACTTTTAGGGTTAGGGTTAGTGCTAGGGAATCATGGGAATTGTTTTTTTCTGATATATTGAGCCTTCTCTGTCAGAGAGCTCTGGTGCCACAATAAAATACAGTTCCCGTGATTCCCTAACCCTAACCCTAAAAGTGGACTCAATTTGCACTATTTCTGGGAGTCTGCAACCCCCCTAAGTGATGGCTCTGTGCCACCCCTGGGAGTGCCAGATCAGAGCCACAGCAACCACATGTCACAGCCCCGATCCAGCTTTATGCTGCTTCAAAAACAGCTGGCAAATACTGCTCCTTTTTGGGGTGGCAAAAAGCCATCAGTAGCACTGCCGCCATGGTTCTTTTGCACCCCTTTGGTGCTGCATGTTTACATGCTGCACCAACAGGATGCCCTGATGCCATGTGCCATGTGGTTGGACATACAGTGTGATGGTGGTGTTAGGGCAGAGTCAGGACAGCTGACATGTGGTCATCCCACCCCAACTCCACTCCCAGGCCAATCTTTCTAGCTGGTCTGCATAGGCCTTAAAGCAACAAGTTGCTTTCTAAATTTTGTCATGAGTAACTTATTACTTTGAAACACCAGGTTCAGGTATTCCACATTCCAAATTCAGGCAAGTTCTACATTTGTTTGAAGATAAAAATTAGGTTGAAATATCTGTTGGCAATAGTCCTCTGAAAGGTTACCCTACTGGATTATATTCAGATACACTAATAGATATGTAACATTTCCTGGTCTTTGGATGTAAGTCAAACTAAGGGTCTATCAATTAACTACAATTATGTTCACCTATGCATCCTCATGCATTCTTTTTTTCTGTTTTAGCTACTCATTAAAGTATCCCTTTCATCTAGCAACAGCTTCATTTGGGAAACAGGGGTGGGATCATAAGTAGGAATTCATAAAATGCTTAAAAAAAAAAAAAAGCAAAACATTTTTTAAGTGTTAATAAACCATGACAAAAAGAATCTTGGACTGACAAGAATTTTATCACTTTACTACTTATTATGTGAAAAATTCAGATATGGTTGTTTTGCATAGGAAACCACATTTTTTGTGTGAAAAATAATACTTCAATTCAGAAATATTAATTCCTGCAACAAAAATACTATAATTGGGGATTTATTCTCCAACAAATTTGCATATAGTTGATTTTAATTTAAAAAAGCATCTTCTGCTCATATACCAATACTTGTGAATTGAAATATTATTTCTACACAGAAAATGTGGTTTTCTGCCCAGACAATAATGTAAATTGGATTTGCTTCATATAACATTTGTACTATTTTATTTGCACAGAAAACAGCTTTTTCAGCACAGAATAGAGCATTTTCTGTACAGGTATTAATATTACTATA
>JAIPUX010001232.1:120945239-120963248 GCA_020142125.1 Phrynosoma platyrhinos
TCCAATCTCCCCTCCCCTCCCAAAAAGGTGAAAATCTACAATTTTCAGGTGGTATGGTTTTATATTTTAACACTGTTTTGTGTTCATCCCAGCCCCAAAATAGCTCTCACTCTCTTGTATATGCAAGGTAGCGGAAACTCAGAAACATTATTTACAACTTTTCAGGTGCCAATGTTGTAAAATACCTCTTTGGTTGTTTTGTTTCAGGACTCAAATATCCCCTTCAATCAGATGAATGTTAATATAGTATGTAAAAAAAAAAAGTCATGGTGACACAGCCAATTCTTAGTGCTACAAAACTTTTAAATCCAAAACATCAAAGCTATTAATGTTAATTGGACTATGTGTATCCTTAGCTTTCTTGGAAGCAATAAATAGAATAATTCTACTGCCCCATTACCTATTTCAGCACAGAACCAAGCAATTGTGTTCCTCCTTGCATCCGTAATCTAATACATTAGATTGTTTTCACATCTCCAGAAAGGGTTGCATATTTGTTACAAAAATGGAAAAAATGTGTTAATATTTTACTAGTTCAGTTCTATTTTAAGGTTCATCATTGTTACAATGAACAATGCTCCAGTCAGACTAAGCAGAAAAAGGATACACTATCAGCCCTGTATATCTTCTGTATCCTTGGTATCCATAGATTGTGCATCCATGGATTCAACCATCCATGGTTTTAAAATACCAAAACAAACAAACAAAAAGCAAACCTTGGTTTTGCCATTTTATAAAAGGGGCACTATTTTACTACCAATTGTATATAACATCTTGGCATAAGGAGTATACTTAAGACAAGATTCTTGGTATACTTAAGATACTAATACCAAGTATAGATTTTTGCACACAAATTTAGTCCCACTGTGGGGAGAAGAAGTATTTTAATGGTAAAATAAAATTCCTAAAATTTTAATAAATTACCTTTTTTACACACCATATTGTGGAGTACTGATGGAAATGAATATGTTTCATGGAAAAAACAGATTTTAATGATCATTTTTATCTTATTAGATTGCTGTATGAACTTTGACAGTTGAATTATGCCTCTACCATTCCATCAGTTGAAATATTTGCAAGTATTGAACATGATGTTTATATGGCCCAGATGACATTAATGTTCATGTAGATTGAATATGCATAGAATTATAATGTAATTAATAAGCTTTGTAACCTGGCCTAGTTCCAGGAATATTAGCACTTTATTGTTTATATGCCCTTTCTTCCCTGATTTTGTTTCCATGTCCTATGTCTAAAAAATAAAATAAAATAAGATTATGTGCATCTTGTCTGGGCTGTGGATCCTCCTACTACATAATTCCAAATTCCTCTAATATAATATTAGGTTAATTAGTACCCAAAATCAAAATCCTTTGTTTAACTACAGTTCAGATACTACAAATATTATGATAGTCAAGGAGATAAAATAAATATCCTTGTGTTGGATAATGTTGCTATATATAGGGCTTCATTCATATGCATGACACAATAAGAGAAATATTAAAGAAAGAGTACTAAATACTGCAAGAGTCAGGTACTGTGTGATCTAAGAGATTTGGTGGAAATTAAAGAATGTTAAATTAAATTAAAATATATATTTCTTTAAAATATTAAACTATTGTTGCAAGGCTTTGGTTCTTTATCCACTTATGTGGGATTGAATCTGATTTTACTGAATGGATGCTTAGTAGAGATCTGTAGGCTTGCACTGTTATGGTTCAAGGCGAAGCATAAATGTATTGTTTTTAATTGCATTGCAATAACCATTAAAGCTCTTCCACAAGTAGGATCTGGTCTCAACAGAAGTGATAATTCATAGTTTCTATATCAGTACAGTGGTGGGTTTTAGCCTGTGGGTTTCAGTCTAAACTTTAAAGAGATATCAAGGTTCAGAACCATATTGACATTTTCACACTGACATTAAAGCCACTAGCTTCCACTTGTCAGTTGGCTGTTATCTGGTATATGATTCCCCTCCTGTCTCTGTGTGTATGTGCTTATGTATTTGATCTTGTTGTTCTGACACTTGAAACAAACTGAAAAATCAATGAGCAACTTTAAAGAAATGAAACCATGTTGGAATAGAATGAAAATCTTGACAGATTATTATCATGTGTGCAGTAAGATCCAAATGTAATGTATATGTTAGGTGGATCATGAGTAGTATGAACAGAACGCAACAACTTTGGGTTTTGTTTCTTGGTTACCTAGTGCAAGACTTTGAGTAGTATTTTCAAACACAAATGGCCCAGAATAGATGTCAGGAAGGAGCAGTGCGAGAGTGTGCCAGGCCCATACCAACCTAGAAAAGCCAGTCCAAAAAGAAGCAGCAAAAAGCCAGTTCTGCCAGTGGGTTGGGTTCAGGACCACACTGGTGGTCTGCTTTCAGAGTGGGCCATCTGATCACCATGGTCCATGACAGTCAGGGACCAACAAGAGCTGGAGTTGCTTGAGGCCACTCCAAGCTGCAACTCTGCTTTGCCCCAAATGTTGTCTTTCATGTACATAAGTGTAACTCTGAATCTCTGAAGTAAATGCTTAAAACATGCCTTATAATTTAAGTGATATTTTGGAATATTAGAATCTTCAGTGGTCTTGGATGTATTTCTACATTTATTGCCTTCCATGAAAACATTGGAACATTGTAAGACTTGCCTAGAAATTCAGGAAGAGGAAGGGATAGTTATTGAGAAGAATTCTAAATGTTTTTCATTCTGGTATTAAGTGAATACAGTCACCCCTCTGTTTTCGCGAGGGTCCCTTCCAGACCCCCCCCCATGCGAAAATGAAATATTGTGCATATTCAAGCCCCATAGTCTTGAATAGACTGGGGCACAGTCCTGTGTGTGGTCGAGTGTGCATGCCACAACAGTGTGCACCATTTTAAGTCTTCCCTCTTGCCGGTCCACATAAAACATGGACCGCAGACTTCAAGTCAGCGAAAATGGAGGGGCGACTGTACTCACAAAAGTACAGACAGTTGCTAAGGATCTGCTTCAGCTATAGTGATGCAGACAAGATTAGTCTTCTGTAGCTCTAGAAGCTTTCAAAGGTGGGATAGAACAATCCATGTCATCCCTGTTAAAAACACTATCAAATTCATTTTGTATCATAACATTGATAATCATTTCTGGGGCAATTCAGATAGCATTCTGGATTTCTTTCATCCCCACAATCATGTTAGTAGAGCAGTCACCATGTTCCTGCTACAGTGTGTATAGCTGACTGGTAATAATTTCATGCTGAATTGTGTTCAGTGGTGGTAGTTCAGTGCTAAATAACAAAATAGAGGTAATGTTATTTCATCCCCCTGGATATACTTGGATTTTTTTTTTAAAAAAAAATCCTTGATAGTGTACATGGGAATATTTATTCACATTAACTTTTAAAAACCTTACTGTTTGAAAGTGGCAACACCATATCATCCAGCTTTCCAAATTTGACAGAGACAGTCTTGATGAATCCTTTGTTGTCCAAATTTCTCAGCGGTTTTTAAAATGTCCCATTATATCCCCCTCCTCCCTTTCTCCGTTTGTCTTCATTTTACCTCAATAGCTGCAAAATTAAGTTCAAAGTAGCTTAGGGCCTCGGCAGACAGCTTATTAAGCCGTCCTTGAGGCAGGGAAGAGGAGGGGCAGCCGCACGCTCGGCGGCCCTTCCTCCTCCCGAGGTTGCCCTCGGAGCCGCCAGCCCTCCGCACAGTCAGCACTCCGGGGGCAACCTCCCGCCGCAGCGTCCTGACAAGCTGCGGTGGATAAGTCAGTGAAAGTGCACCGCAAGCTTTTGCAGCGTACTTTCACTGACTTGTGAAAGGAGCACTATTTTAGCGCTCATTTCAGGGACGGGGAAGGAGCACCGCAGGATCGAGGCATGGGGATGCCTCGATCCTGCAGCGCACCTTCCCAGGGCGGCCCCGTGCCGCCAGTTTGCTTCCCCCCTTAGTCAGGAGGAGGTAGAGAAAAAGTGGGGTGGAATCTTGCCCTTTCTGGAGGCTCAGGTGAATGCAGAGTAATGCAGATTCTCCTAGCTTGTCAATCCTTACTCATTATTATCTTTTGCCATTGTGATCACTCTCTGATGTTGCTTGGCCATAGGTTCGCTGGTTTTCATCTGTGCAATTTTGGATGGCATGTAATACATTAACTAGACCAAAATAGCATTCCAGGAAGTGGCAGAAACCCTTGGTGTAGAGGAGAACTTGTTTTAAAGTAGTATCTACTGAGCATTTACTTTTTTGTTTGATGGATTGGTGTTCTATGGCTCAAAACAGATGAGCCAAATAGAGTGGCTTCCAGTCACTTTAGTGGCGAGGCTTTCAGATGACGCATGGCCCCAAAGTGGCTGCAAGCCACTCTGAAACCACACCAAGCAACAAGAGCTGGCAAAAAAAGGAGTGGAAAAAATCCACTCCTGCAGGTGGCTCATTTGGGCCCACATTGGTTGCAGGTGCAGGACAGGTCTATGACCCTTTCCATGAATTCATATTGTGGTCTGTTAGCATTATAAGATGTAAGACTGATCATATTTAACTAGGTGTAGGAGATACAATTGGACAGTGTTGGTTTCCCCTCCCTTTCTTGACCTTCTGTAATTTAAAATGCAAGTCTGTTGTTTGAAGAATGAAATGATACAGCCTGTTAGAAGTAGATGTGGGTCTAGATGTAGAAACTCTACCCAATTCTGCCATCTATAAAGCTCAAAATTGTGCAATGCATATAAATTTGTGTATAAATAGTAGGAGTGTATTACTTTTTTAATAACCCAAAGGAAGAAGGAGGTTTGTGTTAGAAGGAACCATTTTGTACCACATAACCAACTATCCTTGTTCTGCAGATATTCTACAGAATTTTTAAAACTATACATTCTCTTAGCTATATGATTAAGGCAAATGATAAATGTCACTATCTTTCATCTATTTTCAGGCAGCTTTTGACACCTACGGGCAATTCAAAATACTTAAGGTATCTGTCTTGACATATTATAGGTCATGAAAATCATACCAGCTATTCTAAATAGGCCATATATTGGAGGTGGCTTTTGTCAGCCTTGAATCAGTAGTGCAACTTTCTCTATATTCTCAGTCAGAGCTTCTGACTAACTTATATCTGTTCTCTTCTCCTCTTGCAATCTTTGGTCCCAGTGGCTGCTACAAAGAGCAAAACTAAAGGTGAGTTCCCACTTTCCTTCTTGATTTACACTGCATGGCTTGCAGTACACATCTCGCTTTGATTGCAATTAATTATGCAGATTAAATAAATTTGCATATATTCACAGCATTTGCATGCTTTGGCTGCAGAACTCAATATATGGTTATTTTTTCTTTATTTTTGAGTTGAGCTATATCATTTTTACTGTGTTCCCCCTGAAACTAATTCCATGAATTTCAGAATGACAAATATCATCTCAAAATATAGACTCTTCTTCTGTTTGTAGGACATTGCTGCCACTCAGTATAATTAGATTGCAAAACAGCCTTAGTTCATGGTATCTATCTTATTTGTATTATCTTGCAGTTTCTGAGCTGTTCAGTTTTTTAAAACATCAATCAGACAGGGCTGTACTATTTGTTGAATACTGTTTTTTTTAAAGAAAAAATAAAACAGATAAATCTGGCTAGCATCTGCATAAAAATGACTTGGTGAGTAACAATGGTGTAAAATGAAAGTCAATAAAATAGTTTTTAAAAAAGACTGAAAAGCATGAAGCTAACACAAAAACTCTTACAAACACTGTAATTCCTGGAAATAATATGGAATAATCTTGAAATGTAGTGCATTTGTAGTAGTGAAATCTTGCAAAAACTGTGCACGTATCTGCCTGGGGGAATAAGAAAGTAGGAGGAGAGTGGTGTGTGTGACAGACAGAAGGAGGAGAAGAAGGATGAAGGCAGAGGGAAGGAGTTCTTTTTGTATGTTTTTGTATTAAGGAGAGAGAGCATAAAAGACAGGTCGTGTGGATGTGTGGGAGAACATAGGTACAGATGCCAATGACAGGGAGGCCCAGAGCTCGGCAGAGCCAACTAATACTGGTTATTATTGTCATCACTCATGCTAGTTATATCTTTCTCTTCCCCAAAATTGAAGATTAGGAGTCAAGGTGGCTTACAAATTGAAAGGATTTTGATATAACTTTAAAAGAAACATACAAAAAGTGAATAAAATAAAATAGTATTAAAAAATTTAAAACAGTTTAAACCATATACTTTAAAAATATTGAAAACAGTTAAAACAGTGTATTTTGAACAGTGTACTGTTGCAGCTTTTTCAGCACAGTACAGCCTTCAGTTCCAAAATCCTGTTGGAATGGAAAAAAAAAAGATTTTGCTTGCAGATAAAAGAAACAAGACGAAGCAGGACAGTATTCTGCCCTCCCTAGGGTGTGATTCCAAAGCAGAGGCATCACTAGGGGGTGTGGTGGTTGGGTGCAAGGGGTGCAGATCACCCCAGGTGACATCCCAGTAGGGGATTTCATGTGGTAGGGTAGTACACTCAGAGGGACTGGAGTGGTTACTGGGCGAGTGAGAAAGGGGGTCACCTCCCCTTCCCACTTAACCAGCAGTCAAATTGAACCCTAAACACTGGAGCATCCAGGGGCTGCAGCACCGTACCCCTCAGCAGTGGTGGCTGCTGTGAGGGAAAGTGTCTTTGGAGTCTATCATGTCTACTCTCAGAGCAGCTGCACTAGATGCTGAAAGCCTTTCCAGAGGGAATGCCTTTACAATTCAATGTGGCTGCTCTCAGAGCGGCTGTGTTGGATTCTGAAGGCCTTTCTGGGTGTGTATGTGTGATTCCTTCTGGATCTGGCACAACTGCTTGGACCCTGAATGAGTGTTCCAGAGGCTGCAGTGCTACCTCCCTCAGCAGCAATCTGGGCAGGTGAGGTTGTGGTGGGGAAAAGGAAGGCAAGTCAATTTGCCTCGGTGATGCCACTGTTCCAAAGTAAAGGGGCTACTACTGCAAAGGCCATATCTCATTTTTCCACCTGTATCTTTGAATTTTGTGGGACTGAAAGATAACAGCTCCCATGGTTCTCTGGATCTGGGCAGGCTCATAAGGGACAATATGGTCTGTCAGATAGCATGATATATTTCATAATCAGCATTTTGAATTTTGCCTGGAAACAGACAGATTTTGTCCCTGTCTTCCCTCCTTGCAATGACAGAACACTTACAGTACAAGATTAGAAGAACCAAAATATATATTCAAAGACCCATCTAAACAAATAAATTAATCCTTTTGTGTGTACATCTTTTCCAAAGCCATCCAAATAGATAACTGTCTCCATGACAAGAGAAGGAATAATGGGTTCTGTACTTTCTGGTGTCCCTGAATCTAGAGCAGGGGTAGGCAACCTCTCCCCTTTAAGGACTGAAGGACTTCAGCTTCCAGAATCCCAGGAGCTATTGGCCAATATGGGACTATTGGCCAACATGGCTGAGGCTTCTGGGAGCTGAAGTCCCTCGGCCCTTAAAGGGGAAAGGTTACCTACCCCTGATCTAAAGCCAGCATTTGTATTATTTCTGCATGAATGATCGACAAATGAGGATCAAAGAAAACAGAGGTTGAGTTCAGATTCCCTGACCAACTGCATGAAGCTCTATCAAGCTCTCACAAACTGACCTCCTAAGCAGACGGGCGGCTGTGGGCCTCCCGGGGAAGGTGCGCCGTGGAACCAAGGAATCCCCATGCCTTGATCCAGTGGTGCACCGTCGGCGCCCCTGGAAAGGAGCACTAAAATAGCACTCCTTTCATATGTCACTGAAAGTGGGCCACAAAAGGTTGCAGCGCACTTTCAGTGACTTTTCCGCTGCAGCGTGTTCGGACGCTGCGGCGGGAGGTCCTCCTTGGAGCGCCGGCCATGCAGAGAGCTGGCTGCTCCGAGGACGACCTCAGGAGGGGGAGGGGGCACTGAGCATGTGGCTGCCCCTCCCCTTCCTTACACCAAAGATGGCTCTATTAGCCATCTGTTGAGGCCCTGAGTCACTGGGCCTTCCAGGGTTCCAGGTATAGATTGAGAACAAGGGCCTTTTTTCTGCTAAAGATACTGCCTGCCACCAGTTCAGAGTAGAAAGGAACCAGCCCTGAAAAAGCAGTTAGGGTGCTTACTGCAGGGCAGGGATGAACTGGTCATAAACCAAATGAAATTCATTCTGAATTAACTTTGTCTACAAACTGTATGTTATTTTCTCTTATGCTTGTTGCATTTCGCATTTTTTTCAGAGTTGGGTGGAAAGGATAATCTTTTATTTCTAATTAACTTATGGAGACTGCATCTGCACTGCATAAATAATCCAGTTTGACACCACCTTAACTGCTATGTCTCAATGCTATGGAATTCTGGAGACATGTGTCATTCTTCTCTATCAGAAAACTCTGGTGCAACAATAAACTATAATTCTTAGAATCTCATAGCATTGAACCATGGTAGTTAAAGGGATGTCAATCTGGATTATTTCTGCAGTGTCGATGCAGCCTGAGTTTTGGGTATGTTGTGTTTATGCATGTGAGGAAGACGGTGCTCGCTATAAGTCTATCATGCTCTGCAGTGAATGTTGCATGCAGGCAAAGATAGTAACATTGTGGGGATGCAAATACTCCCATATTTTGTCCTTGAATATGAGGTGGAATAATTTCCAAAGCTTTCTCCTCACTAAAAGAGAAAACATGTATTTCTGTGCAGTTCTCACCCTCTATTCACACATTCATACCCTCCCAACTGCCCAAGTTCTGTCATATTACCACCTTGAACAACTTTATAAAGGCTGTTAAGATGGATCTCTTCTGGCAGGCCTTTCTTGAATAGATATCCCAGCCATTAAGAGACAGCCCAACCTGCTCCCCTGACTCTGTTGTAATTATTATTATTTGTTTATTTGTATTTTATTTTAAGTGTTTTTTAAATTGTTCATTGTTTAATGGTATTTTAAGGGGTGGGTGGGATTGTGGGATATAAAGTGTATTTTTAATGTTGTAAGCCGCTCTGGTTGCATTACACAGAGGGGCGGGATAAAAATAAATTTCATTATTATTATTATTATTATTATTCCCAATTAGTCATCTGCCATCCCACTTTTTCAGCTATTAAAATGTCTGTTTCTTTCTCATACTCCCGCTTTCCCATTTGTCCTCATCTTGCTTCCATTGTTACAAACTGATTTCAAAGTGGAAAAAACAGTTAGCACTCAATTCAGTGGGGAAAGAGACAGGAGGGTCCCTTCCCAATAGTTTCAGGCAAAAGCAGAGTGCTTCAGCATCTCCTAGTTAAACTGTTCTTCATCATTAATATATTTTGCCATTTTGACAATACTCTGATGTTGGCAACATTGGTCCCAATAGGTACCTGTGATAGGTATATCACCATTATGTCTTTGTATTTCAACACATAATTTCTTATAGCAGCCAAACTGGTCAAGTAATAAAACAAGAGACATACTAATGCATAGACAGTCAATATATTTGGTCAGAGAGAGCATTCTGGTTAGAGAAATATATTAAAATTTCCACTTAGTCACAAGATATTCTGGGTGACCTTGAACCTAATTTAGGACTTTCCCCAGAGAATAAAATGTCAAGTAGTGGAAAGTAGGAAACAAAATATTATACATGACCCTAAGCTCCTTGGGAAGAGGGTAGGGGATACAAAAAATACAATTTTTCAAGAAAAGGAGCAAACTGATTCAAAACCTGTAAGACAAATAGAAAGCTAATTCTTATATATAGGTCTTAGGCTGGCATTATCACTTTCCAGTCTCTGCATGAGAAAATCATCCAGGCACAATCCCATTTGCTCACAGTAGCAATGACTGATGGTAAATATACTCCATAATTTCATATCACCATCCATATGTTCTGTCTATTTATCTGTACAGACTCCCGTTGGCTTATATTGTGCTTCTTGCATTGCTGCTGAGAATATTATAAGTTTAACACCTTTTCATTTGGCAGATATCCTTTCTCTTCATGTGTTTCCTCTAATAATCATTATTATTTCAATATATATCTATTCCCCATTTAGCAGATTGTATGTCTTGGGGTACACAGAGTGATTTTACTCATTTTTGATTTAGATATCTTTCCTTTCAACTGTGCCTATCATTTTTTGTAAATACAGAAACTTTGCTCTTAGTACCACCTTCCTGCTGTTTTTAATAAATAATAATAATACAGCCCTAGGCACCTTCATCGTTGTTCCCAGTGACCTCTTTCAGACATGAAAAGCTTATTTCAACCGCTGTGCTTTTCATTCACATCACACTGGCAGTTTTAGCCTACTGGGTCTATTTTATCTCTGGGGTATTTTGTTGTCCCCATGTTAAAAATTAATTATTAAAATTTGTCAGATTGACATACCAGACTTACAAAATAAGCAAAATGACTTACTTAAACTTGAGAACTAGCTGATTGGTTCAGGATTTCTCTGACAGAAATTTTGTAGTATCAGTCCCTCTAAACATAGATAGTAAACTAACATTTCAACATTGTTTATTGCCATATTTGTGTTTCTGTGTGTGTATTGTGTGTCTGTGTCTGTGTGTGTGCATTTTTTTTTAAAAAAAGATTAGTATAATCATGTCCCTTATTAAAAAAAAACTGAAAAAATTGTGGAACAATGTAAATAGTTTTGTGTCATGGCTAATGTCCAAATTTGAAAGAAGCATACCTTAGTGTTTTCCTGCAATTACTCTTGCATTTCATTCAATATTTTAACCAATGATCTAAATAAGGGAAGTTTTGATAAAGACCATCTTGCCAGCTAAAAAAGGGCTGTAAAGTTAGTAGAAAATTGAGAACATATACAACACTCATTACATATGAACTGAAGAAAAGGAAATGGAATGAAACATACAAAATGTTAAGTTTATATATTAGGGAACAAAGGATCCTCATGATGGTTTTTGATGGTTCAGGAGTTAGTGACAATATTAAAATTGTCCTGAGTTTTCAGCCAATATGCCTGTTTCTTCTGTTGTGGCCTTAGTCCAACTGGAACACCCAAATGACCTTTCCTATAATGTGGACCTTGGTCAGCCCTTGGTATTTTCAAGTGCTACAGGAGTATGTGGCATAGGCAAGCAGATTACCTGCTCAGTCAGTTAATGTTTGCAGCAGGACAAGGTGGGAAGAATTAGGATGTATTTTCAAGTGCACAGGAGTATGTGACATAGGCAAGCAGATTACCTCCTCAGTCAGTGAATGTTTGCAACAGAGCAAGGTGGGAAGAAGTAGGATGGTGTTTGACATCTCAGCTTTGTTGCCATCACTCTCACGCTTTGCTGGACTGGTGCTATGCTATGCAGATGCATTAAGACTGGCTGCTGTTTTTCCCACCTAGGACCTTTACCTCACTGAGTGAAGAGGACTATAAAGGTAGACCCAGCCACTGCCAGTGGGTTGCCAGCAATGGGTTGCCTCCCTTTGAGGGTACATGGGTCAGTGACACAACCCTCTTGGTTGATGATGAATGTCTGGAAAGTGGATACCAACCATGAGTAAAAGTCAAAGTTTGCAAATTAACATTGGTACTGTGGGTATGTTCTGTTGAAGTTACCTCCAGACTTCCCAAATGACGGGCAAAATTAGGGAGGAAGGGTTCAGGTGAGAGCCGAATACTTTGGTTTTGGAAGTGTGTATGTTGAATGTCCTATCAGCTATGTCTGCAGTTTATCTGTTGATCTGGTGCACTGTATATGGTTGTATGTACTGTGCTGCTCTGCATGTGCCTTGGTGCATGTGCAAAAGGAAAAGGAATAAGGTGTCCCTGATAGTGGACACAGAGCGGTAAGGCACTGGGGGCTTGACATACCAGGTAAGGAACACATGCTTAAAACATCTCAGGTGTTTCAGTCCTGGTCTTACTCTTCAAAATGTAGGTTATCCTGTGATCCCATCCTCTGCTCTGTTAATGCTACTTCTAAATGTCAGGTTAATCCATAATAGAACAATCACCAGATATTACTAGATGGTAGATGAAAGGGCTAATTTGGAATGCTTATAGAAACCTGGTTGAATGAACTTGGTGGAGTGGATCTGACCCAGCTTTCTCCTCCTGGGTATTCAGTACACCACTAGCTCTGTTTGGAGGGTTGGAGGGAGGACTTTCACTTGTCACAGCATTACGGTCTCCCTCACAAAGAAACCCATTTACCTTAACTCCAGATTTGAGGGTTTGTATTTTGTGTTAGGCCAAAGATAGACAGAGCACAGGGATGCTACTGGTGTACTATATATCCCATTGCCCAGCAATCTCTTTTGCAGATCTGGATGAAGCAGTCCCCCACCCCCCATTAAAACAGTGTTAAACTATGGATACAATTAAAACCTTAATATAACATACCAAAAATACAATAATACAATAAAAATTAAAAAAATAGCCAACCAACAACAAACAGTGGGAGAGTCAAAACTTGGATGATAAAAAAGGCAGACTCCTGAAGCCGGGAATCTAGTCAGGAAAGGCCTGCCAGAAGAGATCCATCTTCACAGCTTTTTTAAAGCTGCTTAAACTGGTAATATGATGGATCTTGTCCGGCAGACCATTCCATAATCTGGGGACAATTACCGAGAATGCCCTCTGGGAGGTTGCTGACAGCCTAGATTTCATTGGCTGGAGCAAATTCCTCCCAGAGGACCAGAGTGCACAGGGAGGATTGTATGGGCCTTAGGCCTAGTCTTTGCAAATGGGTGGATGGAAGATGATCTAGGTTTGGGGAGGGGAGTAGCAACAACCTTATTGTTGGGATCCTTGTGAAATTTATTTTGAAGGGATATAGTTTCTGCCAACATAGCAGTTTGAAAGCATGTAAAAGTGCAAGTAGATAAATAGGTACAACTTCAATGGGAAGGTAACTGTGTTCTGTATAGTCATGCTGGCCACATGAACATGGTGTCGTCTTTGACAACACAGGCTCTTCGGATTAGTAATGGAGATGAGCACAGCACTGCCTTCTACAGTTGGACATGACTAGACAATCTTGTCAAAGGAGAAATCTTTATCTTTATCTTTAGAAGGTAGGAGACCTGTCAAAATCATCTACCCACAGAGGTTTATAGGATCAAAAGGATTCCTGACTGTTCTAAGGAATTCTCTGGATGAAAGGGTTCAAGGTTTTGGTGGGATTATGGAACCATGAGATAGAATGAACATCCATAATCACTCCTAATATTCACCATAAGTTCACAGGTGACTTATTGGCACACACACAATCCAGTGCTGTGGAGCCCATAATTCATCCTAGTATACAGACTATGAGAGCCAACATGGTATAGTGATTGGAGTGTTGTTCTATGACAACAACAAAACTTTTATTTTGTTAAAAAGTAAAGTTAAAGGTTTCCCTTGACATGAATGTCTAGTTGTAACTGACTGTAGGGGACAATGCTCATCTCTGTTACTAAGATGAAAAGCCAGTGTCATCCAAGGATGACTCTTTGGTCATGTGACCAGCATGACTGCATGGAACAAAGTTACCTTCCCACCAAAGTGATACCTATTTATCTACTGACACTTTTACATGCTTTCAGACTGCTGGGTTGGCAGAAGCTGGGACTAGTGATAGGAATTCACTCCATCATGTGGCACCTGGGACTCAAACTGCCAACCTTCTAACCTTACAATTGTCAGAATTAGCCTCTTAACTACTAAGCCACCACATCCCTTTTTTTCTCTTTTGTTAGAGGAGTTTTTTTCCCCTGTTTACAGTAGTCCCCATTCAAGCAATATGAAAGCACATGTTGAATAAATGTGTTCCCCTGAGCCTGTCTAGTCACAGTCCCTAAAATGCCTCTCAGGTTTCAGGCAAACAGAGACTGGTAAGCTTTCTCTCCCAAACATGTTTTCCCACAGATCAAGCTACATACTCTGGCTATTTTTCTGCTTCTGACTCATTTGTTATGTTCCTCCTTGTTCCTTGAAACTTTCTTCCAGCTCTTATTTTAACCCCCTCCAAGGCCTGGCTCACCTATGTACACAAATCTGTGTTCACTTTCTGTTCTCTGCAAGCTCCTTGTATTTTAGAATGAATTAAACTTCGCTAGTAAACATTAATTCCAAATATACCAATACAAAACAACATAAAATAAATATTAAACTCATAAATTGTTGTTAGCATTTCTGATTTAGATTAAAGCAAACTATCACGGTGTTTTCTGGGGATAAGATTGTGTGCCTCACTCAAGGTCATACCAACATACATTAACATAAAGAACTATCCTTCACAGGATGATTCCACTTTAACTGCCCTGTCTACATTCTGGGGTTTACAATTTAAAGAATGGAGTTCAGAATCCTCAGCCGAAGAGCTCTAGTGCAAACCTCAAGATCCCATTAGGTGTAGCCAGGGCAGTTAAAATAAAATCATAATGCTATAACTGTGTAATGTGAAAGAGTCTGAAGTTTCAGGGCAAATGTGAATGTATTTACATGGAATTAGATGCTTATGTTATAAGAAGGTTGGTAGACTACTAAGAATGTGTAGGAACAGTTTGAGAGGATGCCATGTTAGGGCTGTTAGGACTAGCCCAGTGGTCCTCAAACTTTTTTAGGCTACTACTCCGTTTCCTCTTTGATGACAACCATGATGCCCCCCTCCTGCATATCTCTTGACATTAGGTTGACCAGTCTTGAACAACCAGTCTTGGACACTGCTCCCTTTGCCACCCTGTTACCCTGGGGTCAGCACCTGAACAGTTGGCTGTGCTTATGCTCGCTTTGCAGCAAAGGCCAGTATGGGCAAGAGGACCCCAGTTGCTGCTTAGCCAGCTACTTGGTTGCTGCTCCCAAGGTGACCAGGTGCAAAGTAAAAAGCTTCTCCCTAGTAAGGAAGAAATCTCAGTCCTTTGCTGAGGTGGAGAGGGGTGCAGCTGGTGCATATGTAGGGGTTTTACAGAGGACACATGATCTGGATTAGAGATCTATGGGTGGAGAAAGAGAGAGATTTGAACTACAGAAGCCACTGCAAGGCAAAGCACTCTTTCCAAGGATCAAACCCAGATACTTCTCTCCATCCTTCCCCAGAGATATTTTTTTCCTGCATAGCTTCTAGTATTTTCCCCCTTCCAGGCACACACGTTGTTTCTGTGGCTACCTCTTCTCTCTACCTATCTGATGAAAGAAAATAGAAATAGCAGTGCAGCTCCAACCAGCCAGTCAAGACCCAGCAAAGCTCATAAAGCTTAAGCAAGGTCCCAAATTTGAAAGCTCTTTTTTGCCACCACTTCCATCTCAACACTATGCAGTGGTATCATGGGGGATGGGGGTGGACCGCCGGTGCCTGCCTTGGCTCTCTTGGCTGAGGGAGACAAGGCAATAGAGAAGGAGGGGAGAACATGCATGTGTGCCTGCCCCCCCCTTCCTTATTCCCTTGGCTAGCTTTTGTGAGCTAGCCAAAGCATCAGGGAAGGAAGAGCAAGCAAGTATGCCACCCCTTTCCTGGTGGCTAGTTTCTGCAGGTAGCAGGGCAGGCCAAGGCAGGCCACCACCAGCGCCCACCCCAGGTGACACCAATTCTAAAAATGTCACTACTGCTATATGCTCTAACTCCTTGTTCCAGTCAGACAAACTGCCCTAAAACAGTGCCACTCAGAACCATAGAAGTAATGCCCTGCACCCAATTCTCTCAAGAATTACCAACTGCCACTACTAGCGAAAGACATGGCTAAAGGGAGCAAGCTTACATGAGAAGGTGAAGAATGGGAGATACCATCACAGAAAGTGCTCATCAAGGCTGTGCAGTGATTTTAAGGGACCCTGAAAATACCTTTCATCCAACCTGCACCGTCATCATGCCCCTTAAAGCTGTTGGTTTCTTTATTGCTTTATTGCATACTAATGCTTCAATTGACACCCCCTTTTCCCTCTCACCCCCTGCTGTCCCCTTTCCCCCTCAACTTGGATTTTTCCACCACCCCCAGAGGAGATGTACTGCCCACTTTGGGAATCACTGGACTAGCCCTTTAGTTTGAATTCACAATTAATTAATTAACCAATATAATTGTTATAGTATCATTCAACTGCTTAATCCCCATAAGCATTCTGGTAGCAGAATTTTGCCCCAGCTGAAGATTCCACACTGTCTTTAAAGGAAGTCTGACACAAAGCCCATTGCAGTAACTTGGCCTTTATTTTGTAATTTTTTAGTTGTCTGTAATCTGTAGAAATTTAAGTACTTTTTTCTTTAAATAAAATACAATTTTGAAGTTTTTCTGTTCCTTTTAAAAACCTCTTTGTTATTGCAAAGGGAATTGAACATGTTCGTTATCATTTGTCTCCTGTGTCGATATTGAGCTGCTACCATCTTTTGAGATGGTCACAGTTCTTTATTTGAGTGAGCTGTATTTTTCATATTTGATACTCCTCTGAAAGAAGAAAGGATGAATAGCAGGAGACTAAGAAGTATAGAAAATTACAAATGGTGTGATTAAAAGAAGGTAGGTGCAACTTGGAAAGTGTGTGTAACTAAGATATGTAGGCTCTTCAACAAAAAGGTATAAATGAAAGACATATTGTACCCAGATTACAAATGTGTGGGTGTATGGGAAGAGCTTGAAAGAAGTAATAATTAGCTGTGAGCTACTATAGAACTGGGCTGCCACTCATAGAATCATAACAAAATAGATATTCACTTCTTTCTCCTCTACTTTATTTTCTTTATTTGTTAGCTCTTACATACTGCCCACTCAACATAGTTCTCTAGCTGTTTTACACAATTTAAACTCCTAAAGCATTAAACCTGAACATCAAATAGATTAAAAACTGCATCACAATACAAGATGAATAATAAAAACATAAACTTCAAAAATAAAATAAAATCAACTATTAAATACACAGTGAAAAATGTAGGGGCTGAACAGAGCAGCCAAAAGGATTGGTATCAGGGTGGAAAGGAGGCGTGATGACTGGACACCGCATGTCCCAACTCTGCCCCTAATCTGCTGTCATGTCCCTCACCTGACTAGACAGTGGGCAGTGTTGTGACACTTCTGTGGCACAGCATTTACACATGCTACACTGCAGGAGCACAGAAAAGCTGCGTTGCCGGCACAATTAGCACTTTTTTCTGACCCAAAAAGGAGTGGCATTTTGCTGCTCCTTTTGGGGGAAGAAAAATGCTGGATCATGGCCACAGTGTGTGGTTACCACAGCCCCGATCTGTTGCTGAAATTCGTGGCAGAGACCCGATCCTTCAGGGCAGTCTCCTTGTAAATATAAATGATCTTAGAAGACCTTAAAACAATTTGTCAAAACATCCTTTAAAACTAAAACATGACAGGGAGAAGATTTTTTTAAAAGGGTTTATCTTGGATGAAATCAGCACAGCACAGGAACCAGTTGAAGTTATCTGGGAATGAAACTACCAAATTGCTGATCATAGAATCATAGAATTGGAAGAGACCACAAGGGCCATCCAGCCCAACCCCCTGCCATGCAGGAACTCCCAATCAAAGCATCCCCGACAGATGGCCATCCAGCCTCTGCTTAAAGACCTCCAAGGAAGGAGACTCCACTACTCTCCGAGGGAGTGTGTTCCACTGTTGAACTGCCCTTACTGTCAGGAAGTTCCCCCTAATGTTGAGGTGGAATCTCTTTTTCTGGAGCTTACATCCATTGATGATGACATTTAAAACTCTAAACAGTGTGGGATGTTGATACTTGCAAGAACATGTCTCCCTATATATGCCTGCTTAAGAACAAATCTAATGGAGAGTCCCTCAACTGTGTCCCACCTGTGAGCTCGAAGTACTGTGTGTGAGTATGGGAGAGGGTCTTCTCAGTTGTGGCATCCAAGTTATGGAATAATCTTCCTTTGGATGCCTGATTGGCAAGAGTACTGACTTCATTTTGGCACTCATAAAAACATGGCTAGGACTCTTAACTGACTTACTCCAACAAGTTCATGCATACATACTGTATGTTAAACTGCTTTGTCTTTTTAACAGTACTTTGTTGTTGTTAACTGCTTTCACGTCAGTCTCAACCCATGGTGACCCTATGGATGAGACATCTCCAGCCCCC
>JAIPUX010001232.1:120998680-121018738 GCA_020142125.1 Phrynosoma platyrhinos
CCCTTCCAGTGCAGCACATCAGAACGCTGTGCCGGAAGGGCATCCTGACACCACATGCCATGTGTAATGACGCACAGCATCAGGGTGGCATCAGTATGGGGTTGGAGTGGCTGGCATGCGGCTTCCCCACCCCAATTGTGCCTCCAGGCCAGCCCTTTGGGCCAGTCTGCAAAGGCCCTCAGTTTCAGTGTGTTTTCTCTCATTTTTAAATCAAATAGATCTCTATCATCTTGTGCTTTTTCTTGTTCTGCAGCCACTTTATCAGTTTTTGCATCTACCTCGTTACCTTGTTTTTCAAATTTTCAACCTTAACATCTTTTTCAAGTTATATGAGATTTGTTCCATTGTATTTTTACATCTTTAAGTTCTGCCATCATTTCTGATTTCTTTCATCTCTTTTTGCCATACCATCATCATCCTTTTTAATTCTTCCATTAAGAAGGATTGTCAGATCATTTATTTGATACTTCCAATGATGGCCTTGTTTGTGTTTGTGTTTTTGACCTTACAGTCATTGTTGACATTTTGGGTTTTTTCTTCTGTTTTCTGTTTGTTGCAACAAATTATTTTCCCCTTCTCTTTATTATCTATTCTTAAATTACCTTCACTATACTGCTGCAACAAAATCTCTATATTTCTCTTTTTGGTTTGTATTCCAATATTTCTTCACTAGTTTGAACTATTACAATTTCAACAAACCTTATCAATTTTTTCAGTTCCAGTAAATCTTTCTTTCTATTTGCTTAGCTAATGTCAAGTAGAAGTCTAAACCAAAAAATACACCATATATCACAGTTTAACTTAATATTTCAACTTATACTGCAAACACAATGCAGTCACCCCATCATTTTCACAGACTTGAAGTCCGTGTCCCTTGCCCATTTGTGGGTGGCAAACGGAAGGGCATAAAATGGGGTGCGTGCCTGCATGCAGCTCTGTGGATGTGCCATGGGCACACATCTCATTATTTTCAATGGGGCTTGAACATTTTCAAGATGCCATTTTCATGGGGGGATCCAGAATGGATCCCCATGAATTGGGAGGGACTACTGTAGTCATTAGATATAAATGTATATATAAAAAAGAAAAGAAAATTTCCAATCTATATTGCCAATTCTATTATTAAACTTTCTGATCTATCAGTTAATCTAAAACATTCTGTGATTTAAATTAACTTTACTATTAAATATTTGATTTTCTTATTTTTTCTTGTTGTCCTTAAGATATCTGATAGTAATGTTGCCACTCAAATAATTCCACAACTCTCTAAAGTAATTATTTTAATGCAAACAAGTATCAAATATCAAATATTAAGTATCAAAGAGATCAAATATTAAAAGTATCTAAAAGATATATAACTATGACTATAATTATAGGTAAATATATGTAAATCAATTCATATCACAAACAATTTAATCAGGCGCTATTCAAACAAAATCTAATAGGAAAAGAGGGTTTCCCCCCCACTATATAAGAAACAGTCAGAAAGAACAAAGGAGAAAGGAGGGGAGGGAAAGGTGGTTATTTCCAGTTGTTTTTCAAAGTGAATACACACTTCAGCCCTCTCAAGGATATATCATTTAGATCCTCCTCCACTTTTCTGTTGTTATCCTTGAACAGGCAACAGCAATATTGTCTCTTTTTCAGTCTTCATTTATAATTCCTTCTCTCTTCTTGATTAATTCCACCTCTTTTAATATTCAGTAGTCTAAATTTACACATCTTCCTTCTAAAATCTGTAGTTTGGTATTTTATTTCATAGTTACTAAATATAGTTCATTAGCAAAAACAAAAATAGTTCTTTAAACAAATTTTATTTTTCTATCACCCAGTTCAATGTCCTTTTTTTAGGGGGGTGTCTTCTATGAACTTTTAGGAATCTACAGTCCTTTACGGTCTATTTCTATCCTTCAAGTAGCTCTTCTTACCATCTCTTCATTTCTTCAACCTTTCCAACTTCTTTCTATTCCTAATTAAACAACAGCTTTCTCCTCCAACTACCTCTGTTCTTTCCCAGCTCTTCAATCACAAGATAACAAAATTTACCAAATCATCAATGAACATCTGTAAAGAAATATGTTTTCAGTATCATTCCTGTACTTCAGGATAGGCTATATTGTATATAAACAGTCTCTGAGTGTATGTACCTCTTTGCAAAGGTCCTGGAACAGTCAGTTAATAGCCTGCTGTAAATTCAGTAATCAATTGATTTCACTTTATTATTTTTAGTCCAAAGTAGAATTCATTTCTTTTAATAGTAAACTTGACAAGTTCTTACTAGTGTTTTAAAAAATGTGTTAGCAGTGGCATTTATGCTGGCAAGCCATTTACCCACATCTGGTAGCTGCTGCCTCCAGTTTCCTCCACCTCCATCCATTCTCTGTTTCTTCTTCACTTTCACTCCTTGATTTACTTTACTTATGGTGAACTAGAAGTGGATATCCAATCTCTGTGGGGTCCTTCATACAGCTTTTAGCAAATTCCAAGTAGTCAGGAATTAACTTTCCCCTGCTTCTTGCCAGATGTTGATGGCGACTTTGCAGAGCTTGCTAAAGTCCTCCTCATGCCACCATCACCAGCACTGGAAGCTGGAAGCATATGCTTCTGAAATGCATTGTAGGCAGCAGTATTCAAGTTGGATATGTATATCAAACAAATCTGCACACGGACATTTCTGGTCTACAGTGGTGACTGGTAGATCTCAGATCAGTGGCTTTCATGCAGAGGGCTGGGCAATGAATCTACTCTGGGTTTTAGTCTAATTTTTAAATAAGTTAGCCAAGGTATGGAACCAGTTTTGGAGATAGAGCTGAATTCCTTGGATACTTCCTTTAAAATTCAGGCAAAAGGCTGTTTTTTGTTTTTGTTTTGTTTGTTTTTCTTTTTTTTTTTTTTTGCACAGGCCAAAAGATGTGGCCCTGCCGCATTTCAGAAATCACATGTTCAGATTATACATGTGGCCAAAACAGGAGAAAAATGGACCTAAACTGTGCTCTAATGGTTAATAACAGAGTAAAATAAACCCCAGTTTGCTCTGGTTTAAGCTGGAAAGAACAAACTAGTGGACTGGCAAGCAGACTACAATGCCAATGTGGAAATGGGGGAAGGGGCCAGGAGGCCACCAGCACCATTGCTGACTATAATATTTTTTGTTTCCCATCCACAAATTGATCCTGAGTGGTCAGTGGCACCATCAATACATCACATACCCCATGAAGTGAAATGAGAACAAACTTGTCAGATTACCAACAATAAAATGGATTTAATAAAAACATCAACAAACTGCCTAGTCCAACAGAGGACTATGTGAGGAAGTGGAAAAGGGGGTATATACAGGGCAGGATGTCATGGCTGGATAGGCACATGCTGTACCAATATGCCACTGGAAACATGTGTCATACTGGCAGTGGAAACATCGACTGTGTGATTGAGCAGACAGTTGCATGGATTGGTCAGTGGGCTGCCAGCTGGGTGGGATGGGATAGGATAGGATAGGTGATTAGCTGAAAATGCATTTTCAGCAGAACAAAATAATAATAATGGCACAATGCAAAGCATCTTCATTTATATACTGCTTCATATCATGCTATGGGATGTCTAAGCAGTTTACAACTGTAAGCTCATTGCCCCCGAACAGTTGGGTACTCATTTTAGTGACCTCAGAAGGATGCAGTACTAGCCTGAGCCCTGGCTGGTATTGAACTCACAACCTTGTGGTCTTTGAGTGAGTGGCTGCAGTACAGGCATTTAACAACTGCGCTGTCAAGGCATCTTGTAACCACAATAGCTCCATTATTGCAGGTCCATCCACATATCTAGAGGGCAGTGATGCAATCTGCTGATTGTGAGAGCTTGTAGTGTGATCAGTGGCTTGCCCCTGCAAATCAGGAAACCTAAGGGTAAGCTTTTCCTCTCCATCTGCTCCTGGCTTTGGCATGAATTCAATGCCTTCTTGACATAGAAGGCAATAGTTGACACTGTTGATCTTTCCATTTGGTAAAATGTGGGGATTTTTGTGTGTGGCTTATATGGCCAAGCAGAGGTTGTCATATTAATGGGGTTTATTTATTTCAGTGTTTCTTTTGATAGGTCAGTATCTCTCTGTGTTAACATGATGGTGCATGTGCTGAGCCTTAGAGATAAGACAGGATGACAAATCCATTATAGGGTGGATAAAGTGAATAAGCAAAAATAAATTAGGGTGAAATTATTTCCAGCACATGGAGGAAACATCTTTAGGAACAGAAAATAGTTTTTTCCCCTCTTCCCAAATAAACATGTAAGTGGAACTATATGAGGCTTAAGCTTGATATTATTATTTTAAGCTTTCTGATTTGAACAAGTCTATACTAATTAATACTAAATCTGGCTACATTCACATAACATGAACAAGAATAGAAGGTGAGTGTACACTTTGTCATATCTTTGAAGCAAATTATACCTAAGAGCAACAGTGAGGTAAAGGCATGTGTAGAATATGGGGGAATTTATAGAGTTTATGTTCCATTTCACATTTTGATGCTTTTTTTTCCCCCTTGGAAGGTAATGTGGGTGGATAGGGGGAGAGAATTATGACCTAAATATTTATCATTATTCTGCTATGTCATTGGTAGGTTAATTGCATTTTTATAGCTCTTTCTGCAATTTAAGGAATATTGAGGTAAAACCATAGATTCAAATCTTCTTAGGAATAGCAATCATAATAATTTTAAAAATTGCCTCCTGCTTCTTTTAACAGCATGATGAAAAGTTTCCCTGTGTAGTTACCACAATGCTGGTCTAAGAATGAAGGATGGGAGGTGAAAACAGTGAAACATTGCTCTTGTGAGTTGAACCATGGGGAATTTCTGGAAGATTTACAGCTGTATTGGCTCATTGCTTAATCAGAAGGCAGAGATACATTCTCAGTGTGTGTTCATCTCTCCTAATGAGAGAGACTATTAACCTATCCCAAATGATATATTTAAAGTATTTTTCCCAAAAATGAGTATGAACTTTTTGAAATGTATTCTATTTTATCTATTCATTTCACTTTTCTACATATTCCTGTACTATTGAACTTCTGAAAATGCAAAGGAATGTGTCTCCCATTAGCTGTAGGTATTTATTTTTAATCATAGGAATATGCAGACATTTATATAAGACAGGAATACCTCCTTATATAGATTCATTTTCCTTTTCTATTTTTGGAGCACCTTCTGTATTCCTTCTAAGATGTCAGGTTTTGAGAAATCCTGAAACAAAACATTTCTGTGTACCTAAAGATGTATTGCCATGTTGTTTTCCACTTGTAAAAATGGGCACTGAGAGGTCTACATAAAAATCTTCAATCCTTTAAATGTTGAGATAATATTAATTAAAAAGACAGTCCATTATATTGAAAGAATTGCTGTAATAAAGGCATTATGTCAATGTTACAGAAAATCATGTATTTAATTGAATAATTTGTATTACACATTTGTATGATGGGGAAAAAACAAAATACAGTGAATCCTTTTTTAGAATGTTGAGATAATATTTTATCTTAAGACAGTTCCACAAAAACCTTTCTGATGTCCCTCCCCCATACATTTCTGATATACAGTCATATTGTTGCCATCACCTCTGAATCATTTGAAATTTTCCTTCTTTCCCGTCTCTTTTTAATGTTAGGAAACAGGAAATAGTCAGAAGGAACAAGGTCTGATGATTAGGGTTGTCTATGTACTCAAACCTCAAATTCTTCAAAACATCCATGGTCTTGCCAGTGCTGTAAGCCTGTAAGCAGGTACATTGTCCTCCAAAAAGAATAGCAGTTTCATTTATATACTGCTTCATTCCAATCTATGCAGTCTCTAAGCAGTTTACAACTGTAAGCTAATTACCTCCAACAAGCCGGGTACTCATTTTAGTGACCTCAGAAGGATGCAAGGCTGAGTCGAGCCTGAGTCTTGGCTGGTATTGAACTCGCAACCTTGTGGTTTGTGAGTGAGTGGCTGCAGTACAGACATTTAACCAATGTGCCACCAGAAGAAAACATCCGTCTACAGCTTCCCTCACTGTTTTTCCATCAATGCCTCATTTAATTGTCACAGTGAGTCAGGATAGTATCCTGCATAAGTTTTCGGACTTTCTGAAAATAGTTTGTTGTTAACCATCTTCGAGTCGATCTTGACCCTTGGCAACCTTGTGGATAAGAAATCTCCAAGATGCCCTGTCCTCCACTGTTCTGCTGAGTTCCTGAAAATAGTGTCACCTGGGCCTCTACAGACCGGCCCAAAGGGCCGGCCTGGAAACAGAGATGGGACAGGGCAGCTGCACGCCAGCCACCCCAACCCCATGCTGATGATGTCCTGACGCCACATGCCATTACTCACGGCGTGTGGCATCAGGATGTCCTCCCAGTACAGCGTCATGATGTGCTGTACCAGAAGGGGTGACAAAGAGCCACATGATAGCTCTTAGGGCACCCTTTTGCTGCCCCTGAAAGGAGCGGCATTTTGCCGCTCTTTTTGGGGGCGGCAAAAGGGAGGATCGCGGTGGTGGCATAGGGTAGCCGCCAGTCTGCAGCCTCCCCATTGGTGTATTTTGGATTATTGATATTCTTACTATATTAATTTTCTCTTTATCTGCTTTTTTCACTGTCCAGCTCTCACAGGGAATATCATAGCTTAAAGGATTTTAACCCCCTTTGCAGACGTTGCTTTGCTCCATCTTAGAAGCATGGAAGGGGAGGGGAAGCCTCACGCTGGGCGCTCCAACCCCTTGCTGAGAATGTCATCAGAGCGCCCATCATTGCACATGATGGGCGCTCCAATGACATCCTTCTAGCTCAGCATCCAGACCCACTGAGCTGGAAGAGACTCCAAAGAGGCATGTGACACCTCTTGTGGCGCCCTTTCCGCCCCTTGTGGAAGGAGCACGATTTAATGCTCCTTCCAGGGCCAGAAAAAGAGTGGATCAGGGCCGAGGAGTGAGGCAGCCTCGGCCCCAATCTGCAGCTTCTCAGGGTGGCCCATGGCCACCTGTCTGCAGAGGCCCTAACTTTAGTGTTCAGCTGTATATGTTTGCACTTTAGGATTTTGGAGCTATGCAGACGGGAAGGAAAAGATGACCTGAAACTGCCTTTTCTGTAAGCTGCAACAACTGCACCTCCTGCCCTGAGCATGCCCTAAATGGGGACAGAGCAACTGCACTGAGGGGAGTCAAGGCAGCTTTTCCAAGGCTGTATTGAAGCCCCAGCAACCACACCACCAGCCCCAAGGATGCCGCAAAGGGAAACAGAGCAACCGCATGGGTGGGCAGCAGCTGTTTTTTTTTTTTTTTCTCAGATGCATGTGCACGTGTGCAGAAGCACATCCAGAGAGGCAGCTGAAGGCCAGAGGAAGTCTGGAAGGAGGAGAAACAGGCGCACACCTGTTCTCCTCCTGCCCCGGTGTCATTCCCCAGCCTTCGGCTGCCTCTGGAGAGACAGATGAAGGCCAAGGAGGGTCTAAAGAGGTGTGCACTTCTTCCTCCTTCCTTGCTGTCCCTGGCCTTCAGCTGCCTCTGGAGAGGCATCTGAAGGCCTGGGATGGCCAGGAAGGAGGAGGAATAGGTGCATGTCTCTTCTGTGATTCTATGATTCCATAAATTCCATTTGTGTGAGGTAAAGCTATGATATTACAGCTATGGAGAATTGGATAGCAAAGTAACAAAGGGCCTCTGTAGAAGGTGCAAAGTGCCGTCTTGGAAGAGGAGGGACAGTAGCATGGCGGCCACCTTAACCCCTCCCCAAGGACATCATCAGGGCATTCGCCATTATGCACAGCAATGCCCTGAATACATCCTCCAAGCGTAGCGTCTTCAAGTGCTGTGCCGGAAGAGACCCAGAAGAGCCGTGTGGCGGCTCTTGATGTGTCCCTTCTGCTGGCTCTTGAAGGACTAACATTTTAGCATGCCTTTCAGGGCCAGCAGAAGGGAGGATTGGGGCTGAGGTGTGGGGCAGCCTTGGCCCCAATTCTCCATGTCCCAGGGCAGCCCATGACCACCCATCTGCATCCCTCAAAAAACTGTGTGTTGAGGGGGAGGTACAAAATGACTAGTAGAAGAAGACAGGTAGCCTGTGAAACATGTTTCTTACCCCTAACCTAAAATATAGTTAAGACTAAACTTAGTTATAATAATATAACAACTTGCTGAATTTGTGACCAACTTGAATTTAATTGATTTGAGTTCATCTATTTTAATAAAGTCTGGATCCATTCTGTTATATATATTTATCAAACTGGCTTTTTGTTTAAACTAATTCCACCATACATTACTTGTTGGTATCAAGCTCTGAAGCCCATGGCTGTGTTCAGCAATAACATGAAAACATGGTTGTTTAGCTGAACCTTGCTGCATTTTAATGACAAACCAGCATTGTCTAAAGTATGATTTTTCCATCCATTAGTCCAGGTGCTTCTGAAGATACTATGAATTCAGAGGTATGCCACATGAATGACTGGGAAATTATTAGAAATTAGTTCCTACCTTGAAGTACTCTGACATATTACCCCAAATGTCAGTTATTAATTAATAGTTATCATAACACAACATTGACATGTTCTATTTAATTGATGAGTCATTCACAAGACCTAAGAGTCTTTTCAAAGATTTAAATATTAAGGCCTTTTTTTCTGAGGAGCACTTCAGTACTGCATGTCAGTCCTTTTGTCTTGTGAGGTAATGACTTGAATCTTATTCAGAGACTGTCATCCAATGTATAATTATCTTTGCACTACTATTCAAAAACAGAATGTAGTTGATTTCGTTTAACTTGACAGCCATGTTTCTTTGGCTCAATAAATGTTATCAGACATTCTTTGGCTGTTCCTATTGCATCAGCTTTAATTAGTTTTTGATTGCTGTTAATTTCACAGCCTTTCTGTTTAATAAATTGCATCAAAATGCTTTAGTTTTTGTTGTATCAACTTTAATTAGTTTTGTGCATTGCTTACTTGATTTTACTTGGATGTTTTTATGAACATGTCCCTTACCCTCCCCAAGATCTTACTCCATAATATAACCATGATGTATATTGTGTCAGTGATGAATGGAACTAATTGAGTCATTCTCTTATGATCGCACTTCTACCCATTCAGTGTTGGTTTTTCTTTTTTTAAATTGATTTTTATTATTTAAAAAACAACATTTACAACATTTACAAACCATTGATATAAACATAGAACATAAAACTTACAGACCATTCAGTGTTGGCTTTTCATACTTTAAACATACTAGAGGAAAGATTATAGTAAATATAAGGGATAAATATTTTATAGTTACTGATGTCTGTGCTGGTCACATGGTCATTTTGAAGATTTTGTCATAACAAATAGTGAAAAATGTTAACACCAAGAAAAATATCACACTCAGAATAAAGTCACATCACTTTTTTAAGGAATTAGTTCTGCATTTGACATCCATCTCTCTTGTAACACAGGATGTGTGTTTTTCAGCAAGTTGAAAGTAGACAAATATTTCACATATGTGTTTTTCCCCCTTTGCTGTGCTTCTGTAACACATGTGTCTGCACCTCTTTTGTTTCTTATGGTATAGTTTAATGCTTCAGTTAAACTAGCTGAGAAGCAATAGGAAAACTTTAGCCCAAGTCTTTCCATATGGCCTGTCAAGGTGTCCTATCTCCTTTGAAGTAAAAAGGAGAAGTGTGTCATCACACTGTCACTTTCAAGATGCCTGGAGAGTTATAAAGCAACTGTTCCTGAAGATTTACTTTCTCTAATGAAAATATCTCGAAAGACACCTTTCCATTGGATGCTGACACTAGTAGGCACCTGAGCAACTTGAGAGGGTGGCTTGCAACAGAGATGTTTCCGCTTAATCATTACTTAGATTTTTTTTCTCATGAACTGAATAGTGGAGAGGTAAGATTTAAATCTGTCCTCTCTCATCAGGTAAATTTTCCCACTGGCAAACAGCTGAGAGTATGGGGAGATAATGGAGAGGGATGGTGTTTAAACCTCAGTTTTTACCCTCTTCCCTGTTGAAATGATTACAAAGGAAAATTGTCCATGATGGAAACAGTGTCCACAGTTCTGCATCAGGCAATGTAGTTGTGGGACATGGCTACAATAGTTCCCCCCACCACAAAAAAAACAAAACAAAAACAAAAACAAAAACAAACCCATCTACATTTTTCACAGTTGCAGCCCCCAAACTTGGCCATTTCTTGGCTAATAAACAACAAGGAGATCAGCAGAGAAATGCCTGGCTATTTTCTTATAGCAACAAACATCCCTAAGGAGATTTCTGTGAATGATGCCATTGTTCAGTAGAGATTTCCTACCTCTGCAGTGACTGAAAAACTGAGGTGTGATGGTTTACATTAGTGGTTCTCAAATACTGGGCGTGACCTCTAAGGGTACAAGGGTTGCTCAAGGGGGGTACGAGAATTGGAGGCCTTAATTCCTTTTCCTCATCTTCTTTCCAACCTTTTTTTAATGTGTAAAATGTATTGAGTTAAATACTGAATAGATTTAAATAAATCTGTTCTAATTTGAACAATGTTATTTCCTTATAAACTATTAAAATATGAATATACATGAATGTGCAAATGAAAATATGCACACTAAACAAACAAAATATGTTTGTTCATATAATACATTAAATAAGGTGAGGTGTGATATCCACATGTAGATGTCAAAGTTGTTATAAGGGCAAGAGGTTTGAGAATCACTGGCTTACATAATCATAATTCACCAACAGGATTCCAGCTAATGTTTTGCATTTAAAATTAAACTAAAAGGAAATCTGTTTAGCTTTATTTACTTGTTTATTTACTTTTAAAAAGTCACATTGGCAGAATACTTTGCTGATGCAGGTGATGAAGCAAGGAAGATATGGTGTCAGATTAGTTAAAAATTCCAGATTACTGAAGAGGCATGATAGCTGTTGATGCACTTGGATAAGGTGAGTACACTCGTCCCTCTACATTTGCTGGGGTTAGGGGCACAGGACCCCTGTGAATGTGGAAAAATCACAAATGACAAAAACTATGGTTTTATTATTATTTAATATTATTCTGTTTATTTATATCCCACCTTTCTCCCAATGCAGGGACTCAAGGTAGCTAACAAATTTAAAACAGTCCAAGTTAAAACAGTAGAAAACATTAAAAATACAAAGTTTAAAAAACAATAAAACAATCCAAACAATTAAAAATGTTACATTATTAAAATTTTAATGTGTAAAACTCTTTAAAACAAAAACAAAAAACAGCATCCATGTCATGTGAAGGCCTAGTGGCATAAAAACATCTTTACCTACTGCTAGAAGGACAGCAGGGATGGAGCCATCCTGGCCTCCCTAGAAAGGGAGTTCCAGAGCTTGGGAGCAGCCACAGAGAAGACCCTCTCTCTCTTATTGCAACCAAACACACCTGAGAGGGTATTGGGACAGAGAGAAGGGCCTCACCCAATGACCTCAGTACTCGGGGGGGGGGGGCTCATACAGGGAGATTTGATCCTTCAAATAGCCTGGACCCAAGCCATATAGAGCTTTATAAGTCAAAACCAGCACTTGCGCCCAGAAGCAGACTGGCAGCCAATGGAGCTGTTGCAACAAACGAGTTGCATGCTCCCTGTAACCAGCTCCAGTTAACAGCCTGGCTGCAGCTCTTTGGACGAGCTGAAGTTTCTGAGTGCTTTTCAAAGGCAGTCCCATGTAGTGCACATTACAGTAATCCAAATGGGAAATAACCAAGGCATGTACCATCATAGCCAGACAGGAACGGGTACAGTTGGCACACAAGTTTTAGCTGTGCAAAGGCACTCCTGGATACTGCTGATACCTGGGCTTCCAGGCTCAGTGCTGAATCCAGACATATCCCCAAACTATGAACCTGAGTTTTCAGGGGGAGTGTAATCCCATCTAACACAGGCTGAATCCCTATTCCCAGATCTCTCTTTTGACTGAACAGAAGCACCTCTGTCTTGTCTGGGTTAAGCTTCAGTTTGATTGCCCTCATCCAGTCCATTACGGCAGCCAGACACCAGTTTATAACAGAAACAGCTTCCTTGAAATTAGGTGGAAAGGAGTGATAGAGCTGGGTATCATCAGTATACAGGTGACACCTTACTCCAAAACTCTGGATGACCTCTCCCAGTGATTTCATGTAGATGTTAAAAAGCATAGGGAACAGGACTGAGCCCCGAGGGCCCCCACTGGCCAATAGGTAACGAGTATAACAGGTAAACCCAAGCACCACCATCTGAGAATGCTCCTCCCAGAAAGAATGGAGCCACTGTAGAACAGTACCTCCAACCCATCCCAGAGAGGCAACTCAGAAGGATACCATGGTCGATGGTATCAAAAGCTGCTGAGAGGTCCAGCAAAACCAACAGGGAAATACTCCCCCTGTCCAGTTCTCTACGTAGGTCATCCACCAAGACAGCCAAAGCTGTTTCTGTCCCATAACAAGGCCCAAAACCAGACTGATATGGATCTAGATAATCCGTCTCATCCAGGAACACCTGGAGTTGGGAAGCCACCACACACTCCAGCACCCTGCACAGAAATGGAAGATTGGAGACTGGCCTATAATTATCTAGTAAAGTAGGATCCAGGGAAGTTTTTTTTTTTTTTTCAAAATAGGTCTTACCACAGTCTCTTTTAGGCACGTTGGGACCCTGCCTTGCTGTAAAGAGGCATTAATCACATTCCTTACCCACTCCACCAGTCCTCCTCTGGCCTGTTTAATAAGCCAGGAAGGGCAAGGGTCTAGTACATGTGTGGTGGCTCTCACCTTTCCAAGGATCCTATCCACATCATCAGACTTCACAAACTGAAAAGTATACATCAATACTGGACAAGCAGGAGCCAAGGTTACATCCACCAAAACTGTATGAACTCTGGTATCTAAGTCAGAGCAAATCTAAGCAATTTTATCGCAAAATGGTGAGCAAACTCTTTGCTGAGAGTTATTGATTGGCTTACATTCTCCTCAGGACTAGATTGTAACAGATCCTTAACCACTCAAAGCAGCTCAACTGAGCATTTCTGTGCAACTCCAATAGTTTTAGTTTAAAAAGCCCTTTTTTGCTGCCTTTATTGCATCACCATGTGTTTTCAGGTAGTTTTTAGGCTGTTTTTCGTTGGATTCACTCTGAGTTTTCTGCCACTATCGCTCTAGTCTCCATCTCATTCATTTCATTGCTGCCAGCTCCTTAGAAAACCAAGGGGCTGGTTTAGTTTCACTCTGTGAGAGGGGATGCTTAGGAGTGATCATGTCAACTGTTCTGGTAGTTTCTCCATTCCAGAGATCAACCAGGGCTTCAACAGGTTTCTTACCTGAGAGAACACCCCTCTAGGAATCTCTAGATCCTCCAGTGCAACACTGTGGTCAACATATGCCAGACATTGACCATAGAATTGCACCGAAGGAGCTATAGATGCCTAGTGGAGTGTTCTCTCTAGAAATCTCTAGTTCTTCAGTGTGACTTTTGGTTAAAGTTGACCGTAGAGTTGTGCTGGAGGACCTAGAGATTCTTAGAGAGGACATATTAATAAAATCTGTAAATAATAAAATCTGGAAAAGTCAAAGCAGCAAATGTGGAGGGATGAGTGTACAGTTTTAAGTCTTGAGTAAGACTATGTTTGCAGTTATGAAAACATCATTCTCTCTCTCTCTCTCTCTCTCCCTGAAATATGATATATTTAGTGTTTTACATATAGAACTCCCATATTTTGCACAACAGTAACAATTATTTATTTATTTATTTATTTAATGTGTCACTTTACATATAAAACAAATAAAAAGTATGGATCTTGCCAAAAGTGTACAATCTAAAATATGCATGTATACACACACAGAGAGAAAGGAGTAATAAAAATATAAAACTGTACAACCATTGTTAAACAAATTATATAGATAAAATAAAAATGTCTATCATTCTGAGCTGATATGACAAGTTAGATGAGGTGGGAGTTCTAGTCTAGCATATAGGGAATAACCAAGGTAGATAGACTTGATTGAGTTCTGTTATCCATTCTGTGTAGATAAGGTCTCCCCGCCCCCCCAGACGTCACTGCTGGTACTGAACCCTACCTTATTCCCTAAAGAAGCAAAGGAGATTTTTTTCTTTAGTATTAATGAAAACTTTGACATATTTGTTCCATTTCTTTTCTTTGTTCCTGTCATTTTATGGGACTGTCTCAATGCAAATAATAATGAAATGGTGGATGTCATCTAATTTTCATTATGCTTGGTATGGCCAGGTGCTTCTGTCTCAGATTCAGCCAAAGTTCTGTAATAAAAACTGGCAGAATCACTGTTGGTTCTAGCATATTAATTCTAAAAACAAGGAAATACAGACAGTAGAAATGCTTGCTTTATAAAGTTGCCATTCTGTTGATCCTCATCTAAATCATTAGGTTAAATATTTTATTATAAATTGGCATTGTTTCCCCTGCATCCTATGAAGTATAAAAGATTTAATTATTTAAAAGGTAGGGAAGAAACAACTGCTTCATTCCACACAATATTCTATTTAGTCAAAGGCTTCCATCCTATGATCATTGTGTTCTCTTTTTAATATGATAGAATCCAATAGTGTTTAATTAATTTGTGCCCATATGCATTGTTCAAAAATTGGTTTGTGTGGAAGCAACACTTACACAATTTATTTTACAGAAGACTGCTAATTTTTAGAATTCAATATTTTATATGTTTGCTAAGTCAGGGGTGTTGCAGACTGGCCCAAAGGGCCAGCCTGGGGATGGAATTGGGGTGGAGTAGCAGCACACCAGCTGCACCAAGCCTATCCTGACTCCATCCTGACGCTGCATGCCCGTACGCCCTCCTGACGCAGCGTGCAGACATGCTGCGCTGAAAGGGTGTGGAAGAGCCACATTACTGGCTCTTAGGGCGGCCTTTTGCTGCTCCTAAAAGTAGTGGCATTTTGCCGTCCTTTTAGGGATGGCAAAAGGAAGGATCAGGGCTACAGTGTAGGGTTGCTGTGGCCCCAATCTGCAGCTCCCTGAGGCTGCTCTCTGCCACCCCAAATGGGCCATCTGCATAATGGCCCTCAGTAGCACCTTGGAGACAATGATACCTCTGACAATAGCAATGCTTGAAAATGTTGGGATTTTTGGATTACAGTGCCCCAAATTATGAGCCAGCATGGATACTGGTCATGCTGATTGGGGCATTCTTGAAGTTATAGTCAAAAAGCAGGAATATTTCCACATTTGGCCAAAGGAGGTTATATCAAAGGAGGTTTTGCACTTCTAGCTAGTGAAAAAAAGGCAGGAACAGAAAACAAAGTGGAGGGAGAGCAACATTACCAGAAGATCCAAAGCTGCCTAAATGTACACTTTCAATTTGTCCAAAGACCTCACTTCACTATGCATATGACCATCTGTTATATATTATCCACATTAAATGGACACAGATAACATGGTCTGTGGTGTGTAATTGAGACATCTCATATCTCTGTGTAAAAAAGCAGATTATTTTGTCCCTAAATTCAATGTGATTGGACAATTATTTTAAGTTATTTAAATGCATTATGTATTATTTGTTCTGAAAATACACACAGTTTAACTTTTTGTGTAGAAATGTGCAAATGTGAGTAGAAGTAAAATGGAATTAGTTGTCTGATTAGAAATGTAGTTCTAGCAAAATAAACTAAAACAATAGCAGATTTGACAAATCAAAATCTTACCAACCCTTGCCTTACTGTATTTCAAGTGGTGTAGGGACCTAGAGCACAGCTTCCAAGAAAGACTGTATAATATGATTATATTTATATGGAATAAAGGTATATTTTGTAAAACTCAGACTCAGATTCTTTAGATATCATGACAACCATAAATTTGTGTCAGTTGTAGCACTTTAGATGTTTGTCATTTGTAGACACAAGTGAGGGCAAGTTAATTTTTAACCATGTAAATAATTCATGGGAATTCTGAAGATGTGCTTCAAACATGATGATGGTGGTGGTGGTGGTGGTGATAAAAGCCAATGGAAGGATATTTTCTTTTAACTCATTTCCGACTAGTGATCACCTAAGATGATCTATTCAGAAAGGATATAATAGTATCAGCATAAGTATTTACTATGCAAAGTTTCCTACAACCTTTTTTTCTTTAAAATACTTTTATGATCTAAATAATTATTTAAATTACCATTTTACAGCCAGGAAACCAAGAAAAATAGTGACTGTCCTAGGACTATCTGCTTATTTCATTTGAGCATTGGACCTCTATTTCCAAAGCCCTAGCCAAGTGCACTGCACCACATCACTTCTTTTACTACATCTTGTAAATGCCAAATTGGCCATTTTATAGTAGAATATAAATACATTCTGAGCTTTGATAGCATCTCCAACTTCAGGGTCACCTACATAGTTAAGGCACAAGGTGAGACTGGCATACAGTGTACATGGAAATTTCAGTGGCTCATTTAACAATTAGAAGCTAAATACATCTAGACTTCACTAGAGGTGTGTGTGTGTGTGGGGGGGTCACAATGCCTTTCATCTGTTCTTAAATGGAAGAGTGTACTCCTTTTCATATATTAGTCATAAAGAATGTAGCAGAGTACAAGGCTTCTAGTCATTTTTTTCCATTTGTATCTCACAATTTCAATAAGCATAAGTGGTTATATTTGAAAACAAATAACAATTTTCGATGTATAGCTTTAGACTGTAGCCTTCTTCAGCTTCTCAAACTTTGTTTCTGCTACTGATTTTTCCCCTTTTGAAATGACTCCAAAATTGACTTTTTCTTCCTGAACATTTGAAAGATTATCATCTTTCTTTTCACGGTTTACAATGTTCTTAAATGCTTTGGCAATAACCTTTGATTACCTTAAAACATATGGTAATATATCTCTTGTTTATGCTTAAGGCTGTGTTTTAAATTTGTGACCTACTGCAATACAGGCAGTAAATTCAGCTTTACGCTATCTGTATATATTATTTGTTTTCTTTGTTCTTCTTTAGAGATTTCTTTAATTCATCTTTGACAGCCTTTAAGTATGTAAGACTTGCTAGTAATCTCTCCCCAGCTCCAGGCCAATTGCTGCAGCACACAGGTCTGCAGATGTGAAGCAAAATTAAAGATGCTCAGTATTTTCAAAATAGGTTGACTCATGTTTTTGTATCTTTAAATGCTGTAGCCTTAAATGTTTTAATATAGATGCAAAGTTTATATCCAGAGTTAAAGAGGCATATTAATTGAATCTTACAGACAAAATCTTGAGAACATTCTAGCATGAATTTGAGCAACACATATGTAAATACTTGTGGGAATACTAACAATAAGACTTCATGTGAGGCCATCTAAAACTACAGCAGTTTGCAAGGGATTTTAAAATTACAAGGATAAATTGTTGTTGTTAACTGCTCTTGAGTCAACCCTGACTCATGGTGACCCTATGGATGAGACATCTCCAAGACTCCCTTTCCTCCACTGCTTTGCTTAGGTCATGCAGATTAAGGTCCATGACCATCTGTTGTTCAGACCTTCTCTCTTTCTACCTTCAGTCTTTCCTAGCATTATTGTCTTTTCTAATGTGTCATGGTGCAGCCAAAGTATGACAGCCTCAGTTTCATATCTTTGTTTCCAGGGAGAGTTCAGGCTTGATCTGCTCTAGAACACATCTGTTTGTCTTTTTGGCCATCCACAGTATCCTCAGCTCTCTTATCCAGCACTACATCTCAAATAGGTTGATTTTTTTTCAATCTTCTTTCTTCACTGTCCAGTTCTCACATCTGTACAGGGTGATGGGGAATACAGTGGCTTGAACAATTGTAACTTTAGTGTTCATTTGTATATCTTTACACATTAGGGACTTGTCTAGTTCTTTCATAGCTGCTTTTCCCATTCCTATTCTTCTTATGATTGATTTCTTGACTGAACTCTCTGTTCTGATCAGTATTTGGTCCAAGTTATGGGAAATATTTGATGGTTTCCATTTCCTCATTAACTACATTGAATTTATGTAGATCCTCTGTGGTCATTATTTTTGTTTATATATATATATATATATATAAATTTATTAAACAAACTTAAAATCCATATATAAAACTCTTGAACATAAAGAGTGATCCCATCAATATACACATTGATATACCACCAACCTTTAAGCCAACCACCTATCCAACTCCTCCCATTCCCCATCCTTATCATTCAGTCGTCCCTCCTGCATTCATTAAAACTCATCTCAATCATTCTTATTAACTTCTTCCCTTCCCCCCTTTTACCCAATCATTTGTTCTCTTACTCCAACATATTTTCATACCCTCACACACTTCCTCTGAACTTAACTTTCATCTGCCCTCAAACCGTATTCCCAGCAATCCACTTCCCTGCATTCTTCACTTTCATCCACTCTTCAACATTCTTAACTTCAAACCATTTTATCTTCCATGCTACCCATGAACTTCCTTCCCTGTACTTCTCATCCAATTTCATTTAATTTAACTACTCATGATGGTTTCCAAATATTATTATATAACCTTATGTTTTTCCCTTTTTAATCCAATTATCTTATTTCCTTCTTAAATCTGCTCTAATTCTATTAATCTTTTCTTGCTTTCTTTCAATATTGCTTTATCGTTTTTCCTGTTTTTATCATTTTAACCTTTCAAAGTCTTTTTCAGTATTCCTTCACTGGATTCTATTCTTCTATTTTTTCCATTGATTTATTGTTCAATTGTGCAGTCAATCTGCCCTTTTGCATATTGTTCATTAAGTTCATCAACTATTTCTCAGCCATTGGGATTTCTGGAGACTTCAACTTTGGGGCAAAAAGGATTCAAGTTGTAGGGACCCATGTAAAGAAATATCCTTCAGTTTTTCCTTTCAAATATTTTTTCTGTCATATACAGTAGAAAAAACTCTGGTTTCTGTGGAATGATCATTCCCAGGATCTTTGTCATGTCATTACCTTCCACACAATTCCACCACATGTGGTAAAATGTGTCTTCTTTAATGTTACATTTCCAACATTCTCCTTTTTTTTTTTTTTTTTTTTTTTTTTTTTGGTCTTGTAAATCTTATTTAGTTTGCTTGGTGAGAGATACTAACGATGATACTTCTTAAGAAAGTTTTCATTTAAATTTTGACACATAGTAAAGTTGTTTGATTTTTGGCATGATTTATCCCAGCTTTCTAATTGATGTTCCTTCCTCATATCTTCAGTCTTTCTGAGTCTAAACCTGTTCTTCATATGATATTTTCTGCATACCAGTTGAACAGAGTGATAGACTGCTGCCTTGCCTTTTCGCTTTGCTCATTTTGAACCATTCTGTTTTTCCATGTTCTGTTCTAACAGTAGCCTCTTGTCCTAAGTATAGACTCCACATCAGGAATACCAAATGTAGTGGCACACCCATTTCTTTGAGAACATCCCATAGCTCTTCGTGATCTATGCAACCAAATGCTTTGCTGTAGTCTGTAAAGGACTACAGCAAGGCATTTTCTTCTAGATATTTTTGGCATGCTCCAGTAATCATATGTTTGCAGTGTGGTCCCTAGTGCTTCTTTCTTTCCTGAACCCCAGTTGTACCTCTAGGTTTTCTCTCTCCATATATGATTGGAGTCTATGCTATAGAAATAAGGAGAAATATCAAAATCCTAATAATTTAAAATAATCTGTGATAGAACCTCACCCCCCAAAAAATGTTATTTATGTTCTTGATCATAGAATCATAGAATCATAGAGTTGAAAGAGACCACAAGGGCCATCCAGTCCAACCCCCTGCCATGCAGGAACTCCCAATCAAAGCATCCCTGACAGATGGCCATCCAGCCTCTGCTTAAAGACCTCCAGGGAAGGAGACTCCACTACTCTCCGGGGGAGTGTGTTCCACTGTCGAACCGCCCTTACTGTCCCTTGATGTTGGTTCTTGAAACACTAATGAATTCTCTCTGCTGAGGAACAATAAAACAAGCGTAGTCCTCCATTCTTATGAAATGTAGGATTCTAGCCATTTATCAACTAATTCTAGATTCTCTCGTGGCCAGCAATCCTTGATGTTGATTCTTGAAACACTAATGAATTCTCTCTGCTGAGGAACAATAAAACAA
>JAIPUX010001232.1:121021875-121032584 GCA_020142125.1 Phrynosoma platyrhinos
TTACTTCACAATGAGAAGTGTACTAGTTTGAGCCAGTTTGGAAGGTCTCCATTAAATGGAGGTAAATAAGACAATTAAACAGGAATTGTTTTCTTCAACACATCAGTGAAACCATTTCCATGTCAGTAGGAGAGAGAAGGGGCTGGAGAGAAATTCCAGTTTGCATTTTGAACTGAGGCTTGTTCTGGACAGGGATCCAAGGTCTCTTGCCTTACCCTTCAGCATGCCTTCTTACAATCTGTACAGACTCTGGCAAGAGGCAGCTCCCTGCTTTAGACATCAAAGTCTAACAAGTTATATTCATTGAGCATAACTTGTAACAGTTCCTTCATAGCTCCCTTTCCAAGACATAGACATCTGATTTTTTTCTCCACTGCATTCTCCATTATGATTAATGACTGAGCCAAGGTATGGAAAATCTTAATCATTTCAATGTCTTCATCATCTGCTTTGAAATTATTTAAGTCAATGGTTCTCAAACAAGGTGACAACAACAGAGGGGCAGGAGAAGTGCTCAAGAGGGGTGTGAGACTTGGAGGCCCCAATGCCTCCTGCTTGTCCTCTTCCCAAACCTTTTTATGGGTAAAATGAAATGTGTTAAGTTAAATATTGAATATAATTAAATACAAGTATTTTAATTTGAATGCTATTTCCTTATAAAATATTAAAATATGAATATATATTAATGTGCAAATGAAAATATGTACAATAAATAAACAAAATATTTATATTCATATGCTACATCAAATAGAGGGGTTGTGACATCCACATGTAGATTTAATGAGGAGTCCCAGGGTAAAAGAATTGAGTACCACTGATTTAAGTCATCTATAAGAATAGCGGAATCCATAAGAGTTAGGATTTGTATGTAGTGGAAAGAGTAAAGATGAAGACAGTGAAGTGCAGCTGTGTGGGAGGAAAGATACTGAAAGTGTGGTGAATTGCTGAGATTTACAATCAGTAAGTTGTGATTTGGGATCAGAAGTAATGTGTTAATATTGTGTGGTCTGATACTGGCCAATAATGGTCCCTTCCAAGTAGGGATGAAACAGATAAGACAAGACAGACCCTGTACTTATTTTAAAGGAATAATTTATTGGTAGGAGGCTGTCAGCATAAAGGAGAAGTATCATAATTAGTTTCATAACAGACCCTATGATTCAGTACGATACTAGTAAATTACATCATAATATGTTTTGTCTGTACACACAGAGAGATAGACATTAATTAATTCATGCAAAAGTAATGTGAATAAGTAGGTATAATTATAATACATGTATTCTTTTTTGACGCATAGCTATATTTGTGATATTATGTGATAGCTGGAGTGATACTCTACCAACAGATTTCAGCACTTCTGTCAATATTGAAATACCTTAAATATTTAATTGTTTGATAAAAGTTAAATACTAATTTTAAAGTAAAATGGTATAAAAATGCTAGTTGTTTCTCAAGAAAAGAAAAATGTTGGCAGTGGTTGCTTCTTACAACATATGATGTTTTAAGCTACTGCTTAACTTAGGTTGTTTATGATTTGCAATGGTAATAAAAATAATAAATGATGTAAAACATTTTCAAAATGCTATTTTTACAAGTACTACAATAGCAATAGTGACAGTGACAGCAACAGAGACTGTCATTTTGGGTAAGCTTCTAATGAGTTCTTGAGTAGCAATTAAAGTCTGAAGTGGGAGTTCTTCCTGTCTTGGGAATATTTAAGTATTTTTTTCAATTTATAATTTTAAAATGTTTAGTAGAAATTAAGAGGTGTGGATCAGGTACTAAAACTTATTTTAGTTATAAATATTCATTTTTTAAAAATGGCAAAAAAGTAATAGAGTATGCTTTCTATTCCAACAACACAGTTATGGAGTCTAAGGCCCAAAACATACAGGTCAAAAGGTGCCAAAGCCACCAGGAAAAAGAACAGTTAAAGTCAACTCCCTGTTGGCAACCCATTCAGGACCATAGCAGCAGCCCACTTTCAGAGTAGGCCATCCGGTTGCCATGGCCCCTGGCCAATAACGGGGAGTTTGTGGCTGGAACAGCTGGAGGCCATTCCAAGCCACCTATCTGCTTTGCCCCTTTGTCCATTGGAGACTTGCCAAATTCTAGAGCTGAGCTTTATGTGCTTTGACTTTTTATTATCCAGGACTAAGCTGGCACTGACCAATGTTTCATCTAATAATTGTGCTATTTTATTGCTATTTTCTAAATGGTGTTGTTTGATATTAAATTAACCTCTCAGGTGTAGTTTTCCTTGTCAGGCTTATGAAAAGTTTCTCAAAAGAAAGCCAAATTTTGTTAGGCAGAATTTAGGGCTAATCTATGCATGATGCAGATTAGCAAGAAAGTATCTCAATTTCTTTAAAATGTCAGCAAATAATGCCAGACACAATGTAGGAATGGATTGATTCATATTTATGCTTCTGAGCTCTGTAGGGGTGAGCTTCACAGCAGAATTTGCAACCTTATCTAATCATTTACAGTAGCTAGTTGTGCATACAAACGACAGTATTGTTGGCTCATTAAATTTTTATCCTAACTTTCTCTCAAAGAACTCTAAGCAGCACTTTTCTTCCAAAATGTGCATTATCAGCTGAGCAGAAAGGAAGTGCTTAAGGTTATCTAGATAGCTTTGAAATTGCAAAGGGATTTGAACTTGGTTTTCCTAGATTCAGATCCAGTACTATAAATAGTATGCTGTACAAATAGATCTAACTGTTGAACCGACAAGTTAATATTTTTATTTATGTGTCATTTCATGTTCCTCATAACATGCACTTCATTTCCCCCTTATCCTCTTAATTCCTTTTCAGATGGAATTCAAATGGAATTGTTGTTGTTGTTGTTGTTGTTGTTGTTTTAAAAATGAAACTTTCAAGTAATCTTTCATTTCTGTAAACAGTGTGCAGGACTGTGTTTAAATGTGTTTCCTGTGAGATTGTGGTGGTATGAATGTTCCAGTGTGATGTTTTCCCTACAAAAACACTATTTGGGAATTCTCCAAGTGCTCTATACAAAGGAGCACTGAAAATACAATTTCAAGATATAATTCTGTTTTATTGTTTGTTTTTATGGCATTTTCTGGAGTGGGACCCACTATCTGCCCATATTCAGAGTGTCTGCCCTCAACACTGAATAAAAGGAAAATGTAAAGGTATTCCCTATTGACAAGGTTGTCAAATTATGTCTGACTATAAGGGTTGGTGCTCATCTCTGTTACTAAGCCAAAGAGCCAACATTGTCAGAGACTACTCTGTGATCATGTGGCCAGCATGATCGCACAGAATGCTGTTTACTTTCCCACTATTTGGGAATTTTCCAAGTGCTCTATACAAAGGAGCACTGAAAATACAATTTCAAGATATAATTCTGTTTTATTGTTTGTTTTTATGGCATTTTCAGAAAATGTGGCCAGCATGATCACACAGAATGCTGTTTACTTTCCCACCAAAGTGATACCTATTTATCTACTTGTATTTGCACACTTTTGAACTGCTAGGTTGGCAGAAGCTGGAACTAGTGATGGGAGCTCTCCCCATCATTCAGCACCCGGACCTTTTACTGCCAACTGGCCAATCTTGCAATCAATAGAGATAGCACCTTAACCACTTGAGCCACTGCATCCCTCAACACTGAATAAACACATATAATTCCTGTATATCTAGAAACAGAACATCCATCCCATCTAGGGATGTGAATCCTGACTTGTTTTGTCTTCATGAACTAAATAAGAAAATACTTTGATAAAGGAAACCATTTTCCCCATTGTACCATATTTTTGTGATACATTTGATTGCCAATACATTTCATTGACTTGATGAGAAACCTAAATGCAAGACAAGAAGCTACTGTTAGAACAGAATATAGAAAACAAAATGGTTCCCATTTGGCAAGGGGTCAGCAAGGCTGCATTCTGTCACCCTATTTGTTCAACTTGTATGCAGAAAAAATTATACAAAGAGCAGATTTAGGCTTAGAAAAAGGAGTGAAGATTTGAGGAAGGAACATCAGCAAATCTAAGACAAAATACTAGTAGCTGAAAACAACAAAGACTTGGAACAATTGCTAAGGAAAGTTAATAAAGAAAGTGAAAAGGCAGGCTTTATGCTGCATGTTAAAAAACAAAACAAAAAGAATGACCACATAGGAGCTATATAAATTCAATCTAGACAATGAAGAAATAGAAATAGTAAACATATATATACACACACACACAACACACACCTTGGATTCATCATTGACCAGATTGATGGTTGCAGACAAGAAATCAGAAGAAGATTAGACCTCAGAAGAACAGCTATGAAAGAACTAGACAAAATTCTAAAGTGCAAAGATATAAAACTGAACATTAAAGTAAGAGTAGTTCAAGCCATGGTTTTCCCCCATGTACAGATGCAAGAGTTGGATAGTGAAGAAAGCAGATAGAAATAAAATCAATTTATTTGAGATGTGGTGCTGTTGAAGAGTGCTGAGAATATGATGGACAGCCAGAAAGATAAACAAATAGGTCATTGAAACATATTCAGCCTGATGTCTCACTGGAAGACAAGATGACCAAGTGGATGCTATTGTACTTTGGCCACATCATGAATCATAGAGTTGGAAGAGACCACAAGGGCCATCTAGTCTAAGCCCCTGCCATGCAGAAACTCACAATCAAAGAAGACGACACAACTTACTGGAAAAGACAATAATGCTAGAAAAGGTGGAAGGTAGCTGAAAGAGAGGAAAAGTCACATACTAGATGGATAGATACAGTCAAGGAGGTCATGGTCCTAAGCTTGTAAGACCTGAGGAAATCAATGGAGTATAGTGGGGCTTGGAGGTCTCTCACTTATGGTGTTGAAATGAGTTGATTCAAGGGCACTTAACAACAATTACATTTTTAGACATTGTAGTCATTTTTTGGAATTTTTGTAAATGCAAACAATTTAAAACAGGGATAAATGTGGCTTTGTTGCATGAACTATTAAAAAGTAGTAGCACTGATTTTCATCCTTTTCCTCTATTGTCCTGTTCTCTTGTCATTTCTTTTTCTGTGTCTTTAGCTATTTTTTTTAAAAGAACCACTAGTTCTATGCATAGAATTTTGCACAAATTGTGAAAAATAAGATTGGGACTTGGTACTCTATTCTCCTGTTGGAGGTAAGAGCTCATGTGAAAGTTGGAGGATTCTCAAAAGGCTCTCTCACCATGTTCATACAGACTGTCCTGACCAAAATATAGTCAACAAAATATTCTTTTTTCATATCCATAGTTGATTCCCTACCTATTTATACATGATTATTTTCTGGTCTCTCTATCTCAATATGAATACAATTCTATTCCTAAGCAATTGCCACCTTTATTCACAGCTTATTGATATTTAGGCTCTAGACTTTCTGGAATGTATTTCCTCTAACTTGGAAGCCTAAACACGACATAGGAACGTTATGAAGCTATATCTGATGAAGTTATAATATGATCTACAGTGAAAGGGCTCATAAAACATGGTGGTAGCAAGGAAGACAGAAGGCTTTTCAAGAGAGAGCTTATTATAGCAGAAAATGCAATAGCTGAAACCACTGGGAACATTAAACCTGTTCAAGTCATGGAAGAGCTAGAAAGAGACTATGAAATTGAAACTAAATAGCCCCCTGACAGAAGATATTGTGAGTAGACATGCATATACACCAAGCTCAGCATACTTTAAAAACATCATAATCCTCAAGCCAGTCTGAAACCCATCAAGCTGGTTTTTCAGTACATTGACTGGTTCCTATCCAGATAATGAAAAAATAAAAACAAAAGTCAGGCACTCCTTCCTACCTGCTTTTTTTTTTTTTTTTTGGTAACTTGTACTGTTTTCAATTTTTTTAACTGTCTTGAGTCTCTATATCAGGAGAAAGGTGGGATATAAATAAATAAAATAATAAAATAAAATGCCCTATCTGAATGCTAGTGTTGTGTTAGGTGAAGCTCTGAATATTGCATCCTTCCTACCCCACCTTCATATCATTAGTAATGCGGGCCTCTGCAGACTGGCCCAAGGGGCTGGCCTGGAGGCACAGTTGGGGCGGGGCAGCCACACACTGGCCACCCCAACCCCCATGCCAATGCTGTCCTGACACTGCATGCCATTATGTATGGTGCGAGGCATCAGGATGCCCTTACAGTGCAACGTTCTGATGTGCTGCACTGGAAGAGGTGAGGAAGAGCCACACGCTGGCTCTTACGGCAGCCTTTTGCCAACCCTAAAAGGAGCAGCATTTTGCTGCTCTTTTTGAGGTGGCAAAAGGGAGGATAGGGGCTGCGGCCCCAATCTGCCACTTCACAGGTCAGCCCAGAGCCACCCGTCTGCACACCCTCTGCATTATATTTTCCCTATAGGAAAGAGTTCTGCCACAGTCACTTTCCTGCTTCTGTTCGAGACAGGCGGTAGTTCCTCAGTTCCAGGAATGCAGCAAAATGACAGCATTGCTCCTCCATTAAGACTTATCCCCCTCAAATGATAATGTTCCTTCAATCCCCAAATGTATAGCTTTTATAGATATTTGCACTTATAGAACTCATATATGATGACTTAATAGCATCTTCTATTTCAGAAATAATATACCACTATATATGTGTTGTTGGTGATTATAAAAACATGTAGCTAGTGAACAGCATGGTGGAATAAATAACAGGAACTCACAGGAACTCTTCCTATGACCTGTAGAGTCTTACTCATAATTCTCCACTGCCAGGTGGGCCAGTTCTGGAACTGTTACAACAATGTACTGATAATGATCTACATGGACATTACTGGCAGGAGAAGATACTAAGCTTTATCTCCCTACCTCTGTTCCTAAGGCACCCAAGACCACTGTGCCTGTGCTGCCACTAGAAAAGGAAAAATGACAAGCTTACTCAAGTTTTCTGGGGAGATGGTTGCACCTAGTATAGACCTGATGCTTCCTAGGCACTATTTTTATGTTGTTTTTTCCTGCTAAAGCAAGAATGGGAGAGAATAGGGATGTAGGGGTTAAAATGAAGATAAATTGCAAGTGGAAGAGGTGATAGAAGAAGTGTGTGAGAAAGGGACAGCAGCTAGGAAAAATGGAGATTGCTGGATGGAGGGAAGAGAAAGAAAGAGTGAGATGTGAAAGGGATGTCCCTGCCTTGCCACCCTTTGTCTGGGGCTCTCTCTGCATGTGTCAAAATAAACAACCTCCTTGGTCCTCTCAGCAGGAAGTCTAGACAATGCAGGGCCCAAAACCTGGGTCTGGCACAAATATCCAGCCCAGGGTATACCCCTTTTAATACAAAGTAAGAAGCTTCCTGTTTTTTGGATCATCCCAGAATGTAGGTGTGGGGAATAGAATGTCCAGCTGGCCAATCAGGAGGCAGTTGAGGGCCAACCAATAGAATTCAAGCTGGGAGCACTGACATTTTTTTTTCCCAGCTGACAGTTGGGGGGAGAGCAGTTGGGGATTTGGGAGAGTTAAGCCAGAGAGAGAGTGTGTGCTGCATTTCTGGGAGTTCCTGAGGGAATTGTAAATTTTGTTAGTTGGATTCCAGACAGGAGGGACTCAGAACACATACAGAACTCTAAGGAAGAGAATTGCAGTTGTGTTATATCCTGAGAGATATTGCTAGCCTGTGTGGCTGAAATATTAAGAGGGAATTGGAAACAAACATTGTTTATATGTAACCAAGAGAAACTATAGTGACAAGCCTTGATACAAGTTATATTTTTTTCCATTCTGTTCTAGAATAAACTTTTATTTTTATTTAAACATCACATCATGTTTTCAAACCAAACCACACTACTAAGCTTTTAAAGCTTTTAGTGTGGGGCCTTTACACATATTTGGGTAGCTGGGTTGGAATAAAAAAACCCAACAACCCAGGACTGCCATCTTAAAAAAAAAAAAAAAAAAGGTCAGTGCTAAGGTAAAAGGTGGCAAGAGGCTTTACCACATAATTTGGTGGCAGTGATGGGATCTGACAAATCCGGTATCCAGAAGTGTGCCTGAATTGTAGGGGCCTGAGTGCGAGATATCAGACACCCAATATTTGGTTTAAAGTGGAAAGGGTAAAAAAACAACAACCAACCATTTGAAATCTAGGCATTGGTGTCAGTAAAGTGATCTCTAAGGTAATCACACAAGGGTATTTGTAGGAGATTACTTGGAAACTCACCATGCTAGAAATTAACTAGTCTCTGAGGTAAATGTGCTGAAGTATTGGTAGGAGACTGGTGGCAAGAGTAAAAGCACACTTAGTGGTTCCTGAGGTAAAAGTTGGTAGTAAAGTAAGAAATCAATACTCTGACTTCAAGATACAAGTTTTATCTTTACGTTCAGTTGAGACACTGACATTTTAATACTATCCACATGGCTTCTAAAAAGTTGAAACCTCAGCAGTGGCTGAATTGGTGGAAGGAGAGGAGGTTAGAGAAGAAATGGTGGCTAGTCTTGACAGTGCCATTTCTGAACCTCAAGAAAGTATAGAGATTTGGAAAATAAAAGAAAGAATCGAAAGGGCCAGAATAAAATTAAAAAAAGATAGGCTTTTTAAAGGAAAAAAATTAAAGGCTTTTAAAAGAAAAAGAGATTGAAAAGGAACAAACAATTGAAATGGAAAGGCTGAGGGTAAGACAAGATGAAATGGATTTTCACATTAGGATGAGGAGTCTAGATCAGGGAATTCATCAAACCCAAATGGTGGCTGAGGTAAGTAGGGCAGATTGACATGAAAAGATTTCCCAGATATTATAAAGGGGACAATATTAATTCCTTCTTTGCCAATTTTGAGAGAGCTTGTGAAGAATTGAAAATAAAAGAAGAAAAGATGAGTTATATTAGATCCCAGATTTGTGGTGCTCTAACAGAAATCTATGCTGAGATGAGAGCAGATGAAGCTCAAAATTCTGAGTTATTCAGAGATGGTGAAACAAAGATTTGGATTAACTCCAGAACACCATAGAAGGAAGTTTTGTAAAATAAAGAAAAAACTAGATGAATCTTTCTCTCAACTGCTGTGTAGACTAGATTATTATCTAAGAGCTGGGTGGATGGATATAAAGTAACTTCCAAATAAGAAATGCAAAGCTTATTAGGCTTGAAGCAATTCTATAATGTAATTCCTCAAGAATATAAATGGTTAGTTCAAGAGAAAAGGGTCAAAACGGTAGCAGAAGCTGCTAGAATGGTTGATGAACTAGTATTAATTAGAGGAGATGACCGAGGAATGACAAGGAATAAAAAGGGTCTCAGTGGAAAGACTAAAAGGACCCCAAAACACGGCAGTCTACAAAAGAGAGGAATAGTGAGGGGGAAAATTATAAACCATGGCATCAAGGGAAAGTACAGGAATCTGAAAGGAAAGGTTTTCGGTCAAGAGAGTGTGGCCTTGAAGATGAGAAGAAGGATAGATGGTCGGCCGAAAATCAGTCAAAACCAGGTCAGAGAAGTTGCTGTGAATTTGGACCAATGGGGCACTTAAGATTAAACTGCCCAAAATTTTATCCTAAGAATTCAAAGTCACCTACAAAGTTAGCATATTGTGTAACATCAGTTAGTCATGCAGAGAAAGAGTGTTGCCAGAGAGGAAACATAGGGGCTGCAGTTGCCTTGGAAATGACATTTGGTAAAGTAACTGATGTTAGAAGAGAACCTTCTCCAAGGCTGTGCCTACTTATAACCACTTTGCCTAAGGAATTAAGTTTTGAGGAACACAAGGAATTAATATAAATAAATGAGACCTGGTTGTGGGGTTTCCCTGACTCTGGGTCCAAAGTGTGTACAATTAACTCCACTTAGTAAACCCTCAAAATTTATGCCCAGAAGAAATGATGACTTTAAAGGGTTTATGGGGCCCTGCGTTTGTAGCACCAATAGCCAAGTTAGACATTTCTTTCAGAGGACACAAGCTGCAGTGAAAATTTGTCCTCTGGGATGACATTCCCATTCCATGTTTAATTGAAAATGATTTGGATAGATATTTTAGATTTGCTTTCATGGTCACTAGACAAAAGGAAAAGGAAAAATCTTCCAAACAGGTTACAGGTTGATCAAATACCTGGAGAAAGAACAGAACAAGATGTGGTCCCTAACAATGAGATTAGTGTGACCAAGGTAACAGAAGAGGAGAATTGTGAGGAAATTAAAGTTGAGAACAAGCCTGAATTTAGTCAAGAACAGCATAGAGATAAAAGTTTTAAACCTTTGTTCACTCTAGCTGAGGAAGAAGTTAATGTAGACCTGAGTGAGAATCACCCTCACAGATTTAGAAACATTCAAGATCACTTATATAGAGAGGTTCTCAAATGTAAATATTATACCCAGAAGGAAATTCAAAAAGTTGGTTGTCCCTTAGAAATACTTAAGCAAGATACTGGAAACAGACCATTCTAGTTCATTCAGAGGTCATTTGGGAATTAAGAAAACTACCCAAACAATCTCTTTAAATTTTTACTGGCCAAAGATGGGACAAGATATAATTTTGTGGGGTAAATCTCGTGACACTTGTCAAAAAGTGGGCACAGGGCAAGATCGGATCAGAGCCAAGCTTTGTCCATTACCAGTAATGTCACAGCCGTTCCAGAGTATAGGCATAGATATCATAAGGCCATTACCACAGGCATCCCAAAAAGGGAATAGATACATTCTTACTGTAATGGACTATGCCACAAGATATCCTGAAGCAATAGCTTTGTGGAATATAGAGACAATGACTGT
>JAIPUX010001232.1:121071872-121084076 GCA_020142125.1 Phrynosoma platyrhinos
TTTGTGTGGATTAATCAACAGATTTCCCCCGTGTGATAACGTCCTATGTGCCACATCCCCACACATACTCTTAAACCTCTCATTCTAGATAGATGCCTCCTAATGATGCCAGTCAAAATATGTCAGGTAGTTACTCCATTTGTCCATCTGTAACAGTAACATTGTGTAAAGAAACAAAGCTTTATTTGATATTCTGGTAGAAGAATATGTGTCACAAATGGATGATAATGTTGCCTGGATTCTGTGCACACACACACACACACACACACACCACATACACATTCCATGAATGAGGCAGGGGATTGTACATCAAGCATTACATAAGTACCCACAGCATCCTAGGTTTTGGCTTCATTTTGACAAAATCAAAATCAAGTTTTGTAAGAAAAAGTCATTTCCCACTTTGATGAACTGGATAGACTCACAAGTATTTACACCCGCATTTCTGCTTCTTACATTTAGGAAAATCTCCCCCCCCCAAAAAAAAGCTAATTGAAATCATGAATGTTATTTACTTCTGGAAAATGGTTTACTACTTTATAAGGATATGTATAATTGTAACTTACTACTTGGGGTGTTGGGGACCATAACTGTAATTAAATATTTTTTAAAAGTAACTTTCCAAGCTCTCAGAGTTTACTCTTTCTAGTCCTTTGATTCCTGCCAATTGCTAGTAATGCCAGTATTGACAATACAGTACTACAAATTTAAAAAACAAAAAAAGTCTTAAAAGTCGAATAATGAGAAATGCCCCAAAGTGACCCAAAACGTCTTTGAGGTTATGAGTAAACATATGTTGGTATACCTTTGTACAAAAAAGCATAGTGTGTTAGCATTAATTGAAATGAAGAAAAAAAGGGGGGCATTGAGATGCCATTCTTACCCCCTGCACCAAAATATAACACATTGCAGGTAATATTGCAACTTAGAAGCTCTGGTGACAAATATTTTATGACATGCATCTGTTTGTTTTCTTTCTCTTGACTTTTTTTTTTATCATTCAGGGGTATAAGGATGTATTACAATACTTACCACATCATTTCAGAATGTAACTCATAATCCTACAAATAAGTTTAAAAAAATCCCTTTCATTGTCCCACTTTTGTTTTAAAAATAGTGCTGAACTGAACTAAAAAACTAACTCAATAAATATGTTATAATATTTCTTCTACATCAAATCTCTATTTTACCACTTGTTTTGCTAAAAAAGAACAACGAAGATTAAGGAAATAGTATGCTGTAATGTATTGGGAATTTTAACGTAGTTTTAGAGTTCTAAAATGTTCATCTCTTTTTAATGTATTGTTTTCAGGCCTAAGCTTTCAGAAATGAGTGGATAAAAACAAAAATTCATAATCAGATGATTTAAGAAAAAAGAGATTCTGTTTTCTTTAATGGGCTTCAGGAGAAGACTATTTGGATTGCAATCTAGTTATATCAGAGATAATGAGGAGCAGAATTTCATTCTGACAGTTCTGCCTTTTGGTTGATATTGAAATTGCTTTTCCCATCTGTGCATGTGTACATTTGGGAATGACAGCATTGGTAGTTTTGTAAGACAAATAATGGAATGTCTGGAAATAGAACTTTGTTTGCTTTGAAAGAGTGAGCAAACATGATGAAAGGTGCATTTTTCGTTTGCTATTTAAAATGGTTTCATGTACTGTAGTCTTCTTTTGTCTTTTATTATCCTAAAGCTATGGTACTAAACTATAGCAAACTTTATTTTTTGCAGATGTTAAATATTTAAAAGAAGAAGATGCAAATCGGAAAACATTTACTGTCAGCAGCACAATGAATTTCAAAGCAGATCGCAGTGATGACGGTGCAGTTGTAAGTTGCAGAGTTGATCATGAATCCTTGCACTCCACACCACAGATAGCAATGCAAGTTCTAGAAATACACTGTAAGTAATATGCATATGTGCTATGTGTCTGTAAGTTGGCTGTGTGTAGAGTCAACAAAACAATGCTAAATTAGAGAATTATTATAAATATGACTGTTTTGATTACAAGTATGCTGTATTTTATTATTTTTATACCTCACCTTTCCCCCCAAAACTGTGACTCATGGTGGATTATAAAATAAAAAGAAATGCAAGTAAAATAATATATATGTAGATGAAAACAAGTAAGGTATCTTTTAAATGATATTCAACTAGCTGTAAAATTAAAACCATTTAAAACATCTCAATTTAAAAGCCAAGGTTGAAAGTAGTACAATATGCTAAGGAAAGTCCTTCTTTTGTTCTCAAAGACATGTCATAATTAAAAAAGTCTTCAGTATGCCAATGAAATGATAGCGAGGAAGAAACCAGTTCAGCCTCCCTAGGAAGGAAGTTCCAGAGCTTTGGGGCAGCTACTGGGAAGGCCTTCTCTCACATTCCCATCTCACAAGTCTACAGGACTGGTGAAACTAAGTGCTTCCTCCACAGATCTCAGGTTAAATAAGGCAAGATGTAGCCCACAAAAGGTATTGCCTGAGAATTTGACACAGGATTATTAGTTTTAGTGCCAGTAGGATACTATTTACTTCTACAATGCTTAATTATTTATTTAAGAAGAGTTGAGATGTATTGGAGATCTTTCTCCCACCAGTGCGAGGAATGCATTATGGGGGGACATGGGAGAGGGCTTTCTTTGTGGTGATAAGCCAGATATAGAATACCTTCCCCTTGCAAGTCCAGTTGGCTCCAACGTTGATATAATATTGGCACCAAGTCAAAGCTTCTATTTATTTTCTGTTTTTTTGAACAGCCTTTTATGTAAAAAAATCTCTCTCTCTCTCTCTCACACACACACACACACACACAAGATATTTTTTGAAATGTTGAAATAGTGGATAAAGGATTTGTGTACTTTTTCAGCCAATGATTTGAAATTTTACAAATATGTTATGTGTCATATCCCTAGGCATATGGATCTGTCATAAGTGAATAGGTTGGTTGATACAGGGATAAATTGATAGGGTGAAATAGCTCTATGGCTAAATAAATAAAATTCCTTCCTGGGGTAGATGAAATGATATTGGAGATGGGGAGTTGAAGAAAGGGGGAATGTTTAAAGAATCGCTTTGATCTAGATCAAAGACCATGGACTGTGGTTTAGGAAGGAGGGGCTAGTAGAGGGGAATTCTTAAAGGTACACTGGTTGGGGGAAAATCAGATCTGACACAGCCAAGTCTTTGGTGAACCTCTGTCTTGAAATCCAAAATAAATCTTGAGTTTTTACACAACAATGCTATCTTGGTTTTTGAGATCTGTGTCCACCAAACAAGCTATCACAGAATAGCTGGAGTAGGAGGGAGAGAGGGTGTAGTGTTCATTCATAAAATAATTGCTGTTTGCATAGGGCAACCTATATGTTTCATAGAAACTGGTGACGCTAAGTGGAAAGTAACTTGATCAAGAATCTGAATACATCAGAGGTGGGGTCTGGTATTCAAAATACTCATATCTTGGAGCTAACAGTTCTTTCTCTCATTTATTTTTCTCATCATTCTGTCCCTCCCCACACTCCCTGGACTCAAAATGCACCATAGTGGCGAATCTCTTTCTTTCTTTTAAAAATCACCCCGGGATATCAAAGGGTAAGAAAATGCATAAATACACACAGCCATCCTCTTTGTTTCCCCCTCCCACATCTAGATGCCTTGCAGACCTTCAAATCCTACTCGTTGATTTTTAGAGCACATCCTATCCATGATCCCCACTTCCTTGGCTCTTATATGAAGTGACTGCAAGGACAGGTCAGCCTTCCTCTTCTTCTTCCCATAGTAGTGTAGCAGCCAAACCTGGTTCTCCTATTTCTTTATCCCAATCCATTTGCTCATTCTCAGTGCTCCCTTGATTACCCTGCTGTTATCTCTAACATTTTATCTTGTCAGGCAGCAGTAATGGGGTTCATCTTCTTTTTCTGTTGAAGTGATGGTTATTGGAAGGGATTCAAAGTGAATCAGCTACTAACCAACAGTCACTGACTAACATTATTTCCTTAGATTCATTTTTTTTAATCACACAAAAGAAGATTTTAAAAATACCACAGGCATTGCCAGGGCCTATAATAAATGTGTGTCCTAAACATTTAGATAATGTTTGCTTGGTGGAGGCTAATATTTAATACATTGGGAGCATTTATTATTGTCATAAACTAAACTAAAAATAATGCAGTGTGCCCTGTGGCTCTGAAGAGCCAATCTATTTGTCACTAAACTGTTAGATAGCCCTTTCGAGAACTATAAATAGTTACACCATTAACATTTTGTTTCTCAGTGATAACATAGGTGCAAAAAAAAAAAAAAAAACAACAAAATAAAGCAAACATTTTAGCTCAGTTCTGAACACCATAGTATATTACTTATTAATTTGCTTTGATTTTTATTTCATCTTTCACCCAAAGTGGTTTATGATATATTTAAAAACAAAATAGCTAAAACAATATAAGTTGCAAATGTTAATACAGCATTAGACAAACAATCCAATTAAAATCCTAATTTAAATATTAATTTTAAACATTTAACCATTTAGAGCCCTGGTGGTGCAGTGCTTAGATGCCTGTACTGCAGCCACTCACTCACAAATCACAAGGTTGAGAGTTCAAAACCAGCCAGGGGCTCAGGGTCAGCTCAGCCTTGCATCCTTCTGAGGTCGCTAAAATGAGTACCCAGCTTATTGGAAGCAATTGGCTTACACATTGTAAACCACTTAGGGAATGCTTAAATGCACTTATAAGTGGTATAGAAATATAGTTGTTATTGCTATAATCATACATTTAAAAGAAATTACAAAAATATTGTGTATTAAAACAGCAGACACCTTACATATCCCTCAGCTCCAATCAGATTAAAGGCTGAATGTCTGTTTAATTGGGAAGGTCCTTGCCTGGTGGCAGAAAGATAGCAGTCCAAACATGCTTCCCTACCAACAGTCATCAAAAAGGTTCTCCCCTTCCTCCTCATCAGGCAAGCCTGGAAGTGTAGTGAGAAGGAAATAAAGCTTTCCTCCATAGACCATAAGACCTGGGCAGGCTCATATGCAATGATATGGGATTTCATGCAGTCTGGGCCTAAGCCTTATAAGGCTTCACTTTGAAATTTACCCAGAAACAAAGTAGAAGCCAATGAAGCCCTTTCAACAAGGGAATTATATGCTGCCTATATCCAGCCCCAGTCAGCATTTTTGACCTGATGGTCTCTGGTTTTTAAAGGCAGCCCTGCCTAGAACACTGATTGTACAAATACAAATACACTCTTGTTTGCAGGAGATTTCAGGGGGAGTGCAACCCCAGGCAGCACAGGTTGAATCTCGGGTCTCTGATCTGCATGCTAATTGATCAGAAGCACCTCTGTCTAGACTGAGCTTCAATTTGTGTGCCCTCATCCAATCCTTTACTGACAACAGACACTGGTTTCATACAGCTTCCTTGGAGTTAGATGGAAAGGATACATAGAGATGAGCATCATTGGCATACTAGTAACACCAAACTCCAATTCTCAGAATGACCTCTCTCAGCAATTTCAGTATATGTTAAACATAATGGGGAACAAAACTGAACCCTGAGGAAAAGTACAATGGCCAGGAATCCCCCAGCACTATCTTCTGAGCATATCATTCAAGAAAGGATATCAAGTGGTCAGTCCAATCCCAGAGAAGGAGCCCAGTGGTCACTGAAAAGTCCAGCAGAGCCAACAGAAACAATCCTCATGCCCAATCCTATTGTAAGTCTTCCACAAGGTCACCAAAACCATCTCTATCCCATAACCAGACCTGTAGCTAGATTGAAATGGAACTAAATAATCTGTTTCATCCAGGAACTCCTAGATCTGGGAAGCAACAAAACATTCACCATTCCCCTTACCGACTTAGCTCATTTTCATCTGGCTGCTTTAATGAGCCAGGCACAGCATACCTGTGGTGAATCTCACTTCTCCAAAGATCATGACCACATATTCAGGCTGCACTAATTGAATGGTATCCAATATGAAATGAAATGTTATCCAATATGAAATGACAACCAGGAGCCATTCATCCATTGTAACAACTACAGCATCTATATCTGAGTGATTTTGTCTGTAAAGGTGTTTTGCAAATTTTACACAGCAGGCTCTAGAGTGGTCAGCATTGTTTTTTGTGGGGCAGAGTGTTGAACCATTTGAGAAATCTGTCCAGGATGACTCTGTGCAGAGACAATGGAGGCAGAGAAGTATATTCCCTTGCTGCTACCATCACCACAGTGTAGGCCTTCCAATTGGCACTAACTAGTCCATGCTCAATCATACCTGCTACATTTTTTCTGTTACCAGTGCTTTAGGCTCTTTCCACTTTTTCATCACTGCCAGCTCTCTAGTAAATTGGGGGCTTATTTGGCTCTAGTCCATGGGAGGGAACACTCAAAGGCAACCATGTCCACCATCCAAGCCCTTCTCTATTCCAGTTTTGTCAGGATTACCTGCCATAGCAGCATATAAGTTCCTCAAAAGCTATCAAGAATGTTGTCTCCTCTCTACAGAGAATTCAAACCAACAAAACTGAGACAGTTTAATTACCCCCCCACCCAGCTTAACCCAGCCAGGTCTTTATAATGCAAGACAGATCAGCAAGCTCATCCAGGATCAGATCCTGAATGATATCTTTTTTTATTATTTACTAATGTAGAATTGAGCAACATCATTTTTTATCCCAGAGGAGAGGAGCAGTTGCCATGGCTACACAGACTATGTGGGGGACAGTTTGAGGGCAATCAACACCTTGTGACTCTGCTCTCTCTGATATTAATAGACTGGCTCTCCAGTCTGTCTGTCCCTTTGTTCATTACTGTTCCCTGCCTTATATGCCCTTCCCTGCTCACTATATCAGATATTGTTTCTGCAAGCAGGACTAGCTGTTAAAGACCAAGCAATGTATATGAATGAAAAACCAAGCCATTGTGTGTTGGCACAATGCACCCTCCTTGGTGGCAACCCTGCTGGCAGTGGGCCCACTGCCTCAGGCAGTCAGTTTATATTTCCTTACAGGAAGGGCTAGGTGTTAATCTGACTAGTAGTTAGCCAGCACCTGGCTGAATACCTGAGGGTGACCCAGTCCTGGAGTAGATGGATGCCACTAGGGAGAGAGGCAGCAGGAGCCAGAGACAACAGGCAACAGCAGCATACAACAGTATAACTTGGTGTCTCTCTCATTGTCAGAATATTAGCCCATAAAATGACCAATCCCTTTGTTCTAATATATGGCAGAAGCACCGCAAATGACTAATGCTACTGGCTAAGGGTACAATTTATTTATTCTATTTGTTTCCCATCTTTCTCTCAAGATGGGATTCAGAAAAGTGAAAGCCTTCTCATGACAACTTTCCAAGATTATTTCAAATTTATTTTTACCAAGGTTTAATTCTGTAAACTGGCCTAGAAACTTCAGGGAGGAAGAGGTACAGATGTCTAAATTAAATGCATACAACAATGGTTGTGTGGGCTATGGATAATGGGATTTGTAGTACAATGCATCTGGAGGGCATCTAGATGGTTAGACAGGCAGTATCAATTTACTTCTTGAAAATACACTTGATGCCCATACCTGAGATGCATATAAATTCTGTCTACAATATCTCATTTCAATAGAGTCTACAAGGATTCTTCTGATCATAAATTATTAACTGGTACCTTATTTTCCTCTCTTTTCTCCAAGACCTTCTTCACATGCTGGGCATGGGCATCAGTGCCTGGTGAGAACAGTAGGGTGTCTGATGGGAGTGAATAGCAACAATGGCTCTAAAGAAGTTGGCACAGCGCCTCATGATGAAATAGACCATGGCTCTATTTCTAGGTAATAGGAATATGGCTGGCCTTCAAAGAAAGCTCAGGTGTCTCAGAAGCTCTCCTGTAGTCTGCACCACTTGTGCTACTTTGTTTGATAAAAGGGGGGGGGGGAGTAGGCATGGCAGTAATGAGCCAGAACAGTGCTAACCTTCTCATTTGTTGAATATAGTAATGCCCTCCATTCAACTTAAATTTTCTGCTGGCCCATTATGCAGTAACTAGCATAGGATTCAGTGTCTTGCAAAATACAAGTTTCTTTAATATAAACAAATATGTGTGTCTTGTCCCAACTTGGGGATTCTAAGGTATTTACAAGCAAAATTTGCTATACCTTTTTCATATTCTTCTCATGTTTCAACAGTTAAATGCAGACAGGCCCACACAAAACTGGAAGAGATACACCATCAATCAGTCAACCAACCAACCAACCAACCAACCAACCCAAAACTAATTGAATAAATAATTCAGTTGTTGGGAGCAGTTAACAATAGAAAGTGAACACTTCATAAGCCGTGATTTTATTTGGATACATCTTGGACCATATAAATTGACTAGACAAAACACAAGCATAATCTCTTTAAAAAAAGTTTCCTCAATTTTGGGATACTTTAAATTCCAGGTTTTTTGCAAAGCTGAAAAAGACCTGTATACATAAAAATGAATTACTGAACCTTCACATGTTCCTTATCCTTATCAAATGAATTCTTAATTGTGATAAGGGGGCATCCAAGCTATACAACTGTCAATAACCTAATCACAAGCAAGGATACATTTCTATCTATGGAAGCTACAGGGTAACTTTTATTTCATGAGGCCATATCATAGTGTGCATAATTAAAGACTATTATTATTCAGCATTGAATAAATGTCACTTATGGGGCCAGTGCTTAAGATGGCATCAACAGAGACTGTGAAGCAAGATCCATAGAACTCATCTTTGGTGTGATGTGAGCCATGAATGCTACTTTTCTGCATGTATTTTTCTACTGTCACTACATATATCAAAATATTCAAAAGTAAATAAAAAGAATTCAAGAACAATGAATCTAATATTTTCTCTTAAGTATATTACCACTTTCAGGCTAAGTAATTTTAATTATCTACCTGAATAATAATATAAACACTATAATTACTATTATCTTATTTCAACTTTTCAAATTAATGAATGCTTGAAACAAATGAATCCAATAAGACAGTCAGGATAAGGAGCAAAGAATATCTACACATATAAAAGTTCAGTGACACAATTTGCATCTTTGAATTAGGTCAATTAGGTTAATGGTGGATGAAAATAAGAATTACATGATTTAAATGCAAAATAATTCAAAACCATGTTAGGTTCATTTGTTGCCAAACTTTTTATCTTCACAGAGGTTACAGGGTCCAAGGGGTTAATGTACAATCATACAATTTACCATCTGGAGGGCTGTGCTCCAATATGGTTTACTGATAATGAAATATTAACCAAACTAATGCTTGTTTAGAGACTTGAGCTACACTAAAATAATTCACAGATGGTTACAAACTGTGCAAAAAACAGTAATCTAGTGAGCACTTCACATAAATGTTTCATATATGTAATATATAAAATCTTAAAAAATATGGGAAGATGGTGTCTGATAGAATGTCTTTCCTCTTATAAAACTACCTGACATCAATGATTTTCATCAAAGATCCTTCTATGACATTTCTCTGGTGGCAACCATGATCTGGAATACCTTCCTCCCCTCCCCAAATAAGAGACATAAATTCTGCTGCAGTTTTAGCCCATGTTATTAACCTCAGCTTCTAGTAGCTTATGACATCTGTCATTCTTAATTTTAACACGTCCTGTTATATAGCTGTGTTTTATTTTAAAAATACAATCAGGAATTGGAAAGCACACATTAGGATCCATAGGCAAAAGAAGAAACAAGTTTTATGTGCTAGCTGATGGTTGTATTTTATTCTTGAAAAAGGTTATATGGTTATCATGTTTTCTAAAAAACTTTTTGGCTTGGGTAACAGGATAACCATAATGTGAATTATTCCTATCTGTGTGGGTTCAATTCTGCACGTGTGCATGCACACACATGCGGGTGGGGAAAATAGAGACACTCAAAGCCCATATTATTCAATGGGTGGCAATGTGCATATGTGTGCATATATCAACACATCTGTGAACGTGTGTCACCACTGAATAATATGGGCCATAGTGAGGGGCAGGTGCCTCACTCTGTGGATAGACAGCTTGCCAATGCAGCGGGCCCACTGTATATTTTTTTAAAAGAATAAAATAAAACCATCACTAGCACGTGAAGATTTCTTTCTTCTTTTGCCTGTGAATTTTATTTTTAAAACCATGTATATTTGTATTTTAATAGTACCTTTTAGAATTAGAAAATATTATGGTGGAAGATAAGGGATTAATATTGCAAACAGTATTGAGTTGTACATTATTTGTATCAACTAACATCACTTATCATTAGTGTGTTACTGATTTATTACTTTTCAATTGCTTTTAAAAAATCTTTTAATATACATCAATACCTGTAGCATCTCAAACAACTATCCCCAAAATAATATGAAGTAATATGCAAACATTACTCATCCCCTCCCCAACCCTGACAACATTAATTGTTGTTGCTATATTCTTGAAATAATTTTGTTTCACTTCTTTTGCTCTTCAATATACTGTATATATTTTTTAGACCCTGATATCATGTACCCTACATGACTATGTTGTACATGACGGGCAATTCAGCAATTTTTAAAATTAGCTATAACACTGTACAAAGCTCAGGAGAAATCATAAGCATTGTTACTGACTGTTCAGTTTCTACTGCTATGAAGAAGGAGTGCTTCTGTGGGTGTTCAAATGTTCTTTCCATCATGTATCAGTTTTTGTTGCCCATGAGAGAGCAGGGCTCAACTTATCAGCTACCAAACACAGGATTCTGTGTCAATGGGGTGGGGTTGGGGAGTGGTGCCCCCATGTTTTCCCCAAAGTAAATTTCATATGCACTCTCCAAAGCTGCTATCTAGATCTGGGGAAAATCCAGCCATTTACACACAATGCAACAACAGACAAGAATTTAATTTTATTTATGTAGTTACAGCATGCACTTTTAAAAAGGAATGTTTGAATTTACCAAAACTTTTGCAATGAGATGCCATATAACTCTGTATGAATTGAAAAATACAGTTGGCTCTTCATATCCATGGAGGTATGTTCCAGACCCCCAGTGAGTAGCAAAATCCTCAGGACCTTAAATCCCATTGTTTCCAATGGCAGTGTGATGTTCCTGCAGTTGCATTGGCACAACCACACGCATGTGCCACCATTGAGGAAAACAGGTTGAGGCCATCTGCAGATGCTCCAGTCTGCAGATGACAAGCTCACAGAAGAGATGAGTTGACTGTAATTGTGTTAGAACTGTTCAGACAGCCAGAGCATGCATGCTGGACTTTCCTCTTAAATCCCAGGCTGTGCCACCTCTACCTCACTGTTGAGCATCAAGGTTTGAATAGATGTTTGAATAGAAATTTTACTTAAATGCTAGCAGAACTCTCCACCTGTCTAGTGACCTTGATAAAACTGTGCACCTGAAAAAAAAAACTTACACTGTGGGAACTTTTCAGCAAGAAAAGCTAAAAATAATTTCTAGTATTAGTTCTTATTGTCACATGGGCATTATTGTTGTATGCTTTCTTGTTTATTTTAATTTTAATATTTTATTATATTCTGGTACTACCGTATATACTCAACTATAAGTCAACCTCATGTATAAGTCAAGGCCAGGTTTTGAGGGCAAAATTATGGATAGGTTGAGGGTAAAACTTGGAGGCTCCTTCAGTGTGTGTAGTGTGCATACAGTAAGAGAGAGACTCATTGAGGCTTTTTGCTTCATTGTTTCAGCTTTTGTTTCAGCCAGACATGCAGGCAGATGAGGGGATCATAAACAGCAATATCAATCAATCACCCAGGACTCTCTCTGCTTGGCTCAAGAGACAAAAAAACTACATGGGGAAATATGAAAGAGCTGCTATCACATTACTATAGTGACCGATAAATAAGTCAACCTGGGATTTTGGGGTCAGTTTTTCTGTATAAATTTTTAGACTTATAGACGAGTATATACTGTATGTTGAAAATATATGGCACAGTCCTTCCAAATGTATGGACGTTCTGTCAATTTCAGTGAGACTAAATGTGTAAACCTTGGTTAGATCTTACCTGTAAACTTTGTAATCTTCTGCCTTCTGGATACTAATGTTGTCATCCTTTTGGTTAATCTCCGCTAGAGTAGAGCTGTTCCATCAGTTCTTGAAGTGCGAGTCAAGATGTAGGTAAATGTAATTGATTCAATGAGTACTTTGTTCGGAACTAGCAACAATATTTAAGCCAAAGGACGT
>JAIPUX010001232.1:121091999-121105711 GCA_020142125.1 Phrynosoma platyrhinos
CCACTGGATCGAGGCACTGGATCGAGGGGATGCCTCGGTGCCATGGCGCACCTTCCCAGGGTGGCCCCGTGCCGCAGTCTGCTTCCCCCCTTTGACTCTGGAGATCATAGTTCAATTCCCCACTTGGCCATGGAAATCCACTGGGTGACTTTGGATGCAGAAAACCCCATGATAGATTTGCCTCAGGGTCACCCTTTTTCAGACTAATGCCAACTGTACATCAGCCAGAGGGTATGGTTACCACGTATATTGATGTCAGAAGCAAGTGCCTGAAGTTTCAATTGATGATACATTCTATATTGTATAAGACTTATATGTTTTTCTTTCATATGACATTTAAAAAGGAAATAATAAATAACCAATAGTATTACATTTTCTGACATTGTTTGGTACAAGTAGAAAAAAAGTTGTCAGCTGCTTTAATCATTTTTTCCTAGTGAAATCAGAGAATTTCAGGGGCATTTTCTGGTGCTTATGGATTTCCATAGTAAGATCGAATAGGCACATCAGTAAGCAATGTTTTTTTAGACATAGTCAGGAGAGATTGCAGACATTTATGTTAGAGACCTTTGTAATAAAGATAGGTCATGTGAATTTGAACATGAACTGATGGGCTAATTAGACACTGTTTTTTGTAGTTTAACTGATAATTAGGTCAGAGCAAGGTTATTGTAAGAAATGGACTTTGCTGCAATGAATAGTGATTATTCACAGAGCTAATGAAAGCTGTGCTTCCCAAATGAAAGTGGTAACAAGCCGTGAAAGAAGAGAAGTACTTCTAATTAAAAATGAATATGAAATGTAGAATACCAAGAGAAAACCAATTGTAGGGCACCAGCATTGTTTGCAAAACAACAACAACCACAACTCCTAAAAGTGCACATAAACATCGCCCAAATGACTACAACATCAGGTGTTGCTATATGTACCGTTGTCCAGTTACAAATAAACCATACAAATGTGTTAGTTTGTTGTTTGTTATTTGAAAGTATATACACTTTTTCATTACAGTTTAACACTGTACTCAATTCTGACTGAGATAAATGAACTCAATTTTGAGTGACATAATTGGGAAACAGATGTGATCCTAACAGAGAACAAAGGGGTATTACAAAAATGTTTGTATTTCTCACAGGAACATACATTGGCATGGGTGATAGGATTTTAAGGGAGAAAGAATTGTTATCTTGTAGAGCCATAAGCAGTGAAACTTTTGAAAAAATAAATGTTGGAAATTTTATGTATTCCATTCTCCTTTCCCTCCTTAGATAGACAAGAACTTCCCTCTATCTACGGGCCTTTTCAGACTGCCAGAAATAGTGCAAATTGAGTCCACTTTAACTGCCCTGGCTCAGTGCTAGGGAATCATGGAAATTGTATTTTTTTCTGAGACATTGACCCTTCTCTGTCAGAGAGCTCTGGTGCCACAATAAACTACAGTTTCCATGATTCTCTAGCACTGAGTCGGGGCAGTTAAAGTGGACTCAATTTGCACTATTTCTGGCAGTCTGCAAAGGGGGTATGTCATTCTATCTAAACATGTGACTTCTGTCTTACACTAGTAGGCTGTTTAATAGACTTTCTCTCAGGATTCTAAATAGTCTTCTCTCAGTACAGTAATTGTCTCCTCTCAGTCTAAGATGGTGTAACAGCCTCTTCCTGCTATACCCAAACCATAACCAATTAGGATAGGGTTTAGTTTGTTATGTATTTATTTATTAAAGTCATTATTTTTTTTAAACTACAAAATGCATGGAGTAAGTATTTATTCTTAAAGAAGGGAGATTTAGAATAAATAGTCTGACCCACACTTTTGCTGTTTCTGCTGAGTTAATCAGCTGAACTCTAACAAGTTTAACTTTCATACTTGCATATTTTTGTTTCCCTTTAAAAGGGTTAATACCCTGGGAAACTCAAACTACACCCCACATTTTTTGGGTTATGGGTCCAGTGGGGATATACTTTTATTTTTAAACTTCTTCTCCTGAAGATACTGAATTCAAGAAAGATTTTTTTTCTACCCAGACAATAGAGAATGGCTTCAACTAATTCTAATCCAACAATGATCACTGAAATTTTAAACTGGAATTTTAACTGGAACAAATTACAAAACGTGGTCATAGAAAATGCAAATATACCTGACTACTGTGGGACTATTTAAAACAATAAATGGGCACAGACCCACAAAAGCAGGAAACATCAACAACAGTTTGATGAAAATGCAGAGAAAAAAGCAGCTTATATTTGCTTATCTGTAGATCCCAGCATTGCTTACCATATTCAAGGTTTAACTCAGGGGTAGGCAACCTTTTCCCTTTAAGGGCTGAGGAACTTCAGCTCCCAGAATCCCAGGAGTTGGCCAACATGGCTGAGGTAGAGTGGATACAGAGTGAACACATGTTACAAAAGAAAGCAGGATCGCTGTTTGAAAGCTATTCTGCTTTCAGTTCACTCTGTTTCCCAGAATGGTTTGGAGAGTGTACCTCCCATTCCACAGAACCTTAACTTGCTCGTTTGCAATGCCATGGTCGGTGAAAAATAAAACTCACATCATCTATGATCTTCTTCTAGATGAGGATGCTGACCTGGCTTGCCTTATAGAGACCTGGTTGGGAGAGGACAGTGCTGTCACCTAGATGCAAGCCCTCCCAGCTGGGTACTCTGTTATTGAGCAGGTGAGGGGGAGTGGGCAGGTGCGGTGGACTGGCTCTGGTTCATAAGGACAATCTGACCTTGACCAGGATACCTGTCCAGAACACGGTCCACTTTGAGTGTATGTACCTGAGCCTGAGGACCAGGGATAGTTTGGGGATTCTACTAGTATACCAACCACCCTGTTGTCTAGCTGACTCCCTGACCTTGCTGACACAGCTGGTATCAGAGTTGCTGTTGGAGTCACCCAGACTTTTAGTTCTGAGCAACTTTAACATTCCACTCGAGACCAGTTTGGAAAATCTAACTGGTGCAGCTTGGGAGTTCATGGAATCCACGACAAACATGGGCCTATCCCAATTGGTCATCGGGCCCACACAATGTGCAGGTCATATCCTCGATGCGGTCTTTAGTACAGAACAGGAACATCCATGGGCGGAGGTCATTAAGACCACTGCATTGTCATGGATGGATCATTTCCTTGCCAGGACTGAACTAAGGACCATGGTCCACCCCACCGTGGGTAGTGGACCCATTAGAATGGTCTGCTCTCAAAGGCTAATGGAACCAATAGGATTCCAGAAAGCCTTAGAGGGTTTAATGGTTGGTAACACCAGTGATTCTGTCGAAGCTGGAATATCGATCTCACCAAGGCTATTGACATGATCGCTCCCAAGCATCCTTTCCAACCCGCTTCAAATCGTAGGCCATGGTATACATCTGAGTTTAGAAAGATAAAGCGAGTTGGACAGTGACTAGAGCATATCTGGTGGAAAACTTGACTCAAATCCGACAAGACTCATCATAGGAACTTTCTTTGGGCCTATCGAGAGGCAATATGTGCAGCACAGAGGGCCTTCTCCTCTGCACGTATTGCATCTGCAGAGTCTCGTCCAGTGGAGCTGTTTAGGGTGGTAAGGGAACTGATGCAGGTTCCACCTGCGCAGAACCCATTGCTTAACCCAACAATAGCCTGCAGTGATGCATTTAACAACTTCTTTGCAGATAAAATCTCTCAGATAAGAGCCAACTTAGACACCAGTATTTTGACAGAAACAATTGATGATGTGTTCAGCAATTCCGTTGATGTAAATTTACTGGATCAATTTCAATCTGTGAGTACTGAGGACGTGGATAAGCTACTGGGTAGTGTGAGGAAGACCTCTTGATCCTTGCCCATCATGGCTGGCCATCTGGGGTGGATGCATTGAGGGTGTTTTTAAGGACATCGTCAATGAGTCCCTCAGGGAAGGTCATGTTCCATCGTGCTTAAAGGAGGTGGCAGTTAGGCCTCTTCTGAAAAAACCTTCCCTGGACACCCTGGACATGAACAACTATAGGCCCGTCTCTACTTTACCATTCATAAGCAAAGTGATCAAGAGGGAGGTTGCTCTTCACCTCCAAGTAGTCACCTCCAAGTTTGAAACCGATTTCAAACTGGCTTTAGGACAGGATTTGGGGTTGAGACTGCCATGGTTGCCTTGACCTGCGTCTGAGCATCAACAGAGGTAGTGTGACCCTGTTGGTGCTTTTAGACCTCTCAGCAGCTTTTGATACGATAGATCATAGCATCCTCTTGGACCGCCTGAGGGGGTTAGGCATCGGAGGCACTGCACTGCAGTGGTTCCGATCCTTCCTCTTGGGCAGGTCCCAGAGAGTGCTGCTCGGGGACAGTTGCTCTAGCAAGAAGGAACTTACTGTGGCATCCTGCAAGGTGCAATCCTGTCCCTGATGTTGTTCAACATTTATATGAAGCCTCTGGGTAAAATTATCTGGAGTTATGGGGCTGGGTGTTATCAGTACGCTGATGACATCCAGATCTATTTCTCCTTATCTGAATTATCGGCCTCGAATTCCAATGGCATTTCTCCTGTCAATGACTGTGTTAAGGCAGTAATGGGCTGGATGAGGAAAAATGGATTGAGACTGAATCCAGATAAAATGGAAGTGCTCACGGTGGCAGCCCCCGAAACCAAGGATTGGGTTGCAACCTCCAGTTCTGGATGGGGTCACACTCTCCACGAAGGACTGTGTTTGCAGTCTGGAGGAGCTCCTTGATCTGTCGCTTGAGATGGCTAGTCAGGTGAATGCGACGGTCAGGAGTGCCTGTTATCAGCTTTGGCTGATATGTCAACTGTGCCCTTTCCTGAAAGTATGGGATCTTGAGACCATGGTGCACGCGCTGGTAACCTCCCATCTAGATTTCTGTAATGCACTCTACATGGAGCTACATGGGGAAGTCCGGAAAATTCAGTTAGTACAAAATATGGCAGCCAGAGTGGTCTCAGGTACATTGCGGAGAGATCACATAACTCCTGTATTAAAATCTCTTCACTGGCTGACTGTCAGTTTCCAGGCCCAATATAAGGTGTTGGTTTTGACCATTAAAGCCCTAAATGGCTTGGGTCCAACTTATCTTCAGGACCACCTCTTCCCATATAATCCTCCTCGCACACTCTGGTCCTCTGGGAGGAATTTGCTACAGCCAATGAAAACCAGGCTCTCAACAACCACCCAGAGGGCTTTTTTTGTCATCGCCCACAAATTATGGAATGGTCTGCTGGATGAGATCCATCAGTTGACAACTTTAAACAGTTTTAAAAAAGCTGTTAAGATGGATCTCTTCCGGCAGGCCTTCCCTGATTAGTTTCCCAGCCTCAGGAGTCCTTTTATCCCTCCTACATTTGGTGTAAATGCTGCCCCACCTATTATTGTTTGTTTGTTTATGGTTTGTTTTAATTATGTGTTTGAATCACTGTTTTAATGTAAAAATTGCTTAATTCTTTTTTAAGGGGGGGCTATCAGATTTGGAAGATATTTTAATATTGTATGATGTTTTTAAATTGTTGTGAGCCACCTCGATTGTGTGACAGAGGGGTGGGATATAAATAAAATTTATTATTATTATTATTATTATTATTATTATTATTATTATTATTATTATTATTATTATTATTATTATTATTATTATTATTATTATTATTATTATTATTATTATTATTATTATTGGAGCTGAAGTCCCTCGGCCCTTAAAGGGGAAAGATTGCCTACCCCTGGTTTAACTGATGCAAGACAAATATGGGACAAATGACAGAAAGTATTTAATTCTCCAAGTACTTCTAATCAAGCTCTCATTATCAATCTTAACAACAATTTGCATCATCCTCAATTTTTAAATCAGCATATTAATGGCTTTATGACAATTTTGTCTGGAATTATAGCAACTGGAAAATCCTTTCCAGAAAATGCGAAACTTGAACTGTTTTTGGCTAGTCTTGTAAAATATTACTCTCCAATAATTAATGCTTTACAAGTTGAAGGAGATATTTCTTTATAAGATGCTATTGCTTCAATTGTTGAATTTCAAAATATTTTAAAAACAAAACTTGGTCCTGACAAAATAGGAACTTTACAAATCCCAGATGCTTACTATGTACCAGATTTGCAAACTTCCTTTTACAGTGTGTAACCCACAACCTGAAGAGGCAACTGTGTCAGTTTTCAAAAGCAAACCTGTTTTGGTTTTCATGATTTTAAAAAAATTGATTTTAGAGCAGACTTAGGATCTCATAATGTTATCAGATGCAGATTTTACACTCACTTGTGAACAGTGTGACCAGATGTAATCACAAAGACTGTTCAACTTTATTGCATCATAGATTTGCTCATTGGAGTGTTGAACATATTAAAATACTGACAAATCAAGAGCTTGCAAGAGACTTTAAATTCAAGGCATTCTCTAACAATGAAAAATGTGTAGAATGCTTTAAAGCAAAAGCCGCAAAAGCTTCACACCCTCCAGTAATTGAGAGACAATCCAACAAGGCATTGGATCTTTTACATGCTGATCTTTCTGGATTTATGAATCAAAAGTCAGCCAGAGGCAACTCTTATTTTATGACTATTATTGATGATTTCAGCAGGTATACAAATACCTTCTGAGAGAGAAGAGTCAAGCATTTCAAAAATTCAAGGAGTACTTTATTCAAGTCTCTAACAAATTTGGCTACAAACTGAAAGAAACTAAATTTGTCAATGCTGAATTTCATGAATTTTTAAAAGAACATGGCATTGAACATCAGACTACACAGGCTTATTCTCTAGAACAAAATGGTGTGAAAGAGAGAATGAACAGAACTCTCAAGGAGATGGCAGTCACTATGCTTTTCGAAGCTAATATGCCTAAACGCTATTGGTCTGAACCCAGGGGTAGGCAACCTTTCCCCTTTAGGGTCCGAGGGACTTCAGCTCCCAGAATCCCAGGAGCTATTTGGCCAACATGGCTGAGGCCAACATGGTTAGTTGGCCAACATGGCTGAGGCTTCTGGGAGCTGAAGTCCCTCGGCCCTTAAAGAGGAAAGGTTGCCTACCCTTGGCCTGAAGCAATCATGACATACCTATGTAACTGACTTCCAACTAGATCCTATTATTATTATTATTATTATTATTATTATTATTATTATGTATTTATACCCTGCTCTTCAACGAAAAGGCTACAAGAGTGTCTTACAAATGGTTAATTAGACAATGATGTAACCCTATTCCAATTATGGCATGGAGTTAAGCCTAAATTAAACCTTCTAAAGGTTTTTGGAAGTAAAGCATTTACCTATATTCCCAAATATTAAGAAGGCAAACTTGACTGCCGAAGTGAAAAGGGATTTTTTTTTATGCTAAAAATGGTTATAGAATTCTAAACCCAGACACACAGTAAAATTAACAAGTGCTGTTTATATTGATAAAAGACCACAACCCAAATCTAATCAAAACCAAGATGTTTACGCAGATTTATTTGCAATGGAAGAAAACTCTCACCAGCAACCAAAGCAAGTGGAGTTATTTCATCCTCTCAAGGTCTTGCATCTAGAAGGGACTACACAGTGGACTAGCATAATAATAATAATAAAATAATAATAAATGTATTTATATCCACTTATTGAAAAACAAAATAATGATGAGGAACCCGATGGCATCCAAGAAGCAGAGCCAGGTATCCAAATCCAGGTGAGAAGATTAGAACAATAAAGGTGTGCCATCTGACAGATTATCTTATCAAGCCACAGAGGAATTAATTCCAAAACCCTCTGATTGGAAGATGATCAAGGGAATTCCAAAGACAGATTCTGAGAATTGAGTGCAATCAACTAGTGAGGAAATGCAATCTTTATATAAAAACAAGACATGGGCTTTGTCAGAATTGCCAGAAGGAAAAAGGGCAATTGGCTGTCGATGGGACTTTACCACAAAGCTAGATGCAGAAGGGGAGATTCAAAGATACAATGCAAGATGTGTTGCTAAAGGCTATACTCAAAAATATGGTGGGGACTACAGTGAAACGTTTGTTGGAGTAGTCACTCATACAACCATCAGAACTCTCCTAGCTGTTGCAACTTATAAGAAAATGAATGTTCAATGTCTGGATGTTCACACAGCTTTTCTGTATGGAGATCTCACTGAACAACATTATATGGAACAACCTCCAGGATTCCAAATACCTGGTAAGGAACAACTTCTATGCAAATTACAAAAAAGCATTTATAGTTTAAAACAGGCTGCCAGAGCATGGAATGAGAAACTGAACCTGTTATTGCAGACTGAATATGCAGATCAATCACCTGGAAGCCTGCTCTTGTGCACTTCGGGAGGATCTCCAAGCCGTCTGTCTTGAAGCTGTTTCTTGTTGTAGAATGTGATCACTCAGATCCCGAGAAAACAAACCATAGACAGGAACTAACTCCAAAGAGGCTTTTATTCTTCAGTTGCAGTATTAACAAAGAAAACTTTTTACACTCTCATGTAGTTGTAGAATACAGAAACAAAGAACAAAGAGAGACAGCAGAGCACACATGCTGTGTGTTCAGATTATTTATAGACACTTTCCATGTGGAAACATGATGACCTAATGTGTTTACCACTTGTCTACATGTTCCCAGGCACACTATGACCTTGACTACCTCCTACTTTTTATTTTGTATTCCAGCTCCAGGAAAAATTCCCATGTTGTCACTTTACCACATCTGTACATTTCCGCACAAGTTACATTTTCCAACAGAACCAATTTCTTATCAAAGAGGGGTTCATTCCAGGCACTGTTGACAAGTGTGTATACAAAAGATTCAGAAATAATAAGTGGACTTACATCACATATTATGTGGATGATCTGATCTTGTGCAGTGATGATAAAGCAGATAGTAAAGAGATAATCCAAAATCTCAAGAAAGAGATTGATATTAAGAATTTAGGAGACATCTCACACTATCTTGGGTCCAAATACAAAGAGGCAGTGCTGGAAGTTTCTCCCTGAATCAAAAACAGAAGATACCGGCTCTTTTGGACTGTCTTGGTCTGAAAGACACAAATGTTATGCCAACTCCAATGGAAGTAAGTTTCTTAAAGAACATTAAGAAATCTAAACATTTACAAAATGGAGACAAGTACAGGACAAGTACAGGACTGCAGTTGGAAAACTCCTATACATTGGCAACTTCATCAGACATAGCAAATGCTGTTGGCATCTTATGCAGAATGGTAAACTCACCTGCTGAAAGAGATTTCATTGCAGTGAAGAGAACTGCCAGATATTTAAAAGGAACAGCAGATTACAAACTGATGCTGCCAGCCTGTAACAAACCACATATGATAGCTTACACAGATGCAGACTGGGCTGCAGATCTGGCAGACAGAAAATCAACCACCAGATGTGGTCTTCTATGGTGGAGGAGCTGTAAGTTGGACAAGTAAGAAGCAATCTACAATTGCAGATTCTTCTGTTAGTGTTAAGTGTGTTTTAGCAAAAGCAGCATGTGATGAAATCAAATGTCTGCACAACTTACTCATGGACTTTGGGATTACAGAACCCCAAACTAACAAATTTGATTCAAGACAATCAAAGTGCATCAAATTTCTGAGCGTGAAAAGCCACTCAAGAAAAACATTGATATTGCATTTCACAAAGTGGAAGAAATATATCAGAATAAACTTGTCCAACTGGAATATTGCTACACTGAAATAATGATTGCAGACATCCTTACTAAACCTCTGACCAAAGATTAATTCCAGAGACTATGTGAAGAAATGAAAATCCTCAACATCGGTCCAGGAGAATGAGAAGGGGATTGTTGGACATTTTATGTATTACATTCTTCCTTCCGTCCTCAGCTAGACAGGGACTTCCCTCTACCTATGTCATTCTATCTAAACATGTGACTTCTGTCACTCACATTTGTAGGCGGTTTAACAGAGTTTCTCTCAGGGTTCTAAACAGTCTCCTCTCACTCTAAGATGAAGTAACAGCCTCCTCTGAGTGAGGTTAACAGCCTCTTCCTACTATACCCAAACCATAACCAGTTAGGATATGATTTAGTTTGTTATGTATTTATTTATTAAAGTCATTATTATTTGTTTTTAAACTACAAACTGCATGTTTGTTGTTTTTTGGAGTAAGTCTTTATTCTTAAGGAAGGAAGATTTAGAATAAATAGTCTGACCCACACTTTTGCTGTTTCTACTGATGAAAGCTGAACTCTAACAAGTTTAACCTTCATACTTTCATATTCTTGTTTCCCTAACACATTTGTTATTGTTAGCTGCCTTTGATTCAATCCTGATCATCTCGATCCTGTATGGATGAGACATCTCCCTCTATCCTTTACCTCCTTTCTCAGGCCCATGGTCTCCCTGATTAAGGGCCTCTGCAGACGGGCCCAAAGGGGCAGCAGAGAGCCACCCCGGGAAGCGGTGGATTGGGGCTGAGGCTGATGCATGACGGGGCCCCAATCCTCCCTTTTGCTGCCTGGAAAAGAGCAGCAAAATTCCACTCCCTTTACGGGCAGCAAAAGGCCGCCCTAAGAGCCAGAGCACAGCTCTTTAGCGTCCCTTCTGGTGCAGTGTGTCCAAACGTAATGGCTAATGGCATCAGGACGTCCTCAGCATGGGGTTGGAGCGGCTGGCGTGTGGCTCCCCCCTCCATCTCTGCCTCCAGGCTGGCCCTTTGGGCTGATCTGTAGAGGCCCTAAGTCTATCCATCTGGCATATGGTCTTCCTCTCTTTCTACTTCCCTCCACCTTCCCCAGCATCATTGTCTTTTCTAATGGGTCATGCTTCTCATGATGTGGCTGAAGCATGGCAGCCTTAGTTTAGTCATTTTGACTTCCTGGGAGAGTTCTGGTTTGATCTGTTCAAGGACCCATTTGTTTGTCTTTTTAGCTGTCCATGGTGTTCTTCTCCAGCACCACTGGAACATAGATTATGTAAAGAATTTTGTGTTTCAGTGTTAATAGGTATGGGTCACAAAAACCTTTGGCTTAGTACACCATATTTACATATATAAAATGGGGCTGGGTAGAAAATGCATTTTAAAAGTGCATAAAAAATCAAGCAATGTCAGTTTAACTTATGTCAGTCTATGCAGAACTTCAGCTGCCTCCTCATCAAGCCATGATTTGGCAACAAATGATACTAAAGGGTTATTCAGAAGGTGAAAATAATCCAGGATGAATCCAGGTTGAATATTTGTCATTAACATGGATCCCAAATACACCCGATTAAGTTGGGGGGGAGCGATACCAATAAATCCACTTAACCTGGGATAATCAATACTGGGGTTTTTCCCTGAGGTGTTTGTTTTTTTTTATTCACAACTTTGGCAGTGTGAATAACCAATGTGAATAGGACCAGAATTAAACTCTGCCTGCCTTGAACATGTTTTGAATACATTTGCATCATCAACTTCTTGTTTATTTGTAATGTCATGTGTGAGCAATAGAACTTGTCAAGATGTGCAGAGATGAAGTTCCATAGTGTAAATAACAAACCTGAAATATGTGAATGAGATTATTCAGATTGTTTTGCTAAAAAAATAATTAAATGCTTCTATATTTTTATTATGACACAATTATAAGAATGATGCTATTGATAAAACAAGCCTATGCTTCAAATTTTTCTCTTCTTAACAATATTTTAAAGTGTTATAGATAAGAATATTTTACTAAAGCAAGAAAATATCAAGATACAATATTTTAAAATGTTCCCAGCATGTTTTTAAATCTTTCTTGATACAATTTTCCTTTTCCAGCACAAAAAGAAATATTAAAACTGACTTTTGGATGTCATAATTATCCTGTCTAAAACTCTACATAGATTGCCCCTTGTCTTTTAATCTACATTGTTGGAATGGCCATGAATTTAAGTAAGTAAGTAAGTTGTGTGTTTAGGCAGGTCTTGTATCTAATGTAATGATACAGTGTCTCTTTGTGAACATATTACATTTCCATAGAGTCTCTGTAAATGGAGGGCAGGAATCAATTGCAGCATGCAATATTTGTCCTCATAATTATTTTCTTCACTTAAGAGTTTCTCTGTAGGTAGAGGCAACCCCTCCCCCATCATATTAGTACTGGAATAGAGAGAAATTTGCAGAAGCTTTGGAGCCAGGGGAAAAGAACAGGTAGGGTAGGATAGAAATTTTATATGTAAAATTGGAAAATATACACTACATATTTTTATATATAGCCTAATCTTAGTTTACTGCTTTGTTAACATAAAATATTTTGTCCCTAACTCTGTATTTAAAATTCTACTTTGGAGTGTGTGCACACACACATACACACACAGAAACACTTTAATTTTGTAAAACCAAATGTGTGAATATACCTTGTGCTAAAGACAGAATTCAAAGACATGGGGAGAGACAGACAGCTCAAAAGGGATGGCTTAGAGCTGCCCCTTTTAGGCTGGATCAGGGCCAGGGCAAACAAGTGTCTGGCCCAAATCCAGCCAGATTCTGCTTTTTAGAATGAAAAAAAACCTCCTCTTTTCCTAAAGAGCTGGCTTTTCCTCCCAAAAAGCTGGCTCTGGGGAAAGTGGCATGTAAATGCCATGCCCACAAGCAGGAGTGAAGCTGGCCAGCATGTAATCACTGGCCTGGCTTCTGTCTGGCTTGGGGGCATGGCACATGTAAACGGCATGCCCCCAAGCCAGCCCCAAGTGGGGCTATACAGGTCATCTGTTTCAGCCTATAGCTGTGTTAGTCTGGGAAATTAGTATGGAAAGGGATCTTTGAGGCTAATTGAAAGAAAGAAGCTGGTAGCATGAGCTTTCATAGATTTTAGCCTACTTCCTCCGATGCATGTTTGGAGACACAAACAAACATGCATCTGAAGAAGTAGGTTCAAGTTTACAATAGCTCATGCTACCAGCTTCTTCTTTTTTATTAGACTCAGCAGTGCTATAAGATCCCTTTGTGTGCTAAAGAGAGAGATGTAAACTGTTGCACCCTAATCTTCCTAAGCATATGTATCTTATTTTTGCCATCTGATAAATAGGGGAAAAATGAAAACAGAATCCACAAATTTTGTAATAGAATAATATTTATTATTATTATGGAAGAATTATTTTTATAATCATTATTTTAAAGACTAGGCTTGCAGCATATTGAGATGTAAGATTTAACTTGATGCTGAAAAGCAATGTATTCTTCAATAGTTCATTATCAGTGTGCTCCCACTAGGAATGACAGTTCAGGACAACAGTATTTGGATAATAATGACCACTTTTTCTTTTAAACAAAAAGTGCAGAAACAAATGGAATCAGTGGGCACTCATGAAGGGATTATTGCTTAAACTGAGCCTCCGTGAGGCAGAATCTCCCTGACTGAACTGTGGAAAATTTCCCCATGATTCTCTATTGCCCTGGAGGGAAAGTCTCAAATGGCATCAGTTGACACTCTTGAGGTACAGTTCAAGCCTGGGGCAAGGAACCACTTCTTTTTATCTCTCAAACAAGGTTGCACTGAGTGGGTTGTAAGTAAGACTCCTTCACCATTTGGGCATCTGGGAGAATCTCCTAGATACAAATTAGCTAACCAAGGCCCAGAATAGATGGGTACAAAAGAGCAAACCAAGTCCACTCCAGCCAGAAGTGGATCGGAACCCCGCTGTCCACACAACCCACTCCCAAAGTGGGCCATGGATAAAGGGGCCAACTGGTGCCACCCAGAGTCAGACTATCCTAGTTTCTTTAGGGCCTAAGCAGACTGCCAGAAATAGTGCACATTAAATTG
>JAIPUX010001232.1:121120489-121144505 GCA_020142125.1 Phrynosoma platyrhinos
TGGCATAGCTTCAGGATATGCAATCAAGGATATTGTCTGCTATTCCCAATACACTTTTCCATTTCAGTTTTCTCTGAAGATGCTAGCCACAGATGCTGGCGAAACGTCAGAAAGAAACTCTTCTAGAACATGGCCACACAGCCTGAAAAAAACCCACAAAAAACATATGGTAGCCAACTACAACTGAAAATTCTTAAGAGTAATGCATATTTGGTAGTCCTTATCTCTAACACTTAAGATGGTTGGTTGTCTGAACTCATTGTCCTCAGCCAAGGACATGATCTCCAACAGGGCATTCCAGGAACACGCTTCCTCTTTAGCCTAGTTTGAGTAAAATGTAGACTAAACAAACATGCAATCTGTGTCACAATTTCCACCACATGGAGAGCAACAGCCTGAAGAGAGAAAATTTCCTTGTGATTTAGAACAATGGAAGTTTCCAGTTGACATTCTGAGCTGCATGGAAAGTCTCCATGCACAGAATTTCCTCTTCTGTTTTTCACTCTTCAAAAGAAGACAACAACAGAAATATATGGGAAGTGTCTTTGGAGTTAGTACACTCCTCCTCCTTGTGTGAGAAGGTGCTAGAGCTAGTAAACTCATCTTCTTTGCAAAATTTACCTACTTTTGGCACATATGAATAGGGTTTGCATTCTATAAGCAATTGCTCTGAAAATCAGAATTAAATGGTGGAACCTTGTTTGTCTATTCACCTGAGATAAAATTAATCAATAAATTGCAGACCCTGAGACTTAGGGCCTAAGCAGACGAGCAGCCGTGGGCCGCCCCAGGAAGCTGCGGATTAGGGCCGAGGTATCCGCACTCCTCAGCCCCAACCCGTAGCTTCGCAGGCCCTGAAAGGAGCACTAAAATAGCACTCCTTCCACAAGACACTGAAGGTGCAACACAAGAGGCCTTGGGTGCATCTTTGGCACCTCTTCCACTGCAGCGTGTGCGGACACTGCGGCAGAAGTACGTAGTCAGAGCGTCGGTCGTGCGGAGTGATGGGGGCTCTGATGGCGTGTTCAGGAAGGGGTTGGGGTGCCCAGTGTGAGGCTTCCCCTCCCTTCCTTGCCTTGAAGATGGCACAAAGCACTGTCTTCTTAAGCCCTTAATGATGCTCCAGGAAAATTTATTCTTTGCCCCATCTACACTGTGGTAGCATTGAAGTTCCAGATAGTAATGATATGTGTTGTCATCCAGCAATAGGCTCATTTGCTGAAAGGATTAGCTTATATTATAGCTAAGGATCTCTCAAAGGGAATTTTTAATTAGCTCAATTAATTATTAGGCTGTGCTACAAAACAACCCTCTGAGACTGTTTCCCACCTGTATATTAAGAGTCAAGAAATATGAATCTATAGAGGCAGAATTCTCTAAATGAATTGTACTTTTATTTTACACAGCAAGGCAATCAAATACACTCACACATGAACACAAGAACTAAGGAAAATAGGAGTTAGCATTGGAATAGTTTGAGTTTCCACTAATGGTGATACTCACTCTAGACGTGGTCACTCTAGATCAGGGGTAGGCAACCTTTCCCCTTTAAGGGCCGAGGGACTTCAGCTCCCAGAAGCCTCATCCATGTTGGCCAATAGTCCCATGTTGGCCAATAGCTCCTGGGATTCTGGGAGCTGAAGTCCCTTGGCCCTTAAAGGGGAAAGGTTGCCTACCCCTGCTCTAGATGGTTCAATTAGGATGCACTGATGTTGGACTCAGCCACAGGAAGTGCTGGAACATCCACAGACTAGTCAGAATTCACAGTGACAGTGTGTCCTCGTGCATTCTATCTATCCCAATGAAAGGAAAGAAATGTAGGTTCTTATATATGCCAAAACTAGCCCAGGGCAAGGATACATCAAAGAGCCAAATCTGCATGGGAAAGAATCATTTGAGATTGGTTTTCAAAGATGGGAAACAGAGTTGTAAATTAGCCCTCTCTGGCTTGAGTATAAAACATCCTGCTGTAAATCACTTATCTTTCCTTCCTTTGGAAGTGTGAATGTTCCTTATCAGCATCTCCCAAACTATGTTTTTCCCCTCTTCCTTCTCATGACTACCTTGGCTACGTGACCTGGTAGGATAAGCCTCATGGCTACTATAATTCAGAGTCCATTCAGGGCTATAGAAGGGCAGCACACACCACAACATTGGAAGCTTGCCAGTGCCCATAACAATATTTCCCACTTTTGTATGGATCATGCTGGTGAGGGGGCTCTGCATAAGGCCCAATACCCACAGATCTGAGGTTGATGTTAGTATATGAGGAATAAAGGTGCTGAGTCAGCTTCTGATTGTGTGTGACTGAAAGTGTAGTTCACCACATCTGAAGAGTACCAAGTTGGGAAAGCCTGTACTAAACTAAATCTTTCATCATCAACCAAATCAAATTGTTTTCTAGGGGACTGGTGACAATGAACTCTAAAGTATGTATTCCTGCTAAACAGTAGCTGAAATGGATGTGTTTGTGTGCACATGTGTGTATGCACCAATACTATTGTTTTTGTTGGGAATAGCAGAAATCTTTCTTAGCAGTTTCTCATCTAAATATCATTTTGTGTCTTTGGGGGAATATGAAAGTAGGGAACAGTGATATGGATAGGAAGTAAAAATCATGACAAAACGTGAAAAACAGTTGAGCTAATTTCTGATAATAGCATAGAAATGTATTAACTGTAACAGGCTTATTAAGAGCTAAAAGCCATTAAACCAATTGCTTTTACTCCCGAATACCTTTATAATTCTTTTTTTTTTTTACTGAAATATCCCACAAGTTAATTCTAATTATGAAAAAATAATCACAGCATCTCAGTTCTATAGGTGATAAAATTTGTTAAAGACACTGTACACTTGTCCTTTGCCGTTTGCTGACTTGCTTTCTGCAATCTTGGTCTTTCACAGACAGCAAGCAACAAGGGACAAAATGGCATGCACACGGCTATTCTAACCAATGGGGCTTCATTATTTGCGATATTTCTGATGGGGGGGGGGGCTGGAATGGATCCCCTGCAAATTGGAAGGGATGACTGTATATGCACACAAGAAAAAATGTTTCAGAGGCAACCATAAGATGAATATTAAGGAGGGTAAAGGAACATTGAAGGTTTAGAAGTAAAGACATAAAGAAATAAGGTTGTGGCTTAAAGGGCATTAAGTATGCTTTCCTCATATTCCATGTTATCATTAATCTACACATGATAAAGGTGTACAAAAATGCTACATATACTTCCAAATAGAGACACTGTAGCTTCAAACAGCATAAGAGGCAATATTTCTCCAGCTCCAGTGGTTGTATTACAACACAGAATTGATTGAGAAAGTGAGAATATCAGTATATCATAGTACTTTTCTAGCTATATGGGGGAGAGATTCAGGGCCTTTACAGACTGCCAGAAATAATGAAGCTTGAGGCCACTATAACTGTTCTTGCTTAGTGCTAAGGAATCATGGTAATTGTAGTTTTTTCTTAGCCATTGAGTCTTCTCTGTTGGAGAGCTCTGGTGCCGCCATAAGCTACAATTCCCATTATTCGCTAGCACTGAGCCAGGGCAGTTAAAGTGGACTCAAGCTACATTATTTCTGGCAGTCTGTAAAGGCCCTTTGTATTGGAACTGCTAGAGTTATTGATTCTGATCTGACTACCACTGAGTTTGTATTTTAGAAAGGGTGGGTTCAGTCTTCTGCCTAGCACTCAGGATTGATCTAATTTGAGTCATTGATGCCATAGTATGACCTAAAATGAAAGGAGTGTCACTCTTCAACAGATCCATAAAGTAACAAATCATGCTGCCTGCTAAATTTTACATTAGCCAACACTAAATTGCAGTGCACTAAAAGAAGTGATATTTATCTCCTGCCCTATCTTTCTGGCCATATCATTCATAAGAATTCAAAAGCTTGTTCACTGTTTTGTAGTATTTTTGGTTGCTTCTAAGAAAAGTGTTGCTATACTGTGGGACAAAGTAGCAAAGTTTACATTATTACAAAGACTCAAAAGTTTCTGATTATTTGCTCCTTGTTTATTGCAATCCTTTGCTGTAATTTTTGGACAACTATACTTGGCTCTATTCCTGCCCTGATTCCTTGACTGCTGGCTAATTTCCAGTTTTCCTAGCATATGACCACTTTGCTTGAACTCATCATGTTACCGATTTATCCTTTTGATCTGACTGACACTCAACCCAGCTTGAGCTCATTCCTGACTCAACCTGTGTGCTCTGTTGCTAGCCTATTTGCTATTTTTAGGGCTTTTTTTTAGCATTTATCATTTGAGGATTAGTGAAGCTTTTTTAAATGAATATTGATAAATAAATAATCTTTATAGGGGGAAATATAGGCTTTAAAGTAGGTGAAGAGGAAAGGATTAGAAATTATTAATCCAATTGAAAGCATGTAGATCAGTCTTCTGCAATCCTTCTGGTCCTTTGGTTGATGAAGGCTAATATAAGTGTTTTGGGTTGTTGTTTCTTGTAGTTGATATAGAACTAAACAAAGACATTTTTTATGACTAAAGTGGAGCAATGAATGGAATTATCTCCTCCCCAAGTGAGGGTACTTAAATGCCCAAGGCTGTTCAATTTATCATGATATCTGACATAAAAAAATCCTACAAATGTAGTAATGAATGCACAGATCTGACTACCCAATGACAGGGATGGCCTGACTTGTGATATACAGTTATCCGATACTACAACATACTCTAATTGATTAAAATGTTATTGCCATTTTCTATATTTTAAATGTATTCTAAACCTTGGAGACATCTTTCAGTATGGGGAAGGGTAGAAATATTGTAAATAGATAGATATCGGTTATCTGTATGTCTGCATTCAATATACTACTATTTAACATTAGGTGGCTTTACACATTTAATATGTACACATATTGAACAGGTAAAAGTATCTAATGCTGAGTAGTATTATTGACACTGATGCTGAGTAGTACTACTGAATAGGATTTAAAGTACCTCTCTTCCAACCAAGTGTTGGGAGTCTAAAACTTCCTTTACACCTAGCCAACATAGCCAGAGGTGAGTGATTATGGGAACTGTAGTCCAGAAAGATTAGAAGGCTACCATTTCCCTTTGCTGGCTTGTCCATTATACCCCACTCAGGCTTGCAACATTCAAGTTTGGTGAAAGATCTCTGTTTCTTTTCTAACTTAATTGAGACATTTTTAAACTGGTAGTGAAAGTGACTGCAGCCAAGAGCCATTGTCCCAGCACAGCAGATACTTTTTATGTTATGACTCCCCATTTAAAGTGTAAAATCTTTTTGTTTTGTTGTTAATTTCCCTTGAGTCAATCTTGACTCATGGCAATCCTGTTGGAATATGGATGGGTTATACAGTCAAAGGTGAAATGTAGAGATGTGTGTGTGGAATTTTCCTCATGAGAACAACATCTAGAATAAGTGAATCTAACACCAGATGGCTACACAGACATAAACATGAACTTTCCCAAAGGTACAACTCATATACACAGACTTTGTTATGAAAAACAAGAGATATCAAAAGATAAACAATCATTAGGTCATGGGAAAATAGTCACATGGTGGATGATGGACAGCAAGCGGCTGGGTTAATATACATCATACAGGCATTATCCAATTAGCATAAGATTAACACCCAGAAGGTGGAGTATGGAAAGGGCCTAGAGAATACTGTGTTTGAGGATGTTTATAATTCAAGATGTGAGTGCAAGTGTGTGTGCCTGGCAGCAGTGGTTTCAACTGCAAAAAGTTGGGATCCTAAGCTTTTGGGATTGTTAAAGATGTAATCTTTCATGCCTGCACTGGACAAGTTCATCACAATGGATTTTACTTAGCTATTTTTATTTTTCTTTTATATGCATTAATAAACTATGCTTTTGGACTTTACAGTGTGTCTTCTTGACTGAGGAAGACAGGATCCTGAAGAAGGGAAGCTGAGCCAGTTGATGATAAGAGATACAAAGTGGCTGTGCATCACAGCAGCCAGCTTGTCCTGCAGAACATCACTACAACACCCATCATCCACACACTGACAAACCCTATGGATGAGACATCTCCAAGACCCTCTGTCATCCACTGCTCTGCTTAATTTCTGCAACCCCATACCTATGACCTCCTTAATAGAGTCCATCCATCTAGTGTGTGGCCTTCCTCTATTCCTACTTCCCTCCACCTTTCCCAGCATTATTGTTTTTTTCCCCAAAAAACAGTCCTCTTTTCTCATGTTGTGTCCAAAGTACAACAGCCTCAGCTTTGTCATCTTGTTTTCAAGGAAGATTTCTGGATTGATCTGCTCTAGGACCCATTAATTTATAGTTTAGACTGTTCATGGAATTCTCAGTGCTCTTCTCCAGCACCACATCTCAGATGAATTTATTTTCTTCCTATCATCTTTCTTAACTGGCCAGCTCTCACATCCATACATGGTAATAGAGGGTACAATGGCTTGTATGATTCTAACTTTTATGCTGAGTTGTATATCTTTGCATTTAAGAATCTTTTCTAGTTTTTTCATAGCCACCCTCCCCATTCTTAGTCTTCTTCTGATTTCCTGACTTCAGTCCCCATTTCTATCAATGGGCCTCTGCAGATGGGCCCAAAGGAGCAGTGGATTGGGGTCGAGGCTGCTGCACCACGCGGCCCTGATCCTCCCTTTTGCTGCTCCTTTAACAGGTGGCAAAAGGCCACCCTAAGAGCCAGCATGCAGCTCTTTAGCACCCCTTCTGGTGCAGCATGTCAACAGAGTATGGTGTCAGGATCTTTTCTAGTTACGTGTCAATGGAGCGTGGCGTCAGGATGTCCTCGGCATGGGGTTGGGGTGGCTGCCTCCATCTCTGGCATGAGGTTGGGGCAGCTGCCTCCATCCCCCATCTCTGCCTCCATCCCGGCCCTTTGGGCTGGTCTGTAGAGGCCCAATGTTTTACCCCAGGTATGGGAATTCTTTTACTATTTCTATTTCTTCATTATCTAGGTTGAGCTTTTGAAGGTCCTCAGTGGTCATTATTTTTCTTTATGTTTAGCATCAAGCCTGCCTTTGCACTTTCTTCTTTGATCTTCCTTAGTAGGTGTTCCAGGTCTGTGAGGTTATCTGCTAGTATTATAGTGTCATCTGCATATATTAGACTGTTGTTATTCCTTCTGCCTATTTTCACCCCTCCATCTTCTGTGACCAAGCCTGGTTTTCTTATCTAAAAATAAAAAATAAAAAGACATGTCTTAGAACTGAATTCTGAGTTTCTCAAACTGAAAAGAGAATTATGACTGGTCCAGAGACCAGCACTCCTATAATGCTGCCTGCCACCTCCCAATAGCTAGACTGAGCCACTGGTTTGGATGGAAAGCACAAATCAGTGGAAGATAGCTGTTGATAGCCATCCTGAATAAAGGCTGTTACTTTGATCTCTGTATGTTGGCTACAAGGGACATGGATAAATGAACCTTTAGTCAGATCCTAGGTTATTGGTTTCTCACTTACATGTCCTGCCTTTTTTCCTCCCAAGTCAAAATCCAAATTTCTGCTTTTTAGTCACACACACAAAATGAGTTTACCAGTTCCATGGCCAACTTGTTTTTGGCAGCTGTCTGTGGCTGCATCTGCACTGCAGAAATAATTCAGGTTGACACCACTTTAACAGACATGGCTCAATAGTATGGAATTCTGGGAATTGTAGTTTTGTGAGACATGTAGCCACTTCATGTCTCACAAAACTACAATTTCCAGAACTACAATACCCAGAGATCATAAAATCATAGAGTTGGAAGAGACCAAAAGGACTTAACAAACTACAAATCCCAGAATTTCATAGCATTGAGCCATGGAGGTTAAAGTGGTGTCAACCTGAGTTATTTCTACAGTACGGATGCAGCTTGGGAGACAAATATCCAAATAGCTGAGGTGGTCTGCTCCTGTTTTTTTCTTTATTAGCAATGAATTGTGGAAAACCCATGTAAAAATTAACATAAATATTTCAACAGGACACAATGCAGTCAATATTATTTTATACTTTTCTTCTATTTCTGTGCTTAGATTTTTAAAAAATCCCTAAATCAGGTGACACGACACATACTTACTTCTCTCTCCCTCTCCTCCTCTCTCCATGTTCCTTGGAGGAAGTAGAATGAGAGGAATGTCACATGCTAGATGGATGGATTCTGTTAAAGAGGTCATGGGTATGAATTTGCAGGAACTTAGCAGAGCAGTAGAGGACAGGAGCATTTGAGATGTCTTACTCATAGGGTCGCCATGGGTCGACACCAACACGAGGGCAGTTAACAACAACAAAAGATAGGATACATAGCCTTTGTCTGAATAATTATGTTATCAAGTGTCTTACATTTTGCACAGAACTAAAATATCCTGTAAGTTAAATGACTGGTATTACATTCAGAGGCAGTGGTCATATGAGACATATCGTCAATATCTAACCTGTCCATGTGGTTCCAAAGCATTACTAGAGCTATGTAGATGTCACTGAAGCCAGGGTTTTTTCTACTCCTCTTGCTCCTCCAAAATTGGTGAACTAGGGCCTAGTGTTGAACAGATATATGAAGGAAACAAAGGAATAATAACTTCTATTTGACTGTTTATTATTTGGTTTAGTATGGCTTTGGGCACAATAGTTCTAGCATAACTAGTGTATTATTTAAATCTAGATTTCAAAAAGAGGCTTAGATTGGCTGTGTCTTGTTATTTATAAAATGGAGCATAAAGGGGAGCCAACCAAAATGAGGGCATCAACAAAATGTCATTTTATCCTTTCATTTACTACTTTTATTATCCCATGGGGAATACCTCTCACAACTTCTACAAATTTCTTATCTAAAGTCCTATCCAGTCTGGGAGCAACATATGCCAGAGCTGAGTGGGATTTTTTTTTTTTTTTTGGTAATTATGATAAATATCAATAGACACAGGGAAAGTAAAAGGAACAAGAAGCATAATATGGTCATCTGAGTACTGAATTGAACAATTTCACAGGAAAAGTGCCCAGGGGGACATAATTCCAACTAGAGAAATTGTATACCATGCCATGTCTAGCTCTTTCTCAGCTCTGATTCAGCAGACCTAATCTCTGAGCTACCTGGTGCAATCTAAATCTGAATTATAATTACAGACACACTAACTCAGCACAGTAGGATAATGAAATTAGCGTTCTCCTTCTCTGCTCTAGATTAGGCTTGCATAATATACCATATTGTGGTGACAGTAAAAAGGTTGCATACTACTGGGGGGAGAGGGGCATTTTGCCATTACACAAGACACATACATTTTTCCCTTGTCATATTTGGCATACATTTGTCAAAGAGAATAAATGACTTAGGGAACTGGGTATGGTGAGCCTGGAGAAGGGACGGTTAAGAGGGCATATGATAGCCCTGCTTAAATATTTGAAGGGATGCCATATTGAGGAAGGAGCTAGTTTGTTTCCTGCTGTTCCAGAGAACAGGAGCCAGAATAATGGATGCAAGCTACAGGAAAAGAAATTCCACCTCAACATTAGAAGGAACTCCCTGACCATGAGAGCTTTTCAACAGTGGAACACTAATCCCTTGGAGTGTGGTGGAGTCTCCTTCTTTGGAGCTCTTTAAACAGAGGCTGGATGGCCATCTGTCAGGGATGGTTTGATTTTGAGTTCCCGCATGGTAGGGGGTTGGACTGGATGGCCCTTGTGGTCTCTTCCAACTCTGTGATTCTATAATTCTATGGCAAGGTATTTTTGCTCAGGCTAGATTAAAAGATGTGGAGATATTTTATTAAAAGTATGACTTTCTCACCCACTCAAATGTGGGAGGGGGAGAGAGATTGCTTTTATATATATATATATATATATATATATATATATATATATATATATATATATATATAAAAGCACATTATAGTGCAACTCTAAATTGTTTTGCATAGTCCTCATTGTTTACACGAGAAGATGTATGCTTGGCAATATGTAGTATCTTTACACTTATTTTGTGATCACAGCAGAAGAATTCACTTTCTACTTTCTAAAGATAGTGAAAAGAGAATGGAGAAGGAAGCTTTTAAAAAAATTGCTTCTCTTTTTGCCCAGTTTTCCCATGGGCAGATGATATAATCTCTTGGCAGGTTTTATAATGAAAGAGACCATTATTCTGTCTTACCTTTCCTTTCAAAATGGAGCCATAGAATTTTTAATCTTAAGATTCTTTTCCCTGAGAATCCTGAAGGCATGCTCATGTTTTACTTTAATGTGTATTTAATTAATTGTTTAAATTGTATGGATGTCTCATTATAAAAGATAACTGCTTCTACTGTTTTGTTGTTGTTGATCTGGACTCCAAGAAGCTAACCAATAATAATGAAACTACAACACAAACTGGGATTGATGCTGTTTCAGAAATTGACATGGAGCTGTGGTAAGGGAGTGTGACAATGGAATATGACAAAAGCACTATCAGCACACAAAACTAGTTACATCATTCTTTGAATTCAGGACATTATTAACTAATGAAAATATTTATCAACAACCAGGAGAGTGGCTTATCTATTCCTCAACTGGCCATTGAAATTTCATGGATGATGAGTAGTTTCAGCATTTATCACCTCAAATTCCACCCCAACCAAACTTGCTTATCATTTATTAGTCCCCCGCCTGCTTTCCAACCCAAGGTCTATGTTGCTCACTGTCATGAACATTTTTTTTCTAGCTCCTTCCTCATGAACATTCCCCTTTCAAAAGCTTCTAAGCTGTGCAATTTTAAAACTAGATTTGCACTAGTGTAGTTGAAAATTCCATCTTAGGTGTAGTTGAAATATGTTGCAGTTTGCTAAGCTGAACTGGTCTCACATTCCCTGCATTTCGACACACAAGGATGCATACAGAGAGTTAAGATATTAGAAGTGACATGCCTGCATTTAAAATATTGTATGACTGCAATATCCAGCATTATTTCCAATATGCATGATTTAATAATGGTTTAATAATTGAGAATCTGTTTTTCCCCCAAATTCAATTATTTGAAACTTATAAGCTTGTAAAAACAATAATTGATAAAGTGAGTAGTTCTAATTCTATAAATTTCTTATTAAGAAGAGGATGAGATATTATACATCTTGTAAAAAACTCATTGCTTTTAAATGATAACAGATCTCTTTCTGCAAGCCACAATATCCCCCTTTCAACTCTTTAAAGAGAAATTGGTTCAGTCAGCAGTTTAGCCAAAAAAAAAAAAAAAACATACACACACAAAAACACGGTGTTTGAACACAAATGTTTTCTGCTAGATTACATGTGCAAAACTGACATCAAAGCTCATCTGTATGCTGCATAAGAAACTCTCCTGAGCTTCTCGCATTGGTATCAGAGGTTAGCCAGAGGACTGAATAGTCAGACTCAGCACTTAGTTGATAAGGTAAAAATAGTAAATGAAGAATGGAAGCACTTATTTTACCAAGAAAATGCTGTTTTGCAACTTGAAATGCTATGTTGTATTTGGAATGCATTTATTACTATAGTAAATCTATTTTTTGTTCCCAGTCAATAGTTGCTCTCTATTTTAAGTGTATTTATTCAAGAGACTGCAACTGAAAAATTGATTTTTCCCAAAAAAATATTTGCACACTGGTGCAATAATCCAGCTGGACATCCTTATCCATGGATATTTTTTTATCCATGGATTCAAGCATCCACGGCTTGAAAATATCCCAAAAAAGTATAAATTCCAAATACTAAACCTTGATTTTGCCATTGTATGTAAAGGACACCATTTTACTATGCCATTTTATTTAATTGGACTTGAGCATCCTCCAGCAAATAACAAAGACTCACTGTATTACATATATCTTACTCATGTTGCCCTTATTCAGAGGTACAACTATTAAGGCAGTCTTCCTTAGTTTAGAGACATCCAAGGTGATGGACAACGACATCTATCATTGTAGCCAGATTTGGGAGGATCTGGAGGCCATATTCTGATTCTACAACTGTCATGGGAGGGTCTTCAAGATCAAACCAGAAATGACAATATGTTTGGAACGAATGTTACTTCAATTTTTTAAAAGGGTGTGTGTGTCTGTTTTGCTTGTTGTTGTTTAAACTTGATGTGGATTTGTGCCTCCATAGTGTAAACATTTTGCAAGATCGGCAGGTTGGAAGTTCATGGCCCGGGTGCTGAATGATGAGGTGAGCTGCTGTCAATAGTCCCAGCTTCTGCCAAACAAGCAATTTGAAAGCATGCAAATGCAAATAGATAAATAGGTACCATTTTGATGAGAACGTAAACAGCATTCTGTGCAATCATGCTGGCCACATGATCACAGAGTAGTCTCTGACAATGCTGGCTCTTTGGCTTAGTAATGGAGATGAGCACCACCCCCTATGGTTGGACACAAGTTCACAACCTTGTCAATGGGAATACCTTTACCTTTTTATTCATTTCTATAAGCAAAAATTTCTTTCTGAATAGTTTCCAGGGCCTTGGGGAACTACATGCATTTCATGTTCGCCATGATTATTACTTCTGATGCAGATGTAACACCCTCTGGGTTCTATCAGGGCAACTATAATTGAATATTGCAAACACAATCACAATTTTAAGTCCCAATGTATATTTTTGTTATATACAATGTATACAACAATACAACATGTTGTATTGTATAACATGTATACATGTTATACAATACAACATGTTATACATTAATTTAGACACATATTTACTGTCCCTCAAGTTCCAAGCATCCAATGAGGTGCCAGTGCACCTCATACTTCTTCCTGTATTGCTTAATTGTACAACAACATTCAGATGCAAATCTTAAATTAAATTAAAAAGAGGCAAATGCAATGTAGCAAATGTACAATATAGAATTCATCATTTTTTTCCCCTCCTAAATATACAGCTGAAAATCTGGTAACTTTATTCAAAGTGAAAATGGACTACTACTTAGCCCTGGCAACTACAGCTCCTTTCCAACTTTCCTACTCAACTCTCCAGCCTGTATAACTACATCCTTAGTGTTTCTTCACCCACAGGGCCAAACCTCATAGGGATTACATAGCCATATTCAGATATTATGAGTATTCTATATCAATTCTATATATTAAAAAGCAGTGGCCTAACTTTGGGGGCACATTCAGTTTATTTTTCAATATTATATGAAACAAGATTGCATCTCAAGCACTATAGAAATTGTTTGTTTAAATTGTTCCTCAGCTTCAAAACAGCCCTCAAGGATTACAAGATGCAATTGAAAAAGAAATCATAAACTTTAGAAATACAACAACATCCAAGAGCCCCTTTACATTCCAGAATTATACCATTAAGATATCACTTTAACTGCCCATGGTCTCATCCAATGGAATCCTGGGATTTTCAGTTTGGCAATGGCTATTTAGAATTCTCAGCTATGAGCTCAAGTGCCAAACTAGAAATCCCAGATTTCAACAGGATGTAGCCACAGGAAGCAGTTAAAGGAATCAGCATGTTATATCTCTATAGTGTGAAAGGATCCCAGGATCAAAACAGTAGATGGAAATTCTGAATATGCAAAAGAAAGGATGTTTTAAACTTCAGAAATGGTTTTATACTTAAGGAAGATTGACTAGCCTTTGTCTCCATATTTCTGTATCTGACATGCAATCTTGTTGTACCTATGCATAAATCAATTTTTTTAAGAAATGCATAAACCTAAATTTAGTAAGGCTTAGTGCAACATAAATAAGGATTGCAATAAATTGGGCCCAGGGGTAGAGATTAAGAGGGCAAAAAGGAATATGCAATGAAGAGGTAGGCTGTTGGGGGGGGGGAAGGAGAGATTATTAACAAGGTTCAAAACTTGCTTTTGCATATATAGTCAAAATGTGTTGCAGAGCAATGATTTGTCAATTTGCACTAAGAGCCCATAATTGTTAATGGGCCTTGTTCATTAGTAATTAGATTTCTAGCATAAATTGGTAAAAGGCAAGGATATTTCTGATAGTCATTGAAGACTAATAACTTGCATGAAATATGGAGTGACGCAAAACCTGAATACTGTTGTTATCTTTTGAGAATCCCTGAATCTTCATAATGAAGTAAAAGGAGAAAAAATGGGCTATATCTAAAAAAATGAATAGTTTTCCTATCAGCCTTATTGCAATTACAATTATGCAAGTAGTAGAAGAAAAACTCAATGAGTGCCTTAGTATCTGGCAGCCAAGGAGCAAGAAGTTTAAATGGTTTCCATTTCTGCAGCTGCCACTGCCATCTTCTCTGTCTGGGAAAAGATTGGAGATGGGGTGGATCTGATTTTTTTTAAAAACAACAACAATAACAACAACAACAGTGAATAATCTTATGCAGCTTTATATGATAGTTTAAAGTGTCAGTCTGTATATCATTTCTGTCATACAAATCCATATGCTTGATCTAAGTCAGCAAAGTTTTTGAATGAGACCAAAACAGTAGCAACAGTCAGATTTTGAATATAATCTATTAAATACAGATTTCTGAAGGCTTTGCTCAAGAATTCACATTTAACAACAATGCAAAAACAACTTTCCTAACGGTTTTATTTTTGTTCACCAACCATGAAGCAATGAGACCAGACACATTATTTGGGGTTAAGCAAGTTTCATCTTTATTGATCCAAACCTTATTTAAATGTTTGAGGTCTGAGGCTGAGCAAATGAAGGGGAAAGAATCCTAGTACGGATTTAACTGAGGCCCAGATGTCAAATTATGACACATCCCCAGCACCCAGGGCAATCCAGACCCCCAGGACCAACACCAGCTCCCAGGGCAATTCAGAGAGATTGGTTGCTCTCTTATAGGGCCAAAATTGTGTAGGGCTTGACAGATTAAAGCTTTTCCTTTAAGTAGGCTTAAATTGTTTCCATCATGGTACATTACCAACATGTCAGCAGATGGTCCCATATGCTCCTCAAACAGCAAAGGAATCAAACCACCCCATCTTAGCCCCCTCCTGCCATGCCACTCCACTTTGGCAACACTGCCCAGTCTGAGCTGGTAACTGTAATGACTGCTCCAGGATTGTTGGGCTACCCAGTAGACTGTGCTATGGCCACAAATCAGGACCTGAAGGAGGAGAAAATTAGATGATACTTCCACCAAGTTTCACAAAAATCTTGAAAGCTGCAAACTTCCATTGCCCTGCTGGCTCAGGCCCAAAGCTGAAGCAGTTGACACTGTCCCAATCCTGTGTGGCTGATGAGAGGGCACAGGGCCTGCAAGGCATTGAGATATGCTGGCTTCTCTTACATGTTCTTGTTTCTTTAGAGCCTCAAGATGAGACAAAACCATCTTATTAAAAGGCTTCCTTGAACCCTGTGACTTTTCAACAGGAGAAGAGGATGCCATTTTTCCAACTCTATCTTGGCCAGCATAAGAGCTTCTCTACTTCATACCCAGATGAAGGGGAGGAAATAGGAAATGGATGCTTAGCTGGTTGTTTTCTGACAAGGGCCTTGCCCTTGGCAGAACCAGAAGCATTCTTGGGAGCCATAGTCAAAAGCTATGGGTCACCGGCAGCTTATCCCTCAGCACCTGCTATTGGTTAGCAGTAATCAGGCCTACTTCCAAGATCAGCCCAGCATTCAAGATCAGAAGGGATCTGACTGATAATTATTTATGACTGATAAATAAAGATCAGAAGGGATCTGACTGATAATGATTAATTCTGTTCAAAACACAGTAATTGGATATGATCAACAGCTAATTTGCTCTAGTAATGTAACCAATCAGCTGTCACTATTGAGCCCTAGTGGCGCAGTGGTTAAATGCCTGTACTGCAGCCACTCACTCATAAACCACAAGATTGTGAGTTCAATACTAGCCAGGGCTCAGGCTTGACTCAAGCCTGTATCCTTCCGAGGTCACTAAAATGAGTACCCAGCTGTTGGGGGACAATGAGCTTACAGTTGTAAACTGCTTAGACACTGCATAGTGCGGTATGAAATGGTATATAAATGAAGCTGCTTTGCTTTTACTTTAACACAAGTAAACTTGGTAAACAAGTTTGGCAAATTGATCCAATTAATCCCTTGGATTAGACCTCCAATCAAATCTGACAATATTAGTATTAATATTGATGGCTTTCTTGCAGCAAAGTTTTAACCCAATCAAACAAACCAATTTGAATAATTAATTAGAAAATCCAATCAAATTATTAATTAACCAATTAATTCAATCAAAATGATTTTAGTGTCAGATCCATAAGTGTTCGGACCTATTATGATAAAGGATATGAGAGGATAAGGATAAATGATATGGTGAAATAATGATATAGAGAAATAAAGGAGAACCGAAAAGTGGGGTGTAATATGAATAAAATGCAAACCAGAAGACAGATGGGCAATAGCAGGAGAGGTTGAGTTTTATGACTCTATTTACTTCCTAGAACAAGACTTTGATGACCAACAAGGTGACACTTTCCTTTCTGGGTTAGATAGATTGATATGGGTGATGGTGAAAAGTGGAGAGTTTAAAGAGCTCTTTGATGTGCTTCAAACCGCGTTAACAGCAGTTGGGGAAGGAGGGGTTGGAGGGGAAATCTTAAAGTGTGAATCATTCTGAAGGTACTCAGATTTGACACTAACATGTCTGTGGCACATCCCAAGAATCCAAAATAAAGGTGTAGTACTTTTATCACTACCATGCTGTTCTGGTTCTTGAGGTTTGGATCTGTTAAATATGACATTCAGTTAACCAATTAATTACCTCTTTGTAAAGCAACCAGGTCTGAATGTAATCCAGATTAAATCAACTAAGGGCCTCTGCAGACTGGCCCAAAGGGCCAGCCTGGAGGCAGAGATGGGACAGGGCAGCTGCACGCCAGACACCCCAACCCCATTCTGATGCCATCTTGATGCCATATGCTGTTACGCATGGCATGCAGCATCAGGACACTCTCCCACCACAGCATCTTGATGCACTGTGCCAGAAGGGGTAAGGAAGAGCCATGCACCAGCCCTTAGGGCCCCCTTTTGCTGTCCCTGAAAGGAGCAGCATTTTGCTGTTGTTTCTGGGGTGGCAAAAGGGAGGAATGGGGCCGTGGCATGAGGTAGCCGTGGCCCCGATCTGCTACTTCCCGGGGCAGCCCAGAGCCACCCATCTGCAGCCCCCCCCCATATGAATTCAATCTGAATTCAAGATAATTGAACTAAAAGTCCATCAGCATGAAGAGGCATTGCTTCCCCCACTGGTTCTCAGAAGATGGTGACCTTTATGCGGATATCCAGTCCAATGTGGCTGTGTGTTGCTTTTCTCCCCCGTACAATCAGAGCATGATGCAACAAGAAGCAAAGGAGGAGTCTCCTCTCCCCCAATGTACACACGCTCACACACCAGAATTAACCACTCATTCCCATTCACATACAATCAAGGCGAAACAAGCAATCTAGGATCAATACTCCCCCCCCCACACACACACATATACACAAACAGAAGCCAGGAGAAGGAGAACAGGCAAAGAAATATTCACAAACACTTGCACACCAGAGTGTTAAGAAGAAGGAGGGCTGGCAGGAAATGACTACACTCACATGATCATACACAAAATCAAGATAAAGGAGGTCAGGCAAGAGCTAATCACACATGTTCACAACAGCGATCCAGAGGCATCTAGAAGGAAGGCAGCCAAGGAGAAAAGTTTTAACCCAAATGAGAGGGTGGGGATATTCACACACATGCACACAAGCAATCAAGTGGCAATCCAGAAGAAGGAGAATCCAGAAAGAGGAGGGCAGCCTGGCCCTTAAATGCCCCCTGGACCAAGTGCAAAGCTCCGTGGTCTCTTCTCACAGAGGCCAACAAGAAACCCTTTCCTCTGCAGCTCTCTTTGCCATGTGTCTCAGGTACTGGGTGTTTGAATAAAATTAAGGCAATGCCAGAGTTTCAGTTCGCCCTTCTTGTCCTTCTCTTGCTAATAACCTATTCCTTCTAAGTGTAGAAAAGGCTTTCCTATCATGGAAGGATACATTAGGATGAAACTCACACATTTGATGTTCAGTTTACTATTATGATTATTACAGAGTTCTCCAGAACTATTTCCCCCAAAAAATACACTCTTCAAATCATGGACTGTATAGTCCCATGAATGCCATCAGATGTAAATATATGCTTCTTATGGTTATAAGAGTTACCTCTGGAAGTGTAACTAATCTTCTATTGGCATTTCTCATATTTTCTCTGCTTAACTGTTAATTATAGCACCATAACATCTCTGAGAAATGCCATTGCTCTCAAATTCTTTTTTTCCATTCCGCAAAGCTAATGGTAAGACTTTGTGTAATAGAAGGACATTTCTGTTGATTTTTTCTTTTATATAGCAAAAAATATCTCAATATCTTGTTTGGGTGTCAATAAATAAACTTGCTAATTTTTGTTAGTTATACTGTTTATAATTTGCCCTTAGACTGTTGTATATCTTGCATAATAGATGTTAATCTTCTATTAGGGGCCATCAGAGGACAGTTTTTAGATTGAGGGTGTTCTGCTTGAAAGGCTGTTTTTTCTGTGTTTGATTTAAGATAACAAACCTTAAGAATGGAAAGCAGAAAGGAATCTTGATGTTTCTGATAAACAGCATCTGGACAGAAAACCAGCAACTGCACAAGTTGCTATCACAACCTTTCTCACTATAGTAAGATGGATTTTGTATTCTATTGAAAATACAGCAATTATTTACCAATTTGCATCTATAAATATAAGTTAGCTATACAAATTGTTATGTCCTTTCCTACTGGTGATGACCATTCTACTTTTCTGCTCATCTGAGTTGGGAAGGTACGAATTTTAAGAATTTTAATCCACTGAGCTGGATGGGACCCTTTGAGACTACTTTAATCCCAAAATAAACAACTTGCTGCCACCACCCAATGATTTAACCTGTCATATCCCAGCAATGCATTGGAGCATTGCTGGGCCTTCCACTGATAACTGACAATCAGAACAGACACTAGCCAAGCTAAGGCCATGAAGAGGAAGGAAGAAAGAGACAGCATACAGAAGAAAAAAGTTTATTATAAAATAAAGAACATTAAACTCTAAGACATGGAGGACAACTGGTCATCTAGGCAAAAACTTGAAGGATTAATTACAAAAAGATAATAATTTCAGCAAAACCCGAATTCCTGACTAATAAAAAACTAAAAGCGGAGACCTTGCTGTTTCTCTGCTTCTACTCTCCCCACTGCCTCAACTGTCTCTCTCCAACCACCATCCAGAAGGTTATTTTCTAACAGCCATCTGATTGGCTGGTTACTTTCACACCACTAATGATATCCTCCTCATAGATTCCAGTGCCCCCTCCCACAGGGAAAAAGGCCCTGATAAATAGATGCAGAATCCATAACTACGGAAGGGTAACTTCCAGCAAGGAGTCAAGACATAAGAGCAGACAGTTAAGCTATTGAGTCCTACTTTACCTAGCGAGATGAGAGAGTTGCATGTCCTGGCTGTCAGCCCAGTGCCAGCGGTGACCAGAGGGGCAGAAGTTAAGGGATCCTGCACTGAGGTCTCAAGGGAAGAATATTCAGAGGAAGGTCTGGGAGCAGTTCCTTGGAATCTGGAAAACTTCCAGGTTATTCTTCTGTCTGCTCAACAGCCTACATCTGAATTGCAGTGCCTTGTGCTCAACCCATCTGATCCAGTCGTGTCCATGGGGATAGGGGAGTCTATGATGGACAATGAGCATAGTCAGAGGCAAGACACTGTTGCTAACCTTCAACAGGGGTCTAACACAGCAGAGGAGACACCAGGACAGAATGTTCCAGAATCACCCAGGAACGAAACAGCATGGCACTATTCAGGTTACTTCAAAGACAAAGAGATTTGCAAGAAGGAGACCACAGTCTTCAAACTACATGGACAAAATCAATGAGAAAGATGCCCAGTTTCCTGAACTGTGCAAGTGGTTTTGATTTGTGAAATTAGCATGGTTGAAAGGCTGCTCATCAGAAATGGCCCATCCCAGAGGCCACTGTGGACATCCTGGGGCTCTTCCACTGGAAGACCGCCAGGAAGAATCACTGGAACACCTCATTTCCCAACATGTCACCCATACTGGACTGACACTCAAGGACAAAATGTGCTGATTTGCTTTGGAGGTCTGATAGATGGCATTCTAGTTAAGTTGTTGTACTGTATGTTCCATGTCTGTCTAACCTGTTCTTTCTTAGGTCACGGGACAATATCACAGTCAGTGGGGTTTCATCTACATGATGTTTCCATGAACAATAGAGTTTGGGGTGTGTGTGAGAAATGCATGTCTGTGTATGTGTTTCCTTTTCCAGGGCTACAGGAAAAAATCCCAGCCAGTTTGGGTCAACTTCCAGTTGTTCCCAGACCAACTGAGATTTGAAGAAATACCAGCTGGATTGGGTCCAACTGAGATTTGGGTGTGTGTGTTATAAATCCGTAGTTATGGATTCTGCATCCATGCATTCAACCATCCACATCTTGGCAATGATTGGTTTTGCCATTTTATATAAGGGACACCATTTTACTACCACATTGCATATAATAGGACTTGAGCACCACAAATTTTGGTATCCACGGGGGGAGGGTCCTGGAACAAAGCCTCAGTGGATACCAAGGACCCGCTGTATACAACTTCACAAGACACAAGTGTTGTTTGAAGATGACAGGCATACTGTAGGCAATGATAAAACCTCAATGCACTGTTCAAACAACAGCAACCTGTTTCTGAAATCCACTTTAGCATACATACACCAGTATGACAAAGGAAGCTTTGGGAACAATTGAAAAATCATTTTGGTTTTTATTTCTTTGTAACCCTGTTAAAAGAGTAACATTCTTATTAAGTGTACACAGCTCTTGTTAGTTGGCAATCATATTTTGTAAACCAAGATAAAATCAGAGTGATGTGAAGAATGTAAAAGAGCATAAAAAAGTAATGGCTGGTGGTAAGGGCAATGCTTTATTATTATCCAATTGCTTCTTGGATGAATGTTGCCCTTGTGGTAAACTGTTCTTCAAAAGGTAATTTATTTATTGCCATCAACCTTTATAGATTCATTCTCTTCCCCAATTCTGCCAAAGACTGTCCCAGTTCAGCTCATTTATTGGAATTATACTGTTATCCTGATGTATTTTCATTTCCTTTCCTGACTATTATGAGGACCTGGTACTCACCTTTTCTGTAGCTTTTTCTCCACACCTTTCAGCAGGCTCCAATGATCTGCCTGCACATTCCATTAATAAATTATAGCCTTGACTCATTGCCTTTGAAAGTATTATTTTTTTTATCAAAATCTGAAGCACCTGAACTGTCCTACACACCTTTTTAACTATATACCTATCTTGCCAGTATGTCATAATGGTTTGTGGTATCATGCTGGTAAATGTCCAATGCATGTGCCTAATTAGGTGTGCATGTTTTCTATGAAGCCAGTTGCTGCCAAGATTTAAAAAGTGCATAGAAATATCCAAACTTTTTGAAAGCATAGTGTTGAATTGTGTGATATGTAATTAACATAATAACAACAAAAAATGGCAAACCTAAACTCTCAGAATCCTCTGATACTGACAAATTCTGTGTTGTGGATATGTTGAATGCAACTTTACTAGATCTGTCATTTGGCAAATATGTAGAAATATCTTTTAACAGAACTAATTATTTGCAGGAAAATATAATCATGATTCCTCTACAAATATATACACGTGTTGGAATTCATCACACATTTTTAAAGCATTTGCAAACTCAGTTTGAAATAATTTGCATTAATGCTTTCCAATTATTTGTATGATCCTGCTCAACTCTAGTGACTGTGTGAATAATTTACAGTTGGATTTTAGAGTAGGAGATATGCTGCAGAGCCATAAAGGCATCTAGACCATGGCCACATGGATGGAAAGGGTGGGAAGGGAGGTTCTTTCTGATTTATTCCCTAGTGCTCCTCTTCTTCTTCTTTGTTCTTTTTTTAAACATCCTATCATTTAAATCAGTGGGAGGGCCAGAATACTCGAGCCCACTTGATGCTGACATAATCAAAAGATTTGTTCCTTAGATATCATATCAAAATGGAGAGACTTTTATCTAGCAAATTTTAAGCTGCCCATCCACATAGAAGCTTTGTTTTGGTACTTGCTCCTGGTAGTAGGGTGTTTTTTTTTTGTTTTTTTTTTGGTTTTTTGTCTGTAGATATTTTCACAGATGGCCTATAAAATATGCATATTTCTCCTTGTAGATGAGTATGCTCTGTGTCAGAAATATCACACTTTTTCCCTATCCTAATCCTTTTTGCTTGGCTCGAGGGTTATAACTATCCTGCCTTTTTATCGATCTACCCATCTATCTACCTATCTTTTCATCTGTTTTCAAATGTGTTGTAGACATAACATATGTTGGTTTGCATCACTACAATATAGAAATTAAAAATGTTAAAATAATGCTTGTTGGTATATCAATTTGTTTAACAGGCCAGATCCAGTATTATGGACAAAGGATGGTGGAGAATTACCAGATCCAGAAAGAATGATTGTCAACGGTAGGGAGCTAAACATTAATTTCCTAAATAAAACGGACAATGGTACATATCGATGTGAAGCAGAAAATTCTATTGGCCTGAACAGCGCAGAATATGTTCTAATAATACATGGTGAGTACCTTCTTCTTATCACTTAAATGATTGTGTGCATTGACATGTGCTTTGATGAATTTAGTTGGCTAAATTTAACATTATTTTTAGTGTTTCATTCAGCTTCAGGTTGCTGGCTGAGACTTATTTATCAGGTCATAATTTTGCAAATGTGCTTGATGGAAGTTACTTTCATAATTGAATAAGTAACAAAGAAAGGATCTAATTGTAAGTTTTGAAGAAAATATATTAATAGTTTTCTAACAATAGATAATATATTTCTCATAATATTAGATTATGGCTACAAAATGTGTTGGGGAAGAAATATATTGATTGGAAAATTGAAAAAGAAAAGAAAGCAGAATGGATTTTTTAAGAACAACTATAATAACTCCAGAAAGTAGTCTTTAGGTTCTTTAAAATTCTTCATCAGTCTGGGTGGTGAAGAAAGGGGGAGAAACAGAGGGGTCCAAAAATCTGGTCAGATGTTGTAGCTTTGATGTCTTCTGCAAATTTCATTCTAAGGTGAATGAGTGACTGGCACATAAGCAGTTATTAGATTACACCAGGTTTCTAAAGCAGCATATAATAAGAGCCTTTGTGTTTTGCCCAAGACAAGAGGCCAGATTCTCAGTTGCAGCCAACCATATATCTACGATTGCCTTTCCATTGCAGTATGTGGTGTTAGGTGGAATTGCTACAACATCTGGCCAAACCCTCACTTTCTTGCTCTACCACTAATTTTTATGCAACCTAATCTGATGAAGAACTCAAAAGATTTCATATTTTATGGCTTCTTCCATTTATTCTAATCAAGGTATTGCTCACTTCTGGATTGCCCCCCCCCATGGACAAATATGGCTTCATTCATTTCTGTAATAACAGAAATGTTACTTTTTATAGATTAGGACATGCTGACTACATTCAACTAAAAAAATGTTTCTTCTGTTTAAAGTGACCACTTTGGCTGTACAACTGGAGACCTCTCAATAACATTATGCTGATTTAGCACTATGAATTGCAACCAAGGGCTTTGTCCATGGTATCATGAAAATTTAAGCATGCAATAGGATTAATATACCTGCTGTTTCTATAATATGAAAGGTAGAGTTTGGGGAAAGGAAGAAACATGTTCACATAGCTGTGAATACAAATCATAAATAAAGAAATGTGGTTAGTTCAAGAACACACATGCTCTTGGTCCCATGTTTTCTTAGTGTGGAAATAATAAGATATACAATGTGAAGTTGTAGGCTTTCATGGCCAGCATCCATAGTTTTTGTGGGTTTTTTGGGCTATGTGGCCACGTTCTAGAAGAGTTTCTTTCTGACATTTCGCCAGCATTTGTGGCTGGCATCTTCAGATGCTGGTGAAACATCAGAAAGAAACTCTTTTAGAACTTTGCATCTATTACTTTGCATCTTGTCTATGTTGGATTGAAGAATGGGTTAAACT